>OX465202.1:8227057-8610057 GCA_949987655.1 Polymixis flavicincta | reverse complement strand
GCAGGAGCAGGCCCGCCGACAGGAGGAACAGGCCCGCCGACAGGAGGAACAGGCTCGCCGACAGGAGGAACAGGCCCGCCGTTTGGAAGAACAGCTCAAACGGGATAAAGAGGAGCAGGCCCGCCGACAGGAGGAGCAGGCTCGCCGACAGGAGGAGCAGGCCCGTCAATTGGAAGAACAGCTCAAACGGGATAAGGAGGAGCAGGTGCACCGCCAGGAAGAGCAGATGCTCCTCATAAAGGACCTTCACGCAACCTTCGGGAAAGACATGAAGGAGGTGAAGGAGAAGGTTGCCCAGCATGACAACCGCTTGTCAGAAGCTGAAACTCAGATCAGCATGTTTAGTGACGTCATTGCTGATGTGAAGCAAGAGTTGGGTAACCTCAAACTTGGGGATGGAATCGCAGCTCCCGTAGTCACAACACCTTTACTACGTGGATTCAAAGTGCCGCCGTACGACGGGACTTCTTCCTGGTCGGCCTACAAAATTCAGTTTGCGGCTGTCATGAAGGCGAACGGGTGGAATAAAAGTCAGGCCATGACTGCCCTCACCCTAGGCCTGCGCGACCAGGCTTTAAATGTGCTGGAAGCTCTCGGTAAGGAAGTGACTTACGAGCAGCTCCTCGAGGCATTGGAGGCTAGATATGGCGACGCTCACCTGGAACACGTGTTTCGTGCGCAGCTCAAGGATCGTGTGCAACGCAGTAACGAAAACCTGCAGCAGTGGGCCCTTGAAGTGGAGAAGCTGGTTCAAAAAGCGTACCAGTCCGTACCTGCGCTTATTGATGGGAACCTGGTGCAGGCATTCATCGACGGCATCCGGGACCTTGAAGTTAGAGCTGCTGTGAGACTCGGTCACCACGGGACGCTTAAGGACGCCTTGGCCCATGCACTGGAGGTGGAAGCTGTGCGGCAGGATCATCGTTCCCATCGCGTCAGGGAGGTTGTAGCGGCTACAGTTCGCGATCGTAAAGGATACAGCCCTAGGTGCTACGGCTGTGGGGAAAGGGGCCACCTTCGATCCAGTTGCCCTAAGCGAACTGCAGAAAGGGAAGATGGCCGGTCTCCAGAGCAGAGTAGCGCGGCTAACAGCACTACCCAGCAGCAGCAGGGAAACGAGTAATAGCCAGGACCGCGGGGCGGGTGCTGGCTGATGTTCAAAGAGCCCCAAGGATTTCGATCACACAAACCCATGACGGGAACACCTTAATCATCAAGGGTGAGATCAACGGAATGCCCTGTAAGCTGACCATAGACACGGGAGCCTCTCGTACGGTCGTCAGTTCCAAAGTTATGAGTCGGCTCCTTGGGGACTCCGCATACAACCGGGAACGCATTAATTTGGTGACAGCCACCGGTCAGCGCATACCCGTCCGTGGAGAGAAGGAGATGGAGTTGAAGCTAGGCAACAGGACCTACCTGCATAATGTCATCGTGGCTGATATAATGGACGATTGCATCCTGGGTCTTGACTTTATGAGGAAGAATTTTTGCGAGATTGACGTCAAGCAAGGAGTTATGAAATGTGGACAAGAGGAACTTTTTATGGAAGGAGCGTTATCAGGGAATGTGTACAGCCTTAAGGAAACTGTTCTTCCTCCGAGATCAGAAACGATTGTGCCGGTTAGTCTTCCTCGGAATCCTGGGCAAACTCATCGTTGTGTACTCGTGGAAAGGGTAGACAATGACCTTCCATGGAAAGTGGCACGAACTTTGGTCAGAGCCACCGACATCTCAGGGATACGTGTGCTGAATCTTTGTGATCAACAACAGACTAATGAAAAAGGCACACTGATTGGTACTTGCGAGGAAGTGGATTGGCTGCGTCGATGCAAATATCTATCGACTAGGACCCCCAGCAAGGATGCACAAACGAGAGTGACCACAATTTTAGAAGAGTGTCGCAGCGCTCTGTCTCATAATGAAATGGCCAAGGCGAAGAAGATGTTACTGAAGTACGCCGAAGTTTTCTCCCTAAACGATAGTGACATTGGGAAGACTGGCTTAGTTCAACACAAAATAAATACAGGACACGAGTTGCCTATCCGTCAGCGGCCAAGGAGATTGCCGGTAGCGCGTGAAAAGGAAGTAGAAACCATGATTGAGGGAATGGTGAAGGATGGTGTTATTGAACCTTCATCCAGTCCATGGTGTTCACCGGTAGTGCTGGTAAGGAAGAAGGACGGCAGCATGCGGTTTTGTGTTGACTATCGTCGTCTGAATGACGTTACGAAGAAGGACAGCTACCCTTTGCCAAGAATTGATGACACTTTGGACATGCTTACTGGAGTAAAGTGGTTTAGCACGCTGGACCTGAAAAGTGGCTACTGGCAAGTTGAAATTGACCCCAAGGACAAGGAGAAAACAGCATTCTCGACAGGAAAGGGTCTGTGGCAATTTAAAGTTATGCCGTTTGGATTGTGCAACGCTCCGGCAACGTTTGAAAGGTTGATGGAACTTGTACTAACTAAGTTGATTGGCGATGCCTGTCTGGTCTACTTGGATGACATCATCATCGTAGGCCGTTCGTTTGAAGAACATCTTCAAAACCTGGAACGCGTGCTCATGAAGATCCAGAGTGCCAACCTCAAGTTGAGTCCGAAGAAATGTTCACTATTCAAACGGCAAGTTAGCTTTTTGGGATATGTAGTGTCGGAAGAAGGTATCCGCACGGATCCAGAAAAAATCGCCGCTGTCAAGGATTGGCCAGTTCCAAAAGACAAGACGCAGGTCAGAGCGTTTTTGGGGTTGTGCTCTTATTATCGGCGATTTGTTAAGAACTTTGCAGATATAGCCAAACCCCTGCATAAGCTAACCGAAGAGAAGCGACATTTCAGCTGGGATGAAAGTTGCGATATCGCATTCCAGGAGTTAAAGGACCGACTATGCAAAACACCTATTTTGGGGTACCCTGATGCAGGCAAGGAATTTATAGTTGACACAGACGCGAGTGACATAGGACTTGGTGGTGTGTTGTCTCAACGGAATGGTGATCAAGAGGTTGTGATAGCGTACTTCAGCAAGTCGTTGTCAAAGCCGGAGAGGAACTATTGTGTCACGAGACGGGAATTGCTTGCTGTGGTAAAGTCATTGCAGCATTTTAGCAAATATCTTCTGGGGCGGAAATTCCATTTACGTACCGACCATGCTGCACTGAAATGGCTATTGCAGTTCAAAAATCCAGAAGGACAAGTTGCGAGATGGATTGAGCTACTACAGGAATACGACTTTGTGGTGGAACATCGCAGCGGGAAATCTCATGGCAACGCAGATGCATTGTCAAGAAGACCTTGTCCTGAAGACTGCAAGCACTGTACTAGGCAAGAGAGTAAGGAAGTGGTACCTGTGAGGATGCTCAGGACGGACCTCAGCAACGAGTGGAAGGAAAGCCTACAACGTGCACAGCAGGAAGATTCAGACATCAAGCCGATTCTGGAGTGGATAAAGGCCAGAGCTCCTAAGCCCAGGTGGAGCGACGTCTCAGCAATGAGTTCGATCACAAAGAGCTATTGGGCCCAATGGGACAGCTTGGTGATTCAAGATGGAGTCCTGTGCCGTAAATGGGAAAATGCTCGGGGAAACAGCTGTCACTTGCAAATGGTTGTCCCTAAATCTCAAGTACCGGATGTTCTGCAGCTGTACCATAATGGTTGTTCAGGAGGTCACCTGGGAGTAAAACGGACTCTACTGAAGATACGAGAACGGTTTTACTGGGTCCACTGTCGGGACGATGTCGAGGACTGGTGTCGCAAATGTACAAGTTGTGCAGCTGTAAAGGGACCTCAGACGCGTAGCAGAGGTGCATTGAAATTATACAATGTTGGTGCACCATGGGAGAGGATAGCCCTTGACGTTGCGGGGCCGTTTCCGGAAAGTGAAAGTGGTAACAAGTATTTCATGGTTGTGATGGATTACTTCACTAAGTGGCCGGAAGTCTTCGCCATTCCAAATCAAGAAGCTTCAACAGTTGCCGATAAATTAGTTCATGAAGTCTTCTGTCGTTTTGGAGTACCTTTAGAGATTCACAGTGATCAAGGAAGGAATTTTGAGTCTCAAATATTCCAGGAAACTTGTCGAGTGATGGGTACTCATAAAACAAGAACAACTTCTTACCACCCACAATCGGATGGAATGGTGGAACGATTCAATCAGACATTAGAGAGGTACCTAGCCAAAGTTGTGGAAAATCGGCAACGAGATTGGGACAAGCACATACAACCGTTTTTGTTGTCATATCGAAGCGCTGTTCACGAAAGCACATCGGTGACACCAGCTTTCGCAAACTTTGGAAGGGAATTACGGCTGCCTGCAGACCTGATCACTGGAATACCACCTGATGCCCCACGCAGTATAACCGATTATGCGAATGACTTGCGGAACAAGATGAATGACATTTATGAGCACGTCAGACAATCAGGCCGGCAAATGTCTGAAAAGATGAAAACCCGTTATGACCGCAAAATGAACAATAAAGGGTTTGACGAAGGTTCACTAGTGTGGTTGCACAATCCAGTTCGCAGAAAAGGGAAATCTCCTAAGCTTCAAGCTAACTGGGACGGACCGTACCGGATTGTGACAAAGATCAATGACGTTACCTACCGGATACAGAAAGGTGCAAGAGGTACTCCTAAGATAGTCCACGTGGATCGACTGGCGCGTTATTATGGGGCCGATAATGCTCGGGACGAGCATTTCTTAGGTGGGGGCAGTGTTGAGCCGCACGATTGATGTTTGGTTACCACTAGCGCCATCTCTTATCGAGTAGCGGAGTTAATCGTCAAGATCTTTCTATAAAGTTCGATGATGTTCTAGAACTTTCTGGAACTATCGACATGTGTTCGGTCAGGGCCGATAAGTACTCGAACATTCTAGATGCTTCTACGGTAGAAGGTTCTGGAACTATCCGAGGGCCCTATATAAGCGGGAACGGAGCGCGTCCCGGGGTAGTTCACTGGAAGCGATACATGCGAGAACATCGAAAGCGATCTTCAAGTGCGACTTAAGAGTGATCAATAGTGTAATTGTGTGGTGTAATTAGTGTGTTTAATTAAAGTGTTATTTTTGGTAATTCATATCGGCAGTTTTTAATTGTCACGAACCCCTAGCTCGTAACAATACATAGAATTTCGATTTGTTCTATGTAATTTGTATGTATCAAAGTTTACCTAACCGAACCAAGTTTGCATAGGATCGTCATAACTTTGCTTCCAGGTGACGCATTTCGACGCTGTTTTCAGCTGAGTAATTCATATTTAGGCCACCCGAGACCGTCCGAGTGGAAATTGTGACGAAAACGCGAAAAAATTTTCTTTTCGCCCATAGACTTGGAAAATTCTCATAATTTTTATACTGGTTACATATTTAAATTTTTATTTCAAAATTCTTACATTAAAACACGTTCAAATTAGTTTCAATAGATACTTACCTGCCTTACCTGCATTCCGGTGCGCGTTACGCGAGTCCGAGACGTAAGGGGTAGACAGTATTCCTGGTTTTGTTCAAATTTTTGGTGAAAATTCACGTTTTTCATTGGAAAATCAAAATTTTTGTTCAGCATAATTTTCTGTGACACCGTAGTTGGCTAGCTCGCGCGGAGACGCGTCTTTCGATACCTCGCTCGTGCGCCTAGCGTATATAGCCACCTTAATACATAGAATTTCGATTTGTTCTATGTAATTTGTATGTATCAAAGTTTACCTAACCGAACCAAGTTTGCATAGGATCGTCATAACTTTGCTTCCAGGTGACGCATTTCGACGCTGTTTTCAGCTGAGTAATTCATATTTAGGCCACCCGAGACCGTCCGAGTGGAAATTGTGACGAAAACGCGAAAAAATTTTCTTTTCGCCCATAGACTTGGAAAATTCTCATAATTTTTATACTGGTTACATATTTAAATTTTTATTTCAAAATTCTTACATTAAAACACGTTCAAATTAGTTTCAATAGATACTTACCTGCCTTACCTGCATTCCGGTGCGCGTTACGCGAGTCCGAGACGTAAGGGGTAGACAGTATTCCTGGTTTTGTTCAAATTTTTGGTGAAAATTCACGTTTTTCATTGGAAAATCAAAATTTTTGTTCAGCATAATTTTCTGTGACACCGTAGTTGGCTAGCTCGCGCGGAGACGCGTCTTTCGATACCTCGCTCGTGCGCCTAGCGTATATAGCCACCTTAATACATAGAATTTCGATTTGTTCTATGTAATTTGTATGTATCAAAGTTTACCTAACCGAACCAAGTTTGCATAGGATCGTCATAACTTTGCTTCCAGGTGACGCATTTCGACGCTGTTTTCAGCTGAGTAATTCATATTTAGGCCACCCGAGACCGTCCGAGTGGAAATTGTGACGAAAACGCGAAAAAATTTTCTTTTCGCCCATAGACTTGGAAAATTCTCATAATTTTTATACTGGTTACATATTTAAATTTTTATTTCAAAATTCTTACATTAAAACACGTTCAAATTAGTTTCAATAGATACTTACCTGCCTTACCTGCATTCCGGTGCGCGTTACGCGAGTCCGAGACGTAAGGGGTAGACAGTATTCCTGGTTTTGTTCAAATTTTTGGTGAAAATTCACGTTTTTCATTGGAAAATCAAAATTTTTGTTCAGCATAATTTTCTGTGACACCGTAGTTGGCTAGCTCGCGCGGAGACGCGTCTTTCGATACCTCGCTCGTGCGCCTAGCGTATATAGCCACCTTAATACATAGAATTTCGATTTGTTCTATGTAATTTGTATGTATCAAAGTTTACCTAACCGAACCAAGTTTGCATAGGATCGTCATAACTTTGCTTCCAGGTGACGCATTTCGACGCTGTTTTCAGCTGAGTAATTCATATTTAGGCCACCCGAGACCGTCCGAGTGGAAATTGTGACGAAAACGCGAAAAAATTTTCTTTTCGCCCATAGACTTGGAAAATTCTCATAATTTTTATACTGGTTACATATTTAAATTTTTATTTCAAAATTCTTACATTAAAACACGTTCAAATTAGTTTCAATAGATACTTACCTGCCTTACCTGCATTCCGGTGCGCGTTACGCGAGTCCGAGACGTAAGGGGTAGACAGTATTCCTGGTTTTGTTCAAATTTTTGGTGAAAATTCACGTTTTTCATTGGAAAATCAAAATTTTTGTTCAGCATAATTTTCTGTGACACCGTAGTTGGCTAGCTCGCGCGGAGACGCGTCTTTCGATACCTCGCTCGTGCGCCTAGCGTATATAGCCACCTTAATACATAGAATTTCGATTTGTTCTATGTAATTTGTATGTATCAAAGTTTACCTAACCGAACCAAGTTTGCATAGGATCGTCATAACTTTGCTTCCAGGTGACGCATTTCGACGCTGTTTTCAGCTGAGTAATTCATATTTAGGCCACCCGAGACCGTCCGAGTGGAAATTGTGACGAAAACGCGAAAAAATTTTCTTTTCGCCCATAGACTTGGAAAATTCTCATAATTTTTATACTGGTTACATATTTAAATTTTTATTTCAAAATTCTTACATTAAAACACGTTCAAATTAGTTTCAATAGATACTTACCTGCCTTACCTGCATTCCGGTGCGCGTTACGCGAGTCCGAGACGTAAGGGGTAGACAGTATTCCTGGTTTTGTTCAAATTTTTGGTGAAAATTCACGTTTTTCATTGGAAAATCAAAATTTTTGTTCAGCATAATTTTCTGTGACACCGTAGTTGGCTAGCTCGCGCGGAGACGCGTCTTTCGATACCTCGCTCGTGCGCCTAGCGTATATAGCCACCTTAATACATAGAATTTCGATTTGTTCTATGTAATTTGTATGTATCAAAGTTTACCTAACCGAACCAAGTTTGCATAGGATCGTCATAACTTTGCTTCCAGGTGACGCATTTCGACGCTGTTTTCAGCTGAGTAATTCATATTTAGGCCACCCGAGACCGTCCGAGTGGAAATTGTGACGAAAACGCGAAAAAATTTTCTTTTCGCCCATAGACTTGGAAAATTCTCATAATTTTTATACTGGTTACATATTTAAATTTTTATTTCAAAATTCTTACATTAAAACACGTTCAAATTAGTTTCAATAGATACTTACCTGCCTTACCTGCATTCAGGTGCGCGTTACGCGAGTCCGAGACGTAAGGGGTAGACAGTATTCCTGGTTTTGTTCAAATTTTTGGTGAAAATTCACGTTTTTCATTGGAAAATCAAAATTTTTGTTCAGCATAATTTTCTGTGACACCGTAGTTGGCTAGCTCGCGCGGAGACGCGTCTTTCGATACCTCGCTCGTGCGCCTAGCGTATATAGCCACCTTAATACATAGAATTTCGATTTGTTCTATGTAATTTGTATGTATCAAAGTTTACCTAACCGAACCAAGTTTGCATAGGATCGTCATAACTTTGCTTCCAGGTGACGCATTTCGACGCTGTTTTCAGCTGAGTAATTCATATTTAGGCCACCCGAGACCGTCCGAGTGGAAATTGTGACGAAAACGCGAAAAAATTTTCTTTTCGCCCATAGACTTGGAAAATTCTCATAATTTTTATACTGGTTACATATTTAAATTTTTATTTCAAAATTCTTACATTAAAACACGTTCAAATTAGTTTCAATAGATACTTACCTGCCTTACCTGCATTCCGGTGCGCGTTACGCGAGTCCGAGACGTAAGGGGTAGACAGTATTCCTGGTTTTGTTCAAATTTTTGGTGAAAATTCACGTTTTTCATTGGAAAATCAAAATTTTTGTTCAGCATAATTTTCTGTGACACCGTAGTTGGCTAGCTCGCGCGGAGACGCGTCTTTCGATACCTCGCTCGTGCGCCTAGCGTATATAGCCACCTTAATACATAGAATTTCGATTTGTTCTATGTAATTTGTATGTATCAAAGTTTACCTAACCGAACCAAGTTTGCATAGGATCGTCATAACTTTGCTTCCAGGTGACGCATTTCGACGCTGTTTTCAGCTGAGTAATTCATATTTAGGCCACCCGAGACCGTCCGAGTGGAAATTGTGACGAAAACGCGAAAAAATTTTCTTTTCGCCCATAGACTTGGAAAATTCTCATAATTTTTATACTGGTTACATATTTAAATTTTTATTTCAAAATTCTTACATTAAAACACGTTCAAATTAGTTTCAATAGATACTTACCTGCCTTACCTGCATTCCGGTGCGCGTTACGCGAGTCCGAGACGTAAGGGGTAGACAGTATTCCTGGTTTTGTTCAAATTTTTGGTGAAAATTCACGTTTTTCATTGGAAAATCAAAATTTTTGTTCAGCATAATTTTCTGTGACACCGTAGTTGGCTAGCTCGCGCGGAGACGCGTCTTTCGATACCTCGCTCGTGCGCCTAGCGTATATAGCCACCTTAATACATAGAATTTCGATTTGTTCTATGTAATTTGTATGTATCAAAGTTTACCTAACCGAACCAAGTTTGCATAGGATCGTCATAACTTTGCTTCCAGGTGACGCATTTCGACGCTGTTTTCAGCTGAGTAATTCATATTTAGGCCACCCGAGACCGTCCGAGTGGAAATTGTGACGAAAACGCGAAAAAATTTTCTTTTCGCCCATAGACTTGGAAAATTCTCATAATTTTTATACTGGTTACATATTTAAATTTTTATTTCAAAATTCTTACATTAAAACACGTTCAAATTAGTTTCAATAGATACTTACCTGCCTTACCTGCATTCCGGTGCGCGTTACGCGAGTCCGAGACGTAAGGGGTAGACAGTATTCCTGGTTTTGTTCAAATTTTTGGTGAAAATTCACGTTTTTCATTGGAAAATCAAAATTTTTGTTCAGCATAATTTTCTGTGACACCGTAGTTGGCTAGCTCGCGCGGAGACGCGTCTTTCGATACCTCGCTCGTGCGCCTAGCGTATATAGCCACCTTAATACATAGAATTTCGATTTGTTCTATGTAATTTGTATGTATCAAAGTTTACCTAACCGAACCAAGTTTGCATAGGATCGTCATAACTTTGCTTCCAGGTGACGCATTTCGACGCTGTTTTCAGCTGAGTAATTCATATTTAGGCCACCCGAGACCGTCCGAGTGGAAATTGTGACGAAAACGCGAAAAAATTTTCTTTTCGCCCATAGACTTGGAAAATTCTCATAATTTTTATACTGGTTACATATTTAAATTTTTATTTCAAAATTCTTACATTAAAACACGTTCAAATTAGTTTCAATAGATACTTACCTGCCTTACCTGCATTCCGGTGCGCGTTACGCGAGTCCGAGACGTAAGGGGTAGACAGTATTCCTGGTTTTGTTCAAATTTTTGGTGAAAATTCACGTTTTTCATTGGAAAATCAAAATTTTTGTTCAGCATAATTTTCTGTGACACCGTAGTTGGCTAGCTCGCGCGGAGACGCGTCTTTCGATACCTCGCTCGTGCGCCTAGCGTATATAGCCACCTTAATACATAGAATTTCGATTTGTTCTATGTAATTTGTATGTATCAAAGTTTACCTAACCGAACCAAGTTTGCATAGGATCGTCATAACTTTGCTTCCAGGTGACGCATTTCGACGCTGTTTTCAGCTGAGTAATTCATATTTAGGCCACCCGAGACCGTCCGAGTGGAAATTGTGACGAAAACGCGAAAAAATTTTCTTTTCGCCCATAGACTTGGAAAATTCTCATAATTTTTATACTGGTTACATATTTAAATTTTTATTTCAAAATTCTTACATTAAAACACGTTCAAATTAGTTTCAATAGATACTTACCTGCCTTACCTGCATTCCGGTGCGCGTTACGCGAGTCCGAGACGTAAGGGGTAGACAGTATTCCTGGTTTTGTTCAAATTTTTGGTGAAAATTCACGTTTTTCATTGGAAAATCAAAATTTTTGTTCAGCATAATTTTCTGTGACACCGTAGTTGGCTAGCTCGCGCGGAGACGCGTCTTTCGATACCTCGCTCGTGCGCCTAGCGTATATAGCCACCTTAATACATAGAATTTCGATTTGTTCTATGTAATTTGTATGTATCAAAGTTTACCTAACCGAACCAAGTTTGCATAGGATCGTCATAACTTTGCTTCCAGGTGACGCATTTCGACGCTGTTTTCAGCTGAGTAATTCATATTTAGGCCACCCGAGACCGTCCGAGTGGAAATTGTGACGAAAACGCGAAAAAATTTTCTTTTCGCCCATAGACTTGGAAAATTCTCATAATTTTTATACTGGTTACATATTTAAATTTTTATTTCAAAATTCTTACATTAAAACACGTTCAAATTAGTTTCAATAGATACTTACCTGCCTTACCTGCATTCCGGTGCGCGTTACGCGAGTCCGAGACGTAAGGGGTAGACAGTATTCCTGGTTTTGTTCAAATTTTTGGTGAAAATTCACGTTTTTCATTGGAAAATCAAAATTTTTGTTCAGCATAATTTTCTGTGACACCGTAGTTGGCTAGCTCGCGCGGAGACGCGTCTTTCGATACCTCGCTCGTGCGCCTAGCGTATATAGCCACCTTAATACATAGAATTTCGATTTGTTCTATGTAATTTGTATGTATCAAAGTTTACCTAACCGAACCAAGTTTGCATAGGATCGTCATAACTTTGCTTCCAGGTGACGCATTTCGACGCTGTTTTCAGCTGAGTAATTCATATTTAGGCCACCCGAGACCGTCCGAGTGGAAATTGTGACGAAAACGCGAAAAAATTTTCTTTTCGCCCATAGACTTGGAAAATTCTCATAATTTTTATACTGGTTACATATTTAAATTTTTATTTCAAAATTCTTACATTAAAACACGTTCAAATTAGTTTCAATAGATACTTACCTGCCTTACCTGCATTCCGGTGCGCGTTACGCGAGTCCGAGACGTAAGGGGTAGACAGTATTCCTGGTTTTGTTCAAATTTTTGGTGAAAATTCACGTTTTTCATTGGAAAATCAAAATTTTTGTTCAGCATAATTTTCTGTGACACCGTAGTTGGCTAGCTCGCGCGGAGACGCGTCTTTCGATACCTCGCTCGTGCGCCTAGCGTATATAGCCACCTTAATACATAGAATTTCGATTTGTTCTATGTAATTTGTATGTATCAAAGTTTACCTAACCGAACCAAGTTTGCATAGGATCGTCATAACTTTGCTTCCAGGTGACGCATTTCGACGCTGTTTTCAGCTGAGTAATTCATATTTAGGCCACCCGAGACCGTCCGAGTGGAAATTGTGACGAAAACGCGAAAAAATTTTCTTTTCGCCCATAGACTTGGAAAATTCTCATAATTTTTATACTGGTTACATATTTAAATTTTTATTTCAAAATTCTTACATTAAAACACGTTCAAATTAGTTTCAATAGATACTTACCTGCCTTACCTGCATTCCGGTGCGCGTTACGCGAGTCCGAGACGTAAGGGGTAGACAGTATTCCTGGTTTT
Organism: Polymixis flavicincta; assembly: GCA_949987655.1. Classification (NCBI taxonomy): domain Eukaryota; kingdom Metazoa; phylum Arthropoda; class Insecta; order Lepidoptera; family Noctuidae; genus Polymixis; species Polymixis flavicincta. Next base: position 8,597,645 of record OX465202.1, on the reverse strand, counting down.
GTTCAAATTTTTGGTGAAAATTCACGTTTTTCATTGGAAAATCAAAATTTTTGTTCAGCATAATTTTCTGTGACACCGTAGTTGGCTAGCTCGCGCGGAGACGCGTCTTTCGATACCTCGCTCGTGCGCCTAGCGTATATAGCCACCTTAATACATAGAATTTCGATTTGTTCTATGTAATTTGTATGTATCAAAGTTTACCTAACCGAACCAAGTTTGCATAGGATCGTCATAACTTTGCTTCCAGGTGACGCATTTCGACGCTGTTTTCAGCTGAGTAATTCATATTTAGGCCACCCGAGACCGTCCGAGTGGAAATTGTGACGAAAACGCGAAAAAATTTTCTTTTCGCCCATAGACTTGGAAAATTCTCATAATTTTTATACTGGTTACATATTTAAATTTTTATTTCAAAATTCTTACATTAAAACACGTTCAAATTAGTTTCAATAGATACTTACCTGCCTTACCTGCATTCCGGTGCGCGTTACGCGAGTCCGAGACGTAAGGGGTAGACAGTATTCCTGGTTTTGTTCAAATTTTTGGTGAAAATTCACGTTTTTCATTGGAAAATCAAAATTTTTGTTCAGCATAATTTTCTGTGACACCGTAGTTGGCTAGCTCGCGCGGAGACGCGTCTTTCGATACCTCGCTCGTGCGCCTAGCGTATATAGCCACCTTAATACATAGAATTTCGATTTGTTCTATGTAATTTGTATGTATCAAAGTTTACCTAACCGAACCAAGTTTGCATAGGATCGTCATAACTTTGCTTCCAGGTGACGCATTTCGACGCTGTTTTCAGCTGAGTAATTCATATTTAGGCCACCCGAGACCGTCCGAGTGGAAATTGTGACGAAAACGCGAAAAAATTTTCTTTTCGCCCATAGACTTGGAAAATTCTCATAATTTTTATACTGGTTACATATTTAAATTTTTATTTCAAAATTCTTACATTAAAACACGTTCAAATTAGTTTCAATAGATACTTACCTGCCTTACCTGCATTCCGGTGCGCGTTACGCGAGTCCGAGACGTAAGGGGTAGACAGTATTCCTGGTTTTGTTCAAATTTTTGGTGAAAATTCACGTTTTTCATTGGAAAATCAAAATTTTTGTTCAGCATAATTTTCTGTGACACCGTAGTTGGCTAGCTCGCGCGGAGACGCGTCTTTCGATACCTCGCTCGTGCGCCTAGCGTATATAGCCACCTTAATACATAGAATTTCGATTTGTTCTATGTAATTTGTATGTATCAAAGTTTACCTAACCGAACCAAGTTTGCATAGGATCGTCATAACTTTGCTTCCAGGTGACGCATTTCGACGCTGTTTTCAGCTGAGTAATTCATATTTAGGCCACCCGAGACCGTCCGAGTGGAAATTGTGACGAAAACGCGAAAAAATTTTCTTTTCGCCCATAGACTTGGAAAATTCTCATAATTTTTATACTGGTTACATATTTAAATTTTTATTTCAAAATTCTTACATTAAAACACGTTCAAATTAGTTTCAATAGATACTTACCTGCCTTACCTGCATTCCGGTGCGCGTTACGCGAGTCCGAGACGTAAGGGGTAGACAGTATTCCTGGTTTTGTTCAAATTTTTGGTGAAAATTCACGTTTTTCATTGGAAAATCAAAATTTTTGTTCAGCATAATTTTCTGTGACACCGTAGTTGGCTAGCTCGCGCGGAGACGCGTCTTTCGATACCTCGCTCGTGCGCCTAGCGTATATAGCCACCTTAATACATAGAATTTCGATTTGTTCTATGTAATTTGTATGTATCAAAGTTTACCTAACCGAACCAAGTTTGCATAGGATCGTCATAACTTTGCTTCCAGGTGACGCATTTCGACGCTGTTTTCAGCTGAGTAATTCATATTTAGGCCACCCGAGACCGTCCGAGTGGAAATTGTGACGAAAACGCGAAAAAATTTTCTTTTCGCCCATAGACTTGGAAAATTCTCATAATTTTTATACTGGTTACATATTTAAATTTTTATTTCAAAATTCTTACATTAAAACACGTTCAAATTAGTTTCAATAGATACTTACCTGCCTTACCTGCATTCCGGTGCGCGTTACGCGAGTCCGAGACGTAAGGGGTAGACAGTATTCCTGGTTTTGTTCAAATTTTTGGTGAAAATTCACGTTTTTCATTGGAAAATCAAAATTTTTGTTCAGCATAATTTTCTGTGACACCGTAGTTGGCTAGCTCGCGCGGAGACGCGTCTTTCGATACCTCGCTCGTGCGCCTAGCGTATATAGCCACCTTAATACATAGAATTTCGATTTGTTCTATGTAATTTGTATGTATCAAAGTTTACCTAACCGAACCAAGTTTGCATAGGATCGTCATAACTTTGCTTCCAGGTGACGCATTTCGACGCTGTTTTCAGCTGAGTAATTCATATTTAGGCCACCCGAGACCGTCCGAGTGGAAATTGTGACGAAAACGCGAAAAAATTTTCTTTTCGCCCATAGACTTGGAAAATTCTCATAATTTTTATACTGGTTACATATTTAAATTTTTATTTCAAAATTCTTACATTAAAACACGTTCAAATTAGTTTCAATAGATACTTACCTGCCTTACCTGCATTCCGGTGCGCGTTACGCGAGTCCGAGACGTAAGGGGTAGACAGTATTCCTGGTTTTGTTCAAATTTTTGGTGAAAATTCACGTTTTTCATTGGAAAATCAAAATTTTTGTTCAGCATAATTTTCTGTGACACCGTAGTTGGCTAGCTCGCGCGGAGACGCGTCTTTCGATACCTCGCTCGTGCGCCTAGCGTATATAGCCACCTTAATACATAGAATTTCGATTTGTTCTATGTAATTTGTATGTATCAAAGTTTACCTAACCGAACCAAGTTTGCATAGGATCGTCATAACTTTGCTTCCAGGTGACGCATTTCGACGCTGTTTTCAGCTGAGTAATTCATATTTAGGCCACCCGAGACCGTCCGAGTGGAAATTGTGACGAAAACGCGAAAAAATTTTGCCCGCCTACCCACCCTGTGTCTACTAGCTAGGTGGACGAACCTGATTTGACAAAATTTTAATATTTAGTTTTAATCGTTTGTATAGTTATACAGTTTGTAGACTTTAGTCCGAGCAAATACAACTCGCTTTTAAGCGTCATTTGTGTGCATTTGACAGCCCATCCTATTTTCAGGAATTTTATGACCTGACGGTCGTACGTCCTTAGGACGACGTCTACATCTTATTGCTGTTTACTGTGTTTCCCCCTTTACAGGGACACAGAAGACATCTAAATCCTTTCTTACTTAGGAAAACGTGAAGTGACCTCACCCAAAAGGGACACAAACTGACCTAATTTAGTGACGCAGAAAAGTAAGACTTGACTGTTGCGGGTTTGCCCCGCCGAACGACAAATTTACATTTTTACATAATTAAACACTCTTCTTCTTCTATACAAATTTACATTTTATACAACTTAAATTTTATAACTTATACAAATTTTAATTTGACATAATTTTATCACCCCTCTGACAGTAAAAATAAATAAGAGTAAAGATGTTTAGAACGCCTGCCAAAGAAAAAGCGGTAAACAAAGACATCGACAAATCGCCTACGGTGGGAAATAAGACGTTTACAAGAAGCACATCACCGAAAGAAGATTCAAAAATTGCTTCAGTGAGGAAATCTATCGGAGAGTGGGAGTCTGCGAAGTCAGAGAAGGCTCAGACTACTCCCAAGGAGGCCTCATCATCATCAACATCCCCGTCTTCGTCACTTTCCTCGCAGGTAGACCCGAAAAGACCTATGGGAATACCCACAAACATACAAGAAGCGAAAAGGACAACCCAAAAACCACCAATGGAGTTAGAGGGAAACGCCCATGAAGAATCAGAAAAACCAACTAGATTCGCAAACAGGACCGCGGAAGCAAGAGCCTGTCTGCTCAAAGCTAAAATGCACATGGGCACATCCCGGAACACGAAGACGGAGATAAAGACGGAAGTCATCCAGGCACTGGAAAGACTGTTTCAGCTCGTCAAAGAAGCAGAGGCCGATAAAGAGAAGCGAAGAGAACCGCAAAAAGACGCACAGAAGGCACAGAGCGTTGAAATAGGAAAAAAGGAAGAAGGAAATAGAGACATAGCCGACCTCATCGGAAAACTGAAAGACCATGCCGACCTCATCCAAGAAAACACCAGGAGCATGGGGCAATTAAAAGAACAGATCGAAAACATGGAAAAACGATCTTATGCCGGAGTAGCTGCGACTCCCAGTGCGAAGCGGCTCCCGGCCCAGACCGCCCTACACTCTTTCATAGTTACTGCGAATGATGACCAACAAACTGGGGAAGAGGTCATGAACAGAATAAGGAAAGCCGTTAATGCCAAAGAAGGAGGAATCGCAGTGGAAAAAATAAGGAAGGCAAAAGACCGTAAAATTATAATAGGCTGCAAAACTGATGAGGAAAGGGAGCAAGTCAAAAACAGAATCAGAGATTCTGGAGAAAGTCTAAGTGTTGAAAATATCAAGAACAGAGACCCCCTCGTCATCCTGAAGGACGTGCTCAGTTGCAACAGTGACGGGGACATCCTGGAGGCGTTGAGGAACCAAAACAAAAGATTGTTTGCAAACTTAGATGCCCAAGAAGATAGGGTCGAAATTGTTTTTAAAAGACGCACCAGGAACCCTCACACCGGTCACATCGTGATGAGGGTGTCCCCCAAAATATGGCAGAGGCTGACAGAGGCTGAGTCGGTCTTCATTGACCTGCAGAGAATAAGAGTGACCGACCAATCGCCAATAGTACAGTGCTCACTTTGCCTGGGCTACGGCCATGGCAGGCGCTTTTGCCAGGAGACCCAGGCCAAGTGTAGTCATTGCGGGGGACCGCACATGAGGGCAGAGTGTCCCAACTCGCTTGAGGGTTTGCCCCCGTCGTGTTGCAACTGTGCGCGATCAAAGCTCGAAAAAACAGACCATAATGCCTTCAGTCAGGAGTGCCCCATCAGGATGAAATGGGATGCGATAGCCAGATCAAGAGTGGCATATTGCTAAGGTGGTCCCAGGTGATAATTCTGTCTCCCAAAAAGGGCCATACCTCGTGGCACAAGCAAATCTGCGGAAAAAGGCTTTGGCCACGAACGAGATTATGCTTGAGGCTCATAAAAAGGGGGTGGCCTTTGCACTGATCCAGGAGCCATACATCGGGAATTTGGGCCGAATGAAAGACTACCGTGGTGCCAGAATATACCAGCATACTGGCGAGGCAGATGGCGTCATCAAGACTGCAATCGCAGTCTTTGATGGCGATATAGACGTTGTACAGTGCCCAAACTTCACCACGCCCAACATCACAGTGGTGAAGATGAGAACAAGCGCCTGGGAGATCGTAGTGGTCTCATTCTACCTGGAACCAAAGCCGGCACCGATAGCGCCATACTTGGAGCAGTTGATAAAGATAGAGAGGAGCTTTGGCCGGAGAATCATCCTAGGTGGGGACGCAAACGCCAAAAACTCTTGGTGGGGAAGCCAAAAAATCGACCAAAGAGGAACCGAAATGGCCGGTGCCCTAGAAGAGATGGGTTTGCAGGTGCTAAACACAGGCGACACACCAACGTTCCACACGGTGAGGGGAACCACACTGTACACCAGCTTTGTGGACATCACGGCATGTACGGCGGATCTGCTCAGTCTGGTCGAGGACTGGAGAGTGGACGAAGCCATGACGAGCTCAGATCACAACACCATCATTTTTAAAATTAGATTAGAAAGGGCAAAGGGTTTAGACGTAAGCAGAACAACGAGAATTTTTAACACTAAAAAAGCAAACTGGGAGCAATTTCGTGAGAAATTGGACCAGTTGCTACAAGAAAATAGTATGAGCAAAACTAAATTAGATGAAATTAATAACAAAACCGAATTAGAATTAAAAATTGAATTATATAGTAACATTATAATAGAAGCATGCAACTTAAGTATACCCAAACTACAGCAAAATAACAAAATTAACTTACCTTGGTGGTCCAAGGAGCTCGCCATGATGAAGAAGGAGGTTGCCACCAGAAAGCGCAGAATCCGCTGTGCATCCGCGATCAGGAGGGCGAAAGTCGTCGGAGAGTACCTGCAACAGAAAGAAAAATATGAGCAAGCAGAAAAAACGGCCCAAACAGAAAGCTGGAAAAGCTTTTGTGGGAAACAGGATAGAGAGGGACTCTGGGAGGGAATTTATAGGGTAATAGGTAGGACTTTAAAAAGACAGGAGGATCTCCCCCTGACCAAGGAAGGTAAAACCCTAAGCCACCTTGAATCTGCCACTTTGCTGGCGGAAACTTTTTACCCGGAGGATAGGAAGGAACATGACAACGAGGAACACAGGCGTATCAGGACGATAGCTGAAAAAGCAAACGAGATGGGTCATGATGAAGAACATGATCCTCCATTTACTCATGAAGAGCTGGACGTCGCAATACGCAGCTTCAATCCTAAAAAAGCCCCGGGAGCAGATGGCCTTACGGCCGATATCTGCCAAAAATCCATTTACCACGATCCGGAAATTTTCCTGTCACTGGCAAACAAATGCCTAGAGCTGGGCTACTTCCCGAGGGTCTGGAAAGAAGCGACGGTGGTCATATTGAGAAAACCCGGGAAGGAGAGCTATGCAACCCCTAAATCCTACAGGCCAATAGGATTGTTGCCAGTGATGGGTAAACTCCTGGAAAAAATGGTGATAGGTAGGGTGAAGTGGCACATCTTACCCGGACTAAGTGCACGCCAGTATGGTTTTATGCCACAAAAAAGCACAGAAGACTCCCTCTATGACCTGCTAGAACTCATACGTGGAAAACTGAAAGACAAGAAGTTGATCGTTATGATATCGCTGGACATAGAGGGAGCCTTTGACAGTGCATGGTGGCCGGCCATAAAAACCGGGTTGGCGGAGGCGAAATGTCCGGTTAACGTAAGAAGAGTGGTGGACAGCTACCTAGAACACAGGAAGGTCAGGGTGAGGTACGCGGGACAGGAGGTCACCAGGGTTACCAACAAAGGCTGTGTGCAAGGGTCGATAGGGGGCCCCATTCTATGGAACCTTCTACTCGATCCCCTATTGAAAGGCCTGGTACAAAGGGGAGACTACTGCCAAGCTTTCGCCGATGACGTCGTTTTAATATTCGATGGGGATTCAGCAATGGAAGTCCAGCGACGTGCCAATGATGCTCTCGAGTATGTTCACCAGTGGGGAGTCAGAAACAAGTTAAGATTTGCACCACAAAAGACGAAAGCAATGGTCATCACGCGGAAACTTAAATACGACACCCCACTGCTGACCATGGCCGGGAGTAGTATTGGTATGTCGCAGGAAATCAAAGTCCTGGGGCTTGCCATTGACAACAAGCTGACGTTTAATGCCCATGCATCTAATGTATGCAAAAAGGCATTAAACTTGTACAAGCAGTTGTCAAGGGCAGCCAGGATCAGCTGGGGCCTCAATCCTGATGTCATACGGTCCATTTACACCGCAGTAGTCGAACCGACCATATTGTATGCGGCAAGTGCGTGGGCACCAGCAGCCAAAAAGCTCGCGACACGCAAACAATTAAACGCGGTCCAAAGGGGATTTGCACAGAAGCTGTGCAAATCCTATCGTACGGTCTCCTTGAACTCGGCACTGCTGCTGGCCGGAATACTACCCCTCGACCTCCGAATACTAGAGGCAGCGGCCCTATATGAGGCAAGGAGGGGAGTTTCTCGACCAGAGCTAGGAGATAAGGAGATCGAGCGACGTACCGCGTTTGATAAAACCCCCCACCCGGCGAAACATATAAGCCTGCAGTTCATATGCCTGGCAGACCAGGAACAACATGATAACCACTGCACACAAGCAGTGCGGATATATACGGACGGCAGCAGGATCGAGGATAAGGTCGGGGCATCATTGTCTCACTGGAGCAATGATGTTGAAATCAAAACCCAGAAAATCAAGCTGTCGTCCCACTGTACCGTCTACCAGGCGGAACTGCTGGCTATATGCAAGGCCACAAGGGAAATCTTGTCAAGTCAAAAAAGCAGCTTTGGCATATACAGCGACTCCAGGTCGTCACTGGAAACAATCGCAAACTATCGCTCCCTCCATCCCCTCGCAGTCGAAATCCGGGATAACCTACGACTATGCCAAGAGAAATCCAAAAAGGTAGAACTCTTTTGGATAAAAGCACATGCAGGATTGGAGGGCAACGAAAGAGCTGACCAGCTGGCTAAGGACGCTGCCCTTACAATAAAGAAAAGGCCAGAGTATGATAAGTGCCCGATTTCGTTCGTAAAGCGTCAGATCCGATCGGACACGCTCGAAGAATGGAATCGGAGATACACATCTGAGAACACAGCAGGAGTCACGAAATTATTTTTCCCGGACGCCATAAAAGCCTTCAGACATGTCATAACACTAAAACCGACAGGAACACTCACACAAATACTGTCAGGGCACGGTGGGTTCTCTGAATACCTAAACAGGTTCAAGTGCAAGGACAACCCATCGTGCATTTGCGACACTGACAAACAAGAAACTGTCGTACACATATTGACTGACTGCCCCGCCTATGGCCTAGAGAGACATGACATTGAGCAGGAACTGGGAATAGAGGTAAAGCCAGAAACGTTAAACGCCCTCATCACAACAAAAGGGACTAGGGACATTTTTATTAGGTTTTGTTTAAAGATAGCTGAAAAGACGATAACCAGGAATAAGTAAACGACCATGCTCTGTATTCATATTTGCTCATAATATCAAACAGTAGCATAAGAACCAACCGTTGAAAAATGTTCGAAATCGAGATAGGCAAAAACCTAATCAAAACCGTTAAAATTAGACAAAAATTCAGTCCAAAATCCTTGTAAAACTACACGCGTTGATATTAATAAAAAGTAACAAAAATTGTAAGTTAGAGTAAGCACTAAGAATTAATAAAAAGACAGTACATAGAATAAAACCACGATGGTAATTATAAGATCAGTTTAATGTAATTAAGGATGACCACGTATATAAAAATGAAAGTAGTAAAAAATGACTCTGATCATGTCAGAGGGGCACAGAGCACAGGCAGGAGTGGGTTTTAGCCGGTAAGAGTCCGGCACTACCCAGACTACGTCACTAGTGAGGTAGTCTGGGTGTCCATGAGGATTTCCCACTCCTGCCAAAACAAAAAAAAAAAAAAAAAAAAAAAAAAACCTAACCTAACCATATAACTTTGCTTCCCGGTGAGGTAATTTGACGCTGTTTTCAGCTACTATATTCATAATTGGGCTACCTGAGACCATCCCAGCAAAAATAATTGACGAAACGCGAAAAAATTTTTCTTTTCGCCTATAGACATAGAAAATTCATTCAATTTTTGTACTAGAAACACATTTTTATCATTTTTATTTTTAAATCAAAATTCTTCCATTAAAGTCCGTTTAAATTAGTTTCAATAGATACTTACCTGCCTTACCTGCATTCCGGTGCGCGTTGCGCGAGTCCGAGTCTTGTGGGGTAGACAGTAGTCCTGGTTTTGGTTAAATTTTCGGTAAAAATTCACGTTTTTCATTGGAAAATCAAAATTTTTGTTCAGCATAATTTTCAGTGACACCGTAGTTGGCTAGCTCGCGCGGAGACGCGTCTTTCGACACCTCGCCCGTCCGTCTAGCGTATATAGCCACTTAGATACCTAAAATTTTTCTTTGTTCTATACAATTCGTAGCCATCAAATTCTACCTAAGCAAACCAAGTTTGCATAGAATCTATATAACTTTGCTTCCCGGTGAGGTAATTTGACGCTGTTTTCAGCTACTATATTCATAATTGGGCTACCTGAGACCATCCCAGCAAAAATAATTGACGAAACGCGAAAAAATTTTTCTTTTCGCCTATAGACATAGAAAATTCATTCAATTTTTGTACTAGAAACACATTTTTATCATTTTTATTTTTAAATCAAAATTCTTCCATTAAAGTCCGTTTAAATTAGTTTCAATAGATACTTACCTGCCTTACCTGCATTCCGGTGCGCGTTGCGCGAGTCCGAGTCTTGTGGGGTAGACAGTAGTCCTGGTTTTGGTTAAATTTTCGGTAAAAATTCACGTTTTTCATTGGAAAATCAAAATTTTTGTTCAGCATAATTTTCAGTGACACCGTAGTTGGCTAGCTCGCGCGGAGACGCGTCTTTCGACACCTCGCCCGTCCGTCTAGCGTATATAGCCACTTAGATACCTAAAATTTTTCTTTGTTCTATACAATTCGTAGCCATCAAATTCTACCTAAGCAAACCAAGTTTGCATAGAATCTATATAACTTTGCTTCCCGGTGAGGTAATTTGACGCTGTTTTCAGCTACTATATTCATAATTGGGCTACCTGAGACCATCCCAGCAAAAATAATTGACGAAACGCGAAAAAATTTTTCTTTTCGCCTATAGACATAGAAAATTCATTCAATTTTTGTACTAGAAACACATTTTTATCATTTTTATTTTTAAATCAAAATTCTTCCATTAAAGTCCGTTTAAATTAGTTTCAATAGATACTTACCTGCCTTACCTGCATTCCGGTGCGCGTTGCGCGAGTCCGAGTCTTGTGGGGTAGACAGTAGTCCTGGTTTTGGTTAAATTTTCGGTAAAAATTCACGTTTTTCATTGGAAAATCAAAATTTTTGTTCAGCATAATTTTCAGTGACACCGTAGTTGGCTAGCTCGCGCGGAGACGCGTCTTTCGACACCTCGCCCGTCCGTCTAGCGTATATAGCCACTTAGATACCTAAAATTTTTCTTTGTTCTATACAATTCGTAGCCATCAAATTCTACCTAAGCAAACCAAGTTTGCATAGAATCTATATAACTTTGCTTCCCGGTGAGGTAATTTGACGCTGTTTTCAGCTACTATATTCATAATTGGGCTACCTGAGACCATCCCAGCAAAAATAATTGACGAAACGCGAAAAAATTTTTCTTTTCGCCTATAGACATAGAAAATTCATTCAATTTTTGTATTAGAAACACATTTTTATTTTTAAATCAAAATTCTTCCATTAAAGTCCGTTTAAATTAGTTTCAATAGATACTTACCTGCCTTACCTGCATTCCGGTGCGCGTTGCGCGAGTCCGAGTCTTGTGGGGTAGTCAGAATTCCTGGTTTTGGTATAATTTTCGGAGAAAATTCACGTTTTTCATCTAAAACTCAAAATTTTTGTTCAGCATAATTTTCAGTGACGTCATAGTTGGCTAGCTCGCGCGGAGACGCGTCTTCTGACACCTCGCCCGTCCGTCTAGCTTATATAGCCACTTAGATACCTAGAAATTTTCTTTGTTCTATACAATTCGTAGCCATCAAATTCTACCTAAGCAAACCAAGTTTGCATAGGAACGATATAACTTTGCTTCCCGGTGAGGTAATTTGACGCTGTTTTCAGCTACTATATTCATAATTGGGCTACCTGAGACCATCCCAGCAAAAATAATTGACGAAACGCGAAAAAATTTTTCTTTTCGCCTATAGACATAGAAAATTCATTCAATTTTTGTATTAGAAACACATTTTTATTTTTAAATCAAAATTCTTCCATTAAAGTCCGTTTAAATTAGTTTCAATAGATACTTACCTGCCTTACCTGCATTCCGGTGCGCGTTGCGCGAGTCCGAGTCTTGTGGGGTAGTCAGAATTCCTGGTTTTGGTATAATTTTCGGAGAAAATTCACGTTTTTCATCTAAAACTCAAAATTTTTGTTCAGCATAATTTTCAGTGACGTCATAGTTGGCTAGCTCGCGCGGAGACGCGTCTTCTGACACCTCGCCCGTCCGTCTAGCTTATATAGCCACTTAGATACCTAGAAATTTTCTTTGTTCTATACAATTCGTAGCCATCAAATTCTACCTAAGCAAACCAAGTTTGCATAGGAACGATATAACTTTGCTTCCCGGTGAGGTAATTTGACGCTGTTTTCAGCTACTATATTCATAATTGGGCTACCTGAGACCATCCCAGCAAAAATAATTGACGAAACGCGAAAAAATTTTTCTTTTCGCCTATAGACATAGAAAATTCATTCAATTTTTGTACTAGAAACACATTTTTATCATTTTTATTTTTAAATCAAAATTCTTCCATTAAAGTCCGTTTAAATTAGTTTCAATAGATACTTACCTGCCTTACCTGCATTCCGGTGCGCGTTGCGCGAGTCCGAGTCTTGTGGGGTAGACAGTAGTCCTGGTTTTGGTTAAATTTTCGGTAAAAATTCACGTTTTTCATTGGAAAATCAAAATTTTTGTTCAGCATAATTTTCAGTGACACCGTAGTTGGCTAGCTCGCGCGGAGACGCGTCTTTCGACACCTCGCCCGTCCGTCTAGCGTATATAGCCACTTAGATACCTAAAATTTTTCTTTGTTCTATACAATTCGTAGCCATCAAATTCTACCTAAGCAAACCAAGTTTGCATAGAATCTATATAACTTTGCTTCCCGGTGAGGTAATTTGACGCTGTTTTCAGCTACTATATTCATAATTGGGCTACCTGAGACCATCCCAGCAAAAATAATTGACGAAACGCGAAAAAATTTTTCTTTTCGCCTATAGACATAGAAAATTCATTCAATTTTTGTACTAGAAACACATTTTTATCATTTTTATTTTTAAATCAAAATTCTTCCATTAAAGTCCGTTTAAATTAGTTTCAATAGATACTTACCTGCCTTACCTGCATTCCGGTGCGCGTTGCGCGAGTCCGAGTCTTGTGGGGTAGACAGTAGTCCTGGTTTTGGTTAAATTTTCGGTAAAAATTCACGTTTTTCATTGGAAAATCAAAATTTTTGTTCAGCATAATTTTCAGTGACACCGTAGTTGGCTAGCTCGCGCGGAGACGCGTCTTTCGACACCTCGCCCGTCCGTCTAGCGTATATAGCCACTTAGATACCTAAAATTTTTCTTTGTTCTATACAATTCGTAGCCATCAAATTCTACCTAAGCAAACCAAGTTTGCATAGAATCTATATAACTTTGCTTCCCGGTGAGGTAATTTGACGCTGTTTTCAGCTACTATATTCATAATTGGGCTACCTGAGACCATCCCAGCAAAAATAATTGACGAAACGCGAAAAAATTTTTCTTTTCGCCTATAGACATAGAAAATTCATTCAATTTTTGTACTAGAAACACATTTTTATCATTTTTATTTTTAAATCAAAATTCTTCCATTAAAGTCCGTTTAAATTAGTTTCAATAGATACTTACCTGCCTTACCTGCATTCCGGTGCGCGTTGCGCGAGTCCGAGTCTTGTGGGGTAGACAGTAGTCCTGGTTTTGGTTAAATTTTCGGTAAAAATTCACGTTTTTCATTGGAAAATCAAAATTTTTGTTCAGCATAATTTTCAGTGACACCGTAGTTGGCTAGCTCGCGCGGAGACGCGTCTTTCGACACCTCGCCCGTCCGTCTAGCGTATATAGCCACTTAGATACCTAAAATTTTTCTTTGTTCTATACAATTCGTAGCCATCAAATTCTACCTAAGCAAACCAAGTTTGCATAGAATCTATATAACTTTGCTTCCCGGTGAGGTAATTTGACGCTGTTTTCAGCTACTATATTCATAATTGGGCTACCTGAGACCATCCCAGCAAAAATAATTGACGAAACGCGAAAAAATTTTTCTTTTCGCCTATAGACATAGAAAATTCATTCAATTTTTGTATTAGAAACACATTTTTATTTTTAAATCAAAATTCTTCCATTAAAGTCCGTTTAAATTAGTTTCAATAGATACTTACCTGCCTTACCTGCATTCCGGTGCGCGTTGCGCGAGTCCGAGTCTTGTGGGGTAGTCAGAATTCCTGGTTTTGGTATAATTTTCGGAGAAAATTCACGTTTTTCATCTAAAACTCAAAATTTTTGTTCAGCATAATTTTCAGTGACGTCATAGTTGGCTAGCTCGCGCGGAGACGCGTCTTCTGACACCTCGCCCGTCCGTCTAGCTTATATAGCCACTTAGATACCTAGAAATTTTCTTTGTTCTATACAATTCGTAGCCATCAAATTCTACCTAAGCAAACCAAGTTTGCATAGGAACGATATAACTTTGCTTCCCGGTGAGGTAATTTGACGCTGTTTTCAGCTACTATATTCATAATTGGGCTACCTGAGACCATCCCAGCAAAAATAATTGACGAAACGCGAAAAAATTTTTCTTTTCGCCTATAGACATAGAAAATTCATTCAATTTTTGTATTAGAAACACATTTTTATTTTTAAATCAAAATTCTTCCATTAAAGTCCGTTTAAATTAGTTTCAATAGATACTTACCTGCCTTACCTGCATTCCGGTGCGCGTTGCGCGAGTCCGAGTCTTGTGGGGTAGTCAGAATTCCTGGTTTTGGTATAATTTTCGGAGAAAATTCACGTTTTTCATCTAAAACTCAAAATTTTTGTTCAGCATAATTTTCAGTGACGTCATAGTTGGCTATCTCGCGCGGAGACGCGTCTTCTGACACCTCGCCCGTCCGTCTAGCTTATATAGCCACTTAGATACCTAGAAATTTTCTTTGTTCTATACAATTCGTAGCCATCAAATTCTACCTAAGCAAACCAAGTTTGCATAGGAACGATATAACTTTGCTTCCCGGTGAGGTAATTTGACGCTGTTTTCAGCTACTATATTCATAATTGGGCTACCTGAGACCATCCCAGCAAAAATAATTGACGAAACGCGAAAAAATTTTTCTTTTCGCCTATAGACATAGAAAATTCATTCAATTTTTGTATTAGAAACACATTTTTATTTTTAAATCAAAATTCTTCCATTAAAGTCCGTTTAAATTAGTTTCAATAGATACTTACCTGCCTTACCTGCATTCCGGTGCGCGTTGCGCGAGTCCGAGTCTTGTGGGGTAGTCAGAATTCCTGGTTTTGGTATAATTTTCGGAGAAAATTCACGTTTTTCATCTAAAACTCAAAATTTTTGTTCAGCATAATTTTCAGTGACGTCATAGTTGGCTAGCTCGCGCGGAGACGCGTCTTCTGACACCTCGCCCGTCCGTCTAGCTTATATAGCCACTTAGATACCTAGAAATTTTCTTTGTTCTATACAATTCGTAGCCATCAAATTCTACCTAAGCAAACCAAGTTTGCATAGGAACGATATAACTTTGCTTCCCGGTGAGGTAATTTGACGCTGTTTTCAGCTACTATATTCATAATTGGGCTACCTGAGACCATCCCAGCAAAAATAATTGACGAAACGCGAAAAAATTTTTCTTTTCGCCTATAGACATAGAAAATTCATTCAATTTTTGTACTAGAAACACATTTTTATCATTTTTATTTTTAAATCAAAATTCTTCCATTAAAGTCCGTTTAAATTAGTTTCAATAGATACTTACCTGCCTTACCTGCATTCCGGTGCGCGTTGCGCGAGTCCGAGTCTTGTGGGGTAGACAGTAGTCCTGGTTTTGGTTAAATTTTCGGTAAAAATTCACGTTTTTCATTGGAAAATCAAAATTTTTGTTCAGCATAATTTTCAGTGACACCGTAGTTGGCTAGCTCGCGCGGAGACGCGTCTTTCGACACCTCGCCCGTCCGTCTAGCGTATATAGCCACTTAGATACCTAAAATTTTTCTTTGTTCTATACAATTCGTAGCCATCAAATTCTACCTAAGCAAACCAAGTTTGCATAGAATCTATATAACTTTGCTTCCCGGTGAGGTAATTTGACGCTGTTTTCAGCTACTATATTCATAATTGGGCTACCTGAGACCATCCCAGCAAAAATAATTGACGAAACGCGAAAAAATTTTTCTTTTCGCCTATAGACATAGAAAATTCATTCAATTTTTGTACTAGAAACACATTTTTATCATTTTTATTTTTAAATCAAAATTCTTCCATTAAAGTCCGTTTAAATTAGTTTCAATAGATACTTACCTGCCTTACCTGCATTCCGGTGCGCGTTGCGCGAGTCCGAGTCTTGTGGGGTAGACAGTAGTCCTGGTTTTGGTTAAATTTTCGGTAAAAATTCACGTTTTTCATTGGAAAATCAAAATTTTTGTTCAGCATAATTTTCAGTGACACCGTAGTTGGCTAGCTCGCGCGGAGACGCGTCTTTCGACACCTCGCCCGTCCGTCTAGCGTATATAGCCACTTAGATACCTAAAATTTTTCTTTGTTCTATACAATTCGTAGCCATCAAATTCTACCTAAGCAAACCAAGTTTGCATAGAATCTATATAACTTTGCTTCCCGGTGAGGTAATTTGACGCTGTTTTCAGCTACTATATTCATAATTGGGCTACCTGAGACCATCCCAGCAAAAATAATTGACGAAACGCGAAAAAATTTTTCTTTTCGCCTATAGACATAGAAAATTCATTCAATTTTTGTACTAGAAACACATTTTTATCATTTTTATTTTTAAATCAAAATTCTTCCATTAAAGTCCGTTTAAATTAGTTTCAATAGATACTTACCTGCCTTACCTGCATTCCGGTGCGCGTTGCGCGAGTCCGAGTCTTGTGGGGTAGACAGTAGTCCTGGTTTTGGTTAAATTTTCGGTAAAAATTCACGTTTTTCATTGGAAAATCAAAATTTTTGTTCAGCATAATTTTCAGTGACACCGTAGTTGGCTAGCTCGCGCGGAGACGCGTCTTTCGACACCTCGCCCGTCCGTCTAGCGTATATAGCCACTTAGATACCTAAAATTTTTCTTTGTTCTATACAATTCGTAGCCATCAAATTCTACCTAAGCAAACCAAGTTTGCATAGAATCTATATAACTTTGCTTCCCGGTGAGGTAATTTGACGCTGTTTTCAGCTACTATATTCATAATTGGGCTACCTGAGACCATCCCAGCAAAAATAATTGACGAAACGCGAAAAAATTTTTCTTTTCGCCTATAGACATAGAAAATTCATTCAATTTTTGTATTAGAAACACATTTTTATTTTTAAATCAAAATTCTTCCATTAAAGTCCGTTTAAATTAGTTTCAATAGATACTTACCTGCCTTACCTGCATTCCGGTGCGCGTTGCGCGAGTCCGAGTCTTGTGGGGTAGTCAGAATTCCTGGTTTTGGTATAATTTTCGGAGAAAATTCACGTTTTTCATCTAAAACTCAAAATTTTTGTTCAGCATAATTTTCAGTGACGTCATAGTTGGCTAGCTCGCGCGGAGACGCGTCTTCTGACACCTCGCCCGTCCGTCTAGCTTATATAGCCACTTAGATACCTAGAAATTTTCTTTGTTCTATACAATTCGTAGCCATCAAATTCTACCTAAGCAAACCAAGTTTTTCCCCCCCGAGTGGGTTCCCGCATTGTCGTTGCGGGGGGGCTTAGTAACCGTGGTCTCCCATCCACGGTGAAGCCAAGAGGAACCCAACGGTGGGGCCGCTCGTCAGGGCTTTTGCCTTCAGGCCATTGACGTAGCGGCCAAAAAGTAGGTTGCGGTGAGGTGCACCGCAACTGAGGTGGGCCGCGATGTCGAATGGGAGGCATCGCGGCTGAGGGTTACGGGCTGCGGTAGAGGAGGAGTGCCGGTGCTTCTGAGCAGCGCTCTTCCCTTCCGTGGCCTGGACGGGGCCGCCACCGTTTGATGGCGGACGCGGTGGGGCCGCAGGGGAAGAGGAGTGTCGGTATAGCGTTGGCCGCTCTCCCTATCCTCTGCGGCCGAAAAGTGGTAGACGGGACGGCGCGTTGTGTTCCACACGCGCGCCGTCAAAGATGTCAGCAACCACAGGTGGGGTCCGCAAGGGCCGATGCCTGCCAGGGGTGCGGGTTTGTTCGAAAGAGATACCACGGCCCCTGGCATACGGGCTACTGAGGGAACACGGGTGGGTTTTAGTCAGTAAAAGTCTGACACGCCCTCCTGCTCTACTCAGCAGGAGAAGTCATTTGATGATTTCCCACCCAAAAAAAAAAAAAAAAAAAAAAGCAAACCAAGTTTGCATAGGAACGATATAACTTTGCTTCCCGGTGAGGTAATTTGACGCTGTTTTCAGCTACTATATTCATAATTGGGCTACCTGAGACCATCCCAGCAAAAATAATTGACGAAACGCGAAAAAATTTTTCTTTTCGCCTATAGACATAGAAAATTCATTCAATTTTTGTATTAGAAACACATTTTTATTTTTAAATCAAAATTCTTCCATTAAAGTCCGTTTAAATTAGTTTCAATAGATACTTACCTGCCTTACCTGCATTCCGGTGCGCGTTGCGCGAGTCCGAGTCTTGTGGGGTAGTCAGAATTCCTGGTTTTGGTATAATTTTCGGAGAAAATTCACGTTTTTCATCTAAAACTCAAAATTTTTGTTCAGCATAATTTTCAGTGACGTCATAGTTGGCTAGCTCGCGCGGAGACGCGTCTTCTGACACCTCGCCCGTCCGTCTAGCTTATATAGCCACTTAGATACCTAGAAATTTTCTTTGTTCTATACAATTCGTAGCCATCAAATTCTACCTAAGCAAACCAAGTTTGCATAGGAACGATATAACTTTGCTTCCCGGTGAGGTAATTTGACGCTGTTTTCAGCTACTATATTCATAATTGGGCTACCTGAGACCATCCCAGCAAAAATAATTGACGAAACGCGAAAAAATTTTTCTTTTCGCCTATAGACATAGAAAATTCATTCAATTTTTGTATTAGAAACACATTTTTATTTTTAAATCAAAATTCTTCCATTAAAGTCCGTTTAAATTAGTTTCAATAGATACTTACCTGCCTTACCTGCATTCCGGTGCGCGTTGCGCGAGTCCGAGTCTTGTGGGGTAGTCAGAATTCCTGGTTTTGGTATAATTTTCGGAGAAAATTCACGTTTTTCATCTAAAACTCAAAATTTTTGTTCAGCATAATTTTCAGTGACGTCATAGTTGGCTAGCTCGCGCGGAGACGCGTCTTCTGACACCTCGCCCGTCCGTCTAGCTTATATAGCCACTTAGATACCTAGAAATTTTCTTTGTTCTATACAATTCGTAGCCATCAAATTCTACCTAAGCAAACCAAGTTTGCATAGGAACGATATAACTTTGCTTCCCGGTGAGGTAATTTGACGCTGTTTTCAGCTACTATATTCATAATTGGGCTACCTGAGACCATCCCAGCAAAAATAATTGACGAAACGCGAAAAAATTTTTCTTTTCGCCTATAGACATAGAAAATTCATTCAATTTTTGTATTAGAAACACATTTTTATTTTTAAATCAAAATTCTTCCATTAAAGTCCGTTTAAATTAGTTTCAATAGATACTTACCTGCCTTACCTGCATTCCGGTGCGCGTTGCGCGAGTCCGAGTCTTGTGGGGTAGTCAGAATTCCTGGTTTTGGTATAATTTTCGGAGAAAATTCACGTTTTTCATCTAAAACTCAAAATTTTTGTTCAGCATAATTTTCAGTGACGTCATAGTTGGCTAGCTCGCGCGGAGACGCGTCTTCTGACACCTCGCCCGTCCGTCTAGCTTATATAGCCACTTAGATACCTAGAAATTTTCTTTGTTCTATACAATTCGTAGCCATCAAATTCTACCTAAGCAAACCAAGTTTGCATAGGAACGATATAACTTTGCTTCCCGGTGAGGTAATTTGACGCTGTTTTCAGCTACTATATTCATAATTGGGCTACCTGAGACCATCCCAGCAAAAATAATTGACGAAACGCGAAAAAATTTTTCTTTTCGCCTATAGACATAGAAAATTCATTCAATTTTTGTATTAGAAACACATTTTTATTTTTAAATCAAAATTCTTCCATTAAAGTCCGTTTAAATTAGTTTCAATAGATACTTACCTGCCTTACCTGCATTCCGGTGCGCGTTGCGCGAGTCCGAGTCTTGTGGGGTAGTCAGAATTCCTGGTTTTGGTATAATTTTCGGAGAAAATTCACGTTTTTCATCTAAAACTCAAAATTTTTGTTCAGCATAATTTTCAGTGACGTCATAGTTGGCTAGCTCGCGCGGAGACGCGTCTTCTGACACCTCGCCCGTCCGTCTAGCTTATATAGCCACTTAGATACCTAGAAATTTTCTTTGTTCTATACAATTCGTAGCCATCAAATTCTACCTAAGCAAACCAAGTTTGCATAGGAACGATATAACTTTGCTTCCCGGTGAGGTAATTTGACGCTGTTTTCAGCTACTATATTCATAATTGGGCTACCTGAGACCATCCCAGCAAAAATAATTGACGAAACGCGAAAAAATTTTTCTTTTCGCCTATAGACATAGAAAATTCATTCAATTTTTGTATTAGAAACACATTTTTATTTTTAAATCAAAATTCTTCCATTAAAGTCCGTTTAAATTAGTTTCAATAGATACTTACCTGCCTTACCTGCATTCCGGTGCGCGTTGCGCGAGTCCGAGTCTTGTGGGGTAGTCAGAATTCCTGGTTTTGGTATAATTTTCGGAGAAAATTCACGTTTTTCATCTAAAACTCAAAATTTTTGTTCAGCATAATTTTCAGTGACGTCATAGTTGGCTAGCTCGCGCGGAGACGCGTCTTCTGACACCTCGCCCGTCCGTCTAGCTTATATAGCCACTTAGATACCTAGAAATTTTCTTTGTTCTATACAATTCGTAGCCATCAAATTCTACCTAAGCAAACCAAGTTTGCATAGGAACGATATAACTTTGCTTCCCGGTGAGGTAATTTGACGCTGTTTTCAGCTACTATATTCATAATTGGGCTACCTGAGACCATCCCAGCAAAAATAATTGACGAAACGCGAAAAAATTTTTCTTTTCGCCTATAGACATAGAAAATTCATTCAATTTTTGTATTAGAAACACATTTTTATTTTTAAATCAAAATTCTTCCATTAAAGTCCGTTTAAATTAGTTTCAATAGATACTTACCTGCCTTACCTGCATTCCGGTGCGCGTTGCGCGAGTCCGAGTCTTGTGGGGTAGTCAGAATTCCTGGTTTTGGTATAATTTTCGGAGAAAATTCACGTTTTTCATCTAAAACTCAAAATTTTTGTTCAGCATAATTTTCAGTGACGTCATAGTTGGCTAGCTCGCGCGGAGACGCGTCTTCTGACACCTCGCCCGTCCGTCTAGCTTATATAGCCACTTAGATACCTAGAAATTTTCTTTGTTCTATACAATTCGTAGCCATCAAATTCTACCTAAGCAAACCAAGTTTGCATAGGAACGATATAACTTTGCTTCCCGGTGAGGTAATTTGACGCTGTTTTCAGCTACTATATTCATAATTGGGCTACCTGAGACCATCCCAGCAAAAATAATTGACGAAACGCGAAAAAATTTTTCTTTTCGCCTATAGACATAGAAAATTCATTCAATTTTTGTATTAGAAACACATTTTTATTTTTAAATCAAAATTCTTCCATTAAAGTCCGTTTAAATTAGTTTCAATAGATACTTACCTGCCTTACCTGCATTCCGGTGCGCGTTGCGCGAGTCCGAGTCTTGTGGGGTAGTCAGAATTCCTGGTTTTGGTATAATTTTCGGAGAAAATTCACGTTTTTCATCTAAAACTCAAAATTTTTGTTCAGCATAATTTTCAGTGACGTCATAGTTGGCTAGCTCGCGCGGAGACGCGTCTTCTGACACCTCGCCCGTCCGTCTAGCTTATATAGCCACTTAGATACCTAGAAATTTTCTTTGTTCTATACAATTCGTAGCCATCAAATTCTACCTAAGCAAACCAAGTTTGCATAGGAACGATATAACTTTGCTTCCCGGTGAGGTAATTTGACGCTGTTTTCAGCTACTATATTCATAATTGGGCTACCTGAGACCATCCCAGCAAAAATAATTGACGAAACGCGAAAAAATTTTTCTTTTCGCCTATAGACATAGAAAATTCATTCAATTTTTGTATTAGAAACACATTTTTATTTTTAAATCAAAATTCTTCCATTAAAGTCCGTTTAAATTAGTTTCAATAGATACTTACCTGCCTTACCTGCATTCCGGTGCGCGTTGCGCGAGTCCGAGTCTTGTGGGGTAGTCAGAATTCCTGGTTTTGGTATAATTTTCGGAGAAAATTCACGTTTTTCATCTAAAACTCAAAATTTTTGTTCAGCATAATTTTCAGTGACGTCATAGTTGGCTAGCTCGCGCGGAGACGCGTCTTCTGACACCTCGCCCGTCCGTCTAGCTTATATAGCCACTTAGATACCTAGAAATTTTCTTTGTTCTATACAATTCGTAGCCATCAAATTCTACCTAAGCAAACCAAGTTTGCATAGGAACGATATAACTTTGCTTCCCGGTGAGGTAATTTGACGCTGTTTTCAGCTACTATATTCATAATTGGGCTACCTGAGACCATCCCAGCAAAAATAATTGACGAAACGCGAAAAAATTTTTCTTTTCGCCTATAGACATAGAAAATTCATTCAATTTTTGTATTAGAAACACATTTTTATTTTTAAATCAAAATTCTTCCATTAAAGTCCGTTTAAATTAGTTTCAATAGATACTTACCTGCCTTACCTGCATTCCGGTGCGCGTTGCGCGAGTCCGAGTCTTGTGGGGTAGTCAGAATTCCTGGTTTTGGTATAATTTTCGGAGAAAATTCACGTTTTTCATCTAAAACTCAAAATTTTTGTTCAGCATAATTTTCAGTGACGTCATAGTTGGCTAGCTCGCGCGGAGACGCGTCTTCTGACACCTCGCCCGTCCGTCTAGCTTATATAGCCACTTAGATACCTAGAAATTTTCTTTGTTCTATACAATTCGTAGCCATCAAATTCTACCTAAGCAAACCAAGTTTGCATAGGAACGATATAACTTTGCTTCCCGGTGAGGTAATTTGACGCTGTTTTCAGCTACTATATTCATAATTGGGCTACCTGAGACCATCCCAGCAAAAATAATTGACGAAACGCGAAAAAATTTTTCTTTTCGCCTATAGACATAGAAAATTCATTCAATTTTTGTATTAGAAACACATTTTTATTTTTAAATCAAAATTCTTCCATTAAAGTCCGTTTAAATTAGTTTCAATAGATACTTACCTGCCTTACCTGCATTCCGGTGCGCGTTGCGCGAGTCCGAGTCTTGTGGGGTAGTCAGAATTCCTGGTTTTGGTATAATTTTCGGAGAAAATTCACGTTTTTCATCTAAAACTCAAAATTTTTGTTCAGCATAATTTTCAGTGACGTCATAGTTGGCTAGCTCGCGCGGAGACGCGTCTTCTGACACCTCGCCCGTCCGTCTAGCTTATATAGCCACTTAGATACCTAGAAATTTTCTTTGTTCTATACAATTCGTAGCCATCAAATTCTACCTAAGCAAACCAAGTTTGCATAGGAACGATATAACTTTGCTTCCCGGTGAGGTAATTTGACGCTGTTTTCAGCTACTATATTCATAATTGGGCTACCTGAGACCATCCCAGCAAAAATAATTGACGAAACGCGAAAAAATTTTTCTTTTCGCCTATAGACATAGAAAATTCATTCAATTTTTGTATTAGAAACACATTTTTATTTTTAAATCAAAATTCTTCCATTAAAGTCCGTTTAAATTAGTTTCAATAGATACTTACCTGCCTTACCTGCATTCCGGTGCGCGTTGCGCGAGTCCGAGTCTTGTGGGGTAGTCAGAATTCCTGGTTTTGGTATAATTTTCGGAGAAAATTCACGTTTTTCATCTAAAACTCAAAATTTTTGTTCAGCATAATTTTCAGTGACGTCATAGTTGGCTAGCTCGCGCGGAGACGCGTCTTCTGACACCTCGCCCGTCCGTCTAGCTTATATAGCCACTTAGATACCTAGAAATTTTCTTTGTTCTATACAATTCGTAGCCATCAAATTCTACCTAAGCAAACCAAGTTTGCATAGGAACGATATAACTTTGCTTCCCGGTGAGGTAATTTGACGCTGTTTTCAGCTACTATATTCATAATTGGGCTACCTGAGACCATCCCAGCAAAAATAATTGACGAAACGCGAAAAAATTTTTCTTTTCGCCTATAGACATAGAAAATTCATTCAATTTTTGTATTAGAAACACATTTTTATTTTTAAATCAAAATTCTTCCATTAAAGTCCGTTTAAATTAGTTTCAATAGATACTTACCTGCCTTACCTGCATTCCGGTGCGCGTTGCGCGAGTCCGAGTCTTGTGGGGTAGTCAGAATTCCTGGTTTTGGTATAATTTTCGGAGAAAATTCACGTTTTTCATCTAAAACTCAAAATTTTTGTTCAGCATAATTTTCAGTGACGTCATAGTTGGCTAGCTCGCGCGGAGACGCGTCTTCTGACACCTCGCCCGTCCGTCTAGCTTATATAGCCACTTAGATACCTAGAAATTTTCTTTGTTCTATACAATTCGTAGCCATCAAATTCTACCTAAGCAAACCAAGTTTGCATAGGAACGATATAACTTTGCTTCCCGGTGAGGTAATTTGACGCTGTTTTCAGCTACTATATTCATAATTGGGCTACCTGAGACCATCCCAGCAAAAATAATTGACGAAACGCGAAAAAATTTTTCTTTTCGCCTATAGACATAGAAAATTCATTCAATTTTTGTATTAGAAACACATTTTTATTTTTAAATCAAAATTCTTCCATTAAAGTCCGTTTAAATTAGTTTCAATAGATACTTACCTGCCTTACCTGCATTCCGGTGCGCGTTGCGCGAGTCCGAGTCTTGTGGGGTAGTCAGAATTCCTGGTTTTGGTATAATTTTCGGAGAAAATTCACGTTTTTCATCTAAAACTCAAAATTTTTGTTCAGCATAATTTTCAGTGACGTCATAGTTGGCTAGCTCGCGCGGAGACGCGTCTTCTGACACCTCGCCCGTCCGTCTAGCTTATATAGCCACTTAGATACCTAGAAATTTTCTTTGTTCTATACAATTCGTAGCCATCAAATTCTACCTAAGCAAACCAAGTTTGCATAGGAACGATATAACTTTGCTTCCCGGTGAGGTAATTTGACGCTGTTTTCAGCTACTATATTCATAATTGGGCTACCTGAGACCATCCCAGCAAAAATAATTGACGAAACGCGAAAAAATTTTTCTTTTCGCCTATAGACATAGAAAATTCATTCAATTTTTGTATTAGAAACACATTTTTATTTTTAAATCAAAATTCTTCCATTAAAGTCCGTTTAAATTAGTTTCAATAGATACTTACCTGCCTTACCTGCATTCCGGTGCGCGTTGCGCGAGTCCGAGTCTTGTGGGGTAGTCAGAATTCCTGGTTTTGGTATAATTTTCGGAGAAAATTCACGTTTTTCATCTAAAACTCAAAATTTTTGTTCAGCATAATTTTCAGTGACGTCATAGTTGGCTAGCTCGCGCGGAGACGCGTCTTCTGACACCTCGCCCGTCCGTCTAGCTTATATAGCCACTTAGATACCTAGAAATTTTCTTTGTTCTATACAATTCGTAGCCATCAAATTCTACCTAAGCAAACCAAGTTTGCATAGGAACGATATAACTTTGCTTCCCGGTGAGGTAATTTGACGCTGTTTTCAGCTACTATATTCATAATTGGGCTACCTGAGACCATCCCAGCAAAAATAATTGACGAAACGCGAAAAAATTTTTCTTTTCGCCTATAGACATAGAAAATTCATTCAATTTTTGTATTAGAAACACATTTTTATTTTTAAATCAAAATTCTTCCATTAAAGTCCGTTTAAATTAGTTTCAATAGATACTTACCTGCCTTACCTGCATTCCGGTGCGCGTTGCGCGAGTCCGAGTCTTGTGGGGTAGTCAGAATTCCTGGTTTTGGTATAATTTTCGGAGAAAATTCACGTTTTTCATCTAAAACTCAAAATTTTTGTTCAGCATAATTTTCAGTGACGTCATAGTTGGCTAGCTCGCGCGGAGACGCGTCTTCTGACACCTCGCCCGTCCGTCTAGCTTATATAGCCACTTAGATACCTAGAAATTTTCTTTGTTCTATACAATTCGTAGCCATCAAATTCTACCTAAGCAAACCAAGTTTGCATAGGAACGATATAACTTTGCTTCCCGGTGAGGTAATTTGACGCTGTTTTCAGCTACTATATTCATAATTGGGCTACCTGAGACCATCCCAGCAAAAATAATTGACGAAACGCGAAAAAATTTTTCTTTTCGCCTATAGACATAGAAAATTCATTCAATTTTTGTATTAGAAACACATTTTTATTTTTAAATCAAAATTCTTCCATTAAAGTCCGTTTAAATTAGTTTCAATAGATACTTACCTGCCTTACCTGCATTCCGGTGCGCGTTGCGCGAGTCCGAGTCTTGTGGGGTAGTCAGAATTCCTGGTTTTGGTATAATTTTCGGAGAAAATTCACGTTTTTCATCTAAAACTCAAAATTTTTGTTCAGCATAATTTTCAGTGACGTCATAGTTGGCTAGCTCGCGCGGAGACGCGTCTTCTGACACCTCGCCCGTCCGTCTAGCTTATATAGCCACTTAGATACCTAGAAATTTTCTTTGTTCTATACAATTCGTAGCCATCAAATTCTACCTAAGCAAACCAAGTTTGCATAGGAACGATATAACTTTGCTTCCCGGTGAGGTAATTTGACGCTGTTTTCAGCTACTATATTCATAATTGGGCTACCTGAGACCATCCCAGCAAAAATAATTGACGAAACGCGAAAAAATTTTTCTTTTCGCCTATAGACATAGAAAATTCATTCAATTTTTGTATTAGAAACACATTTTTATTTTTAAATCAAAATTCTTCCATTAAAGTCCGTTTAAATTAGTTTCAATAGATACTTACCTGCCTTACCTGCATTCCGGTGCGCGTTGCGCGAGTCCGAGTCTTGTGGGGTAGTCAGAATTCCTGGTTTTGGTATAATTTTCGGAGAAAATTCACGTTTTTCATCTAAAACTCAAAATTTTTGTTCAGCATAATTTTCAGTGACGTCATAGTTGGCTAGCTCGCGCGGAGACGCGTCTTCTGACACCTCGCCCGTCCGTCTAGCTTATATAGCCACTTAGATACCTAGAAATTTTCTTTGTTCTATACAATTCGTAGCCATCAAATTCTACCTAAGCAAACCAAGTTTGCATAGGAACGATATAACTTTGCTTCCCGGTGAGGTAATTTGACGCTGTTTTCAGCTACTATATTCATAATTGGGCTACCTGAGACCATCCCAGCAAAAATAATTGACGAAACGCGAAAAAATTTTTCTTTTCGCCTATAGACATAGAAAATTCATTCAATTTTTGTATTAGAAACACATTTTTATTTTTAAATCAAAATTCTTCCATTAAAGTCCGTTTAAATTAGTTTCAATAGATACTTACCTGCCTTACCTGCATTCCGGTGCGCGTTGCGCGAGTCCGAGTCTTGTGGGGTAGTCAGAATTCCTGGTTTTGGTATAATTTTCGGAGAAAATTCACGTTTTTCATCTAAAACTCAAAATTTTTGTTCAGCATAATTTTCAGTGACGTCATAGTTGGCTAGCTCGCGCGGAGACGCGTCTTCTGACACCTCGCCCGTCCGTCTAGCTTATATAGCCACTTAGATACCTAGAAATTTTCTTTGTTCTATACAATTCGTAGCCATCAAATTCTACCTAAGCAAACCAAGTTTGCATAGGAACGATATAACTTTGCTTCCCGGTGAGGTAATTTGACGCTGTTTTCAGCTACTATATTCATAATTGGGCTACCTGAGACCATCCCAGCAAAAATAATTGACGAAACGCGAAAAAATTTTTCTTTTCGCCTATAGACATAGAAAATTCATTCAATTTTTGTATTAGAAACACATTTTTATTTTTAAATCAAAATTCTTCCATTAAAGTCCGTTTAAATTAGTTTCAATAGATACTTACCTGCCTTACCTGCATTCCGGTGCGCGTTGCGCGAGTCCGAGTCTTGTGGGGTAGTCAGAATTCCTGGTTTTGGTATAATTTTCGGAGAAAATTCACGTTTTTCATCTAAAACTCAAAATTTTTGTTCAGCATAATTTTCAGTGACGTCATAGTTGGCTAGCTCGCGCGGAGACGCGTCTTCTGACACCTCGCCCGTCCGTCTAGCTTATATAGCCACTTAGATACCTAGAAATTTTCTTTGTTCTATACAATTCGTAGCCATCAAATTCTACCTAAGCAAACCAAGTTTGCATAGGAACGATATAACTTTGCTTCCCGGTGAGGTAATTTGACGCTGTTTTCAGCTACTATATTCATAATTGGGCTACCTGAGACCATCCCAGCAAAAATAATTGACGAAACGCGAAAAAATTTTTCTTTTCGCCTATAGACATAGAAAATTCATTCAATTTTTGTATTAGAAACACATTTTTATTTTTAAATCAAAATTCTTCCATTAAAGTCCGTTTAAATTAGTTTCAATAGATACTTACCTGCCTTACCTGCATTCCGGTGCGCGTTGCGCGAGTCCGAGTCTTGTGGGGTAGTCAGAATTCCTGGTTTTGGTATAATTTTCGGAGAAAATTCACGTTTTTCATCTAAAACTCAAAATTTTTGTTCAGCATAATTTTCAGTGACGTCATAGTTGGCTAGCTCGCGCGGAGACGCGTCTTCTGACACCTCGCCCGTCCGTCTAGCTTATATAGCCACTTAGATACCTAGAAATTTTCTTTGTTCTATACAATTCGTAGCCATCAAATTCTACCTAAGCAAACCAAGTTTGCATAGGAACGATATAACTTTGCTTCCCGGTGAGGTAATTTGACGCTGTTTTCAGCTACTATATTCATAATTGGGCTACCTGAGACCATCCCAGCAAAAATAATTGACGAAACGCGAAAAAATTTTTCTTTTCGCCTATAGACATAGAAAATTCATTCAATTTTTGTATTAGAAACACATTTTTATTTTTAAATCAAAATTCTTCCATTAAAGTCCGTTTAAATTAGTTTCAATAGATACTTACCTGCCTTACCTGCATTCCGGTGCGCGTTGCGCGAGTCCGAGTCTTGTGGGGTAGTCAGAATTCCTGGTTTTGGTATAATTTTCGGAGAAAATTCACGTTTTTCATCTAAAACTCAAAATTTTTGTTCAGCATAATTTTCAGTGACGTCATAGTTGGCTAGCTCGCGCGGAGACGCGTCTTCTGACACCTCGCCCGTCCGTCTAGCTTATATAGCCACTTAGATACCTAGAAATTTTCTTTGTTCTATACAATTCGTAGCCATCAAATTCTACCTAAGCAAACCAAGTTTGCATAGGAACGATATAACTTTGCTTCCCGGTGAGGTAATTTGACGCTGTTTTCAGCTACTATATTCATAATTGGGCTACCTGAGACCATCCCAGCAAAAATAATTGACGAAACGCGAAAAAATTTTTCTTTTCGCCTATAGACATAGAAAATTCATTCAATTTTTGTATTAGAAACACATTTTTATTTTTAAATCAAAATTCTTCCATTAAAGTCCGTTTAAATTAGTTTCAATAGATACTTACCTGCCTTACCTGCATTCCGGTGCGCGTTGCGCGAGTCCGAGTCTTGTGGGGTAGTCAGAATTCCTGGTTTTGGTATAATTTTCGGAGAAAATTCACGTTTTTCATCTAAAACTCAAAATTTTTGTTCAGCATAATTTTCAGTGACGTCATAGTTGGCTAGCTCGCGCGGAGACGCGTCTTCTGACACCTCGCCCGTCCGTCTAGCTTATATAGCCACTTAGATACCTAGAAATTTTCTTTGTTCTATACAATTCGTAGCCATCAAATTCTACCTAAGCAAACCAAGTTTGCATAGGAACGATATAACTTTGCTTCCCGGTGAGGTAATTTGACGCTGTTTTCAGCTACTATATTCATAATTGGGCTACCTGAGACCATCCCAGCAAAAATAATTGACGAAACGCGAAAAAATTTTTCTTTTCGCCTATAGACATAGAAAATTCATTCAATTTTTGTATTAGAAACACATTTTTATTTTTAAATCAAAATTCTTCCATTAAAGTCCGTTTAAATTAGTTTCAATAGATACTTACCTGCCTTACCTGCATTCCGGTGCGCGTTGCGCGAGTCCGAGTCTTGTGGGGTAGTCAGAATTCCTGGTTTTGGTATAATTTTCGGAGAAAATTCACGTTTTTCATCTAAAACTCAAAATTTTTGTTCAGCATAATTTTCAGTGACGTCATAGTTGGCTAGCTCGCGCGGAGACGCGTCTTCTGACACCTCGCCCGTCCGTCTAGCTTATATAGCCACTTAGATACCTAGAAATTTTCTTTGTTCTATACAATTCGTAGCCATCAAATTCTACCTAAGCAAACCAAGTTTGCATAGGAACGATATAACTTTGCTTCCCGGTGAGGTAATTTGACGCTGTTTTCAGCTACTATATTCATAATTGGGCTACCTGAGACCATCCCAGCAAAAATAATTGACGAAACGCGAAAAAATTTTGCCCGCCCACCCACCCTGTGTCTACTAGCTGGGTGGAGGAACCTGACTTTGACAAATTTTAACTATTAAGTTTTTATCGTTTGTTTAATTGTACAGTGTGTGGACTCTAGTCCGAGCTAATATAACTTGCTTCTAAGCGTCATTTGCTTGTCATTTGACTTATATTTGACAGAGCTCCCTGTAGTATCAGGAATTTTATTGACCTGACGGTCGTTCGTCCCTAAGACGACGTATTATTCTTTTGATTGTGTAAATTGTCGCTTTTTGTGTTTCCCCCCTTTACAGGGACACAAAAGCATCACCAGTGCCTCTGACTATTTTTATGAACCTTACCTTCACGAAAGCTACCGCAATGTTTCGTACACCGGCTAAGAACACCGCGAGCTCATCAGGCACCAGGGGCTCGCCGCGCTCCATTGAGAAAGCTGAACCCCCGCTACCAAGCGTAAGGCGTAGCATAGGGGAATGGGAGGCCGGGAAATCTGAGCCCCAGGCCAAGTCCCCGGCCAGCCAAAAGCGTGACAGCACTCTTGAGACGCGGCGAGCTCCTGCAGACACCGCAAAACCACCCAAGGTACCTGAGTCTGGGTACCCCAATCTCACGGCAGAGGCAAGAGCTTGCCTTAATAAAGCCAAGCTCTATTTGGGCTACTCTCGTAACCTCAAAAGCGAGATCAAGGCGGAGGTACTTAGCTCAATAAACAGGCTTTACGAGTTGGTCAAGGAGTCGGAACGGAGCAAAACTTCCGGTGCACCTGCACCTGCAGTCGCACCTGCAGCCGTACCTGCAGCTATACCCACTATAAACGACAGCTTCGAACCCATAAAGAATGAGCTCATAGAAGCAATGAAACAGCATAGCTCACTAATTAAAGAGAACATGCAAAGCATGGGAAAGTTACAGGATGCTTTAGCGATCACACCAAGCGCTGGAGAGACAACCTATGCCGGTGTTGTGGCAGCGCGTAGTGGCCAGACCGGGGGACAGGCCCTGGAGCGAGCGACGCTGCACTCGGTGGTTGTCTCCTCAAAAGAAGACTTCGACACGGGAGAGGAGGTCCTCGAAAGGATAAGAAAAGCGGTGGATGCTAAAGAGGGCTGGGTGCAGGTGGAGAGAGTAAGGAAAGCCAAGGACAGGAAAATAATTATGGGGTGCACAACAAAGGAGGAAAGAAGAAAGATAAAGGAGAGATTGGAAGCGGTTGGAGAGAACCTCATTGTCGAGGAAGTGACAAACAGAGACCCGCTTCTGATTCTGAGGGATGTGTTGTTAGTACACACTGATGAGGAGGTCCTCAAAGCCCTCAAGAATCAGAACCGGGAGATCTTTCACGACCTTGGCGACGAGGCAGATAGAATGAAAGTCAGGTACAGAAAAAAGACTAGGAACCCGCTAGTGAGCCACATCGTGCTGACTGTCTCCCCCACTATTTGGAGGAGGGCGATCGAAGGAGGGAAGCTCCGGATTGACCTCCAAAGGGTACACGTCGAAGACCAGACGCCTCTGGTGCAGTGCACCCGCTGCTTGGGCTACGGTCATGGGAAGCGCTTCTGCAAAGAAGCAGCTGACCTTTGCAGCCACTGCGGTGGACCGCACATTAGAGCGGACTGCCCAGATAAGCAGCTGGAAGAAGCAGCGGCCTGCATTAACTGCACCAGGTCCAAGATGGGAGACCGCGAGCACAACGCTTTCAGCAGTGAATGCCCGGTCCGAAGAAAGTGGGACGCATTGGCCCGAGCTACAACGGCATATTGCTAAGGTGGTCTTGGCATCTGCCCGCAAAACAGCGCGACGATACTGGCGCCACACCAACTGCGTCGCTGTACTATGCTCACCAGACAGGCTGGCGCATCACTGCACAGGTGTGAAGGCAATCACAGGACTAGACCATCAAGGTCTTATAAAGATTATTTTAAATTGTACCCAGTTTCATGAGAAACTGGACCAATTGAAGCAGAAAAATCAGCTGTGGTGGTCCGACAAACCAGCCATGAAAAAGGAGAGAGGCACTAAAATAGAGAAAAGTCGTTGTGCCAAGCCAGTCCGAAATGTGAGAGTCGTCAAACGGTATCTGAAAGAGAAGGTAACGTTTAAGCAAAAGGCAGCCAAAGCTCGGTTCTATGATTTAGATAATTATTATTGTTATAGTAAAAGTATCTATTATAGTAGTTAATAATATTAATAAATTAGGAAACAAAAGTAAATTAGATTATAAATATGACTATATAATATATTGTTATATATATTAGGATAGGCATGATATTAAAATAGTGGGAATAAAAAATATAGATAAGATTAGTGTAGATAAAACTATGTTTATTTTATGACTCCATAAAATAGAAAGAACGTATAAAAACACAAAAAAGGAAAATACAAAAATAATAATATACTAAAACTAAGTGTGTGTTAGCCTGTAAATAAAATATAAAATACATGTAAAACATTAAAAAAAAAAAAAAAAAAAAATACAAAAAGTAATACATAGATAAAAGAGTGTTAGATTGTAGTTTATTAATACATAGTCTGTATAAGTAACTATAAGTTTAAATTCTAAAACATTAAAAGCACAAAAACAAAACAAACAAGCAAAATATATATTGAAATTCTCCATCTTCCCTATTACGTAGGAGTTAATTAGTGCAAAACCTGTCAAGTGATACAAAAGGCTCTGATAATGTCAGAGGTAACTGGCAAGGCAGGAGTGGGTTTTAGCCGGTAAGAGTCCGGCACTACCCACACTGCGTCACTAGTGAGGCAGTCTGGGTGTCCATGAGGATTTCCCACTCCTGCCCAAACAAAAAAAAAAAAAAAAAAAAAAAAAAAAAACCTAACCTAACCTAACCTAACCTAACCTTTTTTTTTTTTTTTTTTGATGACGGGGGGAAATCCTCATGGATGTCCTCCGCCCCGGGGAGGGCGGAGGGGTCTGTCAGACTCTTACTGACTAAAACCACCCCGGTGTTCCGTCTCTCACTTACGCCGAGGATCACGGGAACTAGTAAGTCTTCCGCGATCCCCGGCTAGTGCCGGCCCGCCTATGCAGGCCACCTCGCGATAGGGGGGGAGTGAGGTGTTAAACTCCCCCCCACATCAATGAGAGGCGCGCGTGGAACACTACGCGCCGCCATCTCGGGTCCTAAGAAGTAGGGGGCGACGGATTCCCCGGTCCGTCGCCCCTGGACCCATTCAGGGGGGCTGGAAGAGGGCGTTGTCCGCCCTCCGCCGACGCCCGGTGCGTCTGCTGCGGATCGGGTTAGCGGAAGCGATCTCCCGCTCCCTCTCCGCAGCCTCCTTCTGCGAAATAACTGTATCGCAGAAGGACACCACCGCGTCCCAGGACTCCTCGCTGTCGACCATCGAGTCGACAACGGCCGGCAGCGACAAGTCGCTGCCTACTCCTGAGATGAGGGCACGGCGTGGCTCCGTCCAAGCGGCACACTCTGCCAGCGTGTGCCACGCCGTGTCCTCCCGACAGTCGACGCAGTGGTGACACCGAGCGTCCGGCTTCCTGTTTATGCGACACAGGTACTTCCCGAAGCAACCGTGCCCCGAGAGCACCTGTGTCACCCGAAACGACAGGGAGCCGTGCCTCCTCCCGAGCCAGCGCTCGAGTACTGGCCGGATCGCCCCGATGGTGGCGGAGCCGGCGGTAGGGCGTGAAAGCCTGTCCCGCCATTCCGCCACCAGGGCTGCGCGAAGCTGTGACCGACGCAACTCCAAATGTCGCGGCGTCAGCCACTCGCCCCGCGCCCTCGAGTCCTCGCGCCACCGATGCAGCGACGCGAGTACCTTCGCCTCGAGGTCCCACGGTGGGGATCCGGCCAGTACGCAAGCCGCCTCGTAGGAGATCGTGCGATATCCCCTTATGACTCTGACGGCCATAGCTCGCTGCGGTTTCCGCAAGACAGCGATGCTGCCGGCCGTCAGGTCAGCCGCCCAGATCGGGGCCCCATACAGGGCCATCGACCGCACGATCCCCACGTAGAGCCGCCTACAGGCGGCGCTCGGGCCCCCCAGATTGGGAAGCAGCGTTGACAGCGCCCCAGCCGCGCCCAACAACTTGGGCGCCAGCCGCTGGAAGTGGGGTCCGAAGTCCCATCGGCTGTCGAGCACCAATCCCAGATACTTCATGGTGGACTCGACAGCAATTCGGGACCCCCCGACCACGATGTGTGATCCCGGCGGCGGCGCCCGCCGGGGGCCATGAAAAACCATGGCCTCCGACTTGTTGAGGGCCACCTCTAGGCCAAGGCGCCGTATGCGGGTCACCACCTGTGACACCGCAGCCGTCGCCAGCAACGCTGCCTCCCTGTACGAGCTCCCCCGGGCCGTGACCAGCGTGTCATCTGCATAACACGTCAGGTCCACGCCCGGCTGGAGCTCGCCCCTCAGCACCCAGTCGTACCCGATGTTCCACAGGAGCGGTCCCACGACCGAACCCTGTGGAACACCGCACGACATGCGGCGCTGGTTTCCGCCATCACGTCCCATGTAGGTGACACACCTATCCGCCAGATAGGCCCCAACGATGCGGCGGAGGTACGGAGGCACCCGATGGTACTGCAGTGCCTCCCGGATGCAGCTCCAGGGCAGGGTGTTGAAGGCGTTGGAAATGTCCAAGGACACCGCCAACATCACCCCACCCCGGGACACAGCTTCCTCCGCCAGGACTCTCACCCGCGATATCGCGTGGATGGTGGAGCGCCCGTGCCGAAAGCCAAACTGGCTCTCGGCTAGGTCAGGCCCCTCTCTGCTTAAGTGGCCGACGAGGCGGGCGGCGATAATCCGCTCAAACATCTTACCCACCTCGTCGAGCAGCACTATGGGCCTGTACGCGGACGGCGAGTCCGCGGGGCGCCCCACCTTCTTGAGCAAGACCAGACGACCAGCTTTCCACAAAGTGGGAAACTGGCCCTGCTCAAGGCACGCGGTGTAGAGTCCTCTCAGTTGGGGCTCTAGCTCCTTCAGAGCGAGGGCTAGCACGATGCCGTGAATACCATCGGGCCCCGGAGCCACGTTCTTGGCCCGGAGCCGCATCACGGCCGCCCTCATCTCTGGCTGTGTCACCTCTGGGACGTTGATGGCGACCTCTTCGGTAGGCTCTGCGGCTGTGGGCAAAGCCATCGGCGGCGGAGTGTGCTCCGCTCTAGCCGGGAAGAGCGCTGCGACCACATCTTCCAGCAGCTCGGGTTGAAGACTCTCCGTGAGTGGAGGCGCCGCGGCTCGAAGTTTCCCTCGAACCGCACGATACGGGCGCCCCCACGGATCTCCGTCGAGAGTCTCCAACATCTCCTCCCTGGCTCGCGTCCTCGCTTCGCCGATGGCCAACCACAGAGCCTCCTTAGCCGCGCGGTACACCTCATACAGCGCGGCTTCTTCGTCAGGGACCCGACGACGTCGCCTCCGGTATCGGGTGTACTGGCGTCTGACCGCCACGCACTCGACACGTAATCGCGCGATCTCGGCAGACCACCAGTACACCTGGCGCCTTCCCGATTGCGTGTGGACGCGGGGCATGGACGCGTCGCTGATTTGCGTCATCGCCCCGCGAAACCACAGCGCCTCCTCTTCGACGTCGACGGGTCCAACCGTCGCCGACTCCCGGATCCAGGCCTGGACAATAGCGGCCTCCTCGAGAACTTCCCTGTCGATGCGCTTACGCGCCCAGCGCGGGCCGTCCGTTCGCGGGGCCGATGGACTGCGGCCGCCTGCGGTCTGGGCGGAGACGTCGAAGCGGATATATCTGTGATCCGACAACGTCTCCACCTCCACCGCGACACGCCAGTCGCGGACACGGCTCGCGACAGCAGGGCTAGCGAACGATACGTCCACGATCGAACCGCCCCGCTGCCGCACGCACGTGTACACCGAGCCCCGGTTTAGGACGACCAGGCCAGTCGTGACCACCCACTCCTCCAGCGCCTCACCCCTAGCATCGGTCACCGGGGATCCCCACGCCGAAGACTTGGCGTTGAGATCCCCTAGTAACAGCACGGGGCGAGGGTGGAGTTGGCCTACGACGGCCCCCAACTCGACAAGGAAGTTCTCGAAGTCGGCGAGGCTCTTGTTGGGCGAGAAATACGCCCCAACAATGCCAATGCCGTCCGCGAGGGCGGCCACCCAACCGCGACCTCGGGACGGGTTGACGAGAGCCCCGCCGATGATGGCCACCGAGCCGTCTAGGTCTCCCACCCA
Organism: Polymixis flavicincta; assembly: GCA_949987655.1. NCBI lineage: Eukaryota > Metazoa > Arthropoda > Insecta > Lepidoptera > Noctuidae > Polymixis > Polymixis flavicincta. The sequence goes on along the minus strand of OX465202.1, from coordinate 8,561,126 downwards.
GTTATCCCTGGGGGGAACGAAATACGGCTCGGCGACCACAGCCACGTCGATCGACCACTCTGCCATGCTCTGGATCAATAGATCCTGAGCTCTGGCAGCGTGGTTGATGTTGCCCTGGAGGAAATGGTAAGGCGCCATTATGCGCAGTCCATTCCCTCCGTCGCACCATCACTGGGCCGGGAGTCGGCCGTAGGGCACCCAGGCTGAGGGGGGGGTAAAGAGCCCCCGGCAGCCTTGGTGCCTCTCCTCTTCTTCTTCTGTGTGGTGGGTGCGCCACAGGCTCTTCCACCCGCCCTGTGCCCAGCGGGCCTCCCTGCAGCTGTACAGAGGCTGCAGTTTGGCGCCGCTGTGCACTGGGCGGACTTATGGCCAGTCTTACCGCAGCGAAAGCATTACTCGCTGCGGTCTATTTCGGCGGTGCACCCTGCCCGGACATGCCCAATGTCCAGGCAGCGGTAGCACCGTAGCGCTCTGGGTTGCAGCAGCTTGACTCTCGCTGCAACCCAGCCCACCAACAGGCGCCCACCGTCGGCGACTTTGTTTGCCGACGACACTGGGCACCGCACCCAGATGGCTCCGAGACCGGAAGCGCCGGTTCGGATGTCGCCCGTGCGCACGTCCTCAGGCGGACATCCTCCGGCTTTGGCGATGGCTGCCACAACCTCAGCCGGAGTCGTCGAGTCGTCCAGGCCGTCGACTCGCAGCTCGGCGGTCTTCATTGGCCTGGACACTCGAACGTCCTCGGGGTTGAGGACCTCCCTCAATTTGGCGGCCAGGATGTCCGCCTTTTCTCCGCTAGAAGCACCCGGCACCTCTAGCAGCCGAGCACCCGTCATCGCCGTCCTAAACCCGACGCCCGACGTTATGCCAAGGTCGGGGAAAGCGACTTTGGCTTTGGCCTCCGTCAGGACCGACTTGTACGAGACGCCCCTTTCGGCGGCTCCGGGCTGCAGTGTAATAACCACAGCCGCGGAGCGTGGGGCTCTCGGCCTAGGCGGCCTCTGGGTCCTCTTCGAAGAAGCCGGTGGCGGTGCCACAGTGACTTGAGGCGGCGCTGCCTTCTTCTTTTTCTTGCGTCCCCGCTTGACGACCGTTGTCCAGGCCTCCGTAGAAGGCCCAGAAGCGGTCGCCGGGGGACCGGCCGTCTGAGAGGTGGGCCCAGGCTTGGGCGCCTTGACCTTCTTTGGCTTGCTGGCACCCTTCCCGGACCCGCTTGGTTCAGCAGCCACGGCCGTCGAACCCGATTTGGCGGACTCAGCCGCCTTCCGGGTATCTGCGGCAAGCGGTGGCCGCAGAGTTTCGGCCGGCAGCAACCTCGCCTCGATAGCCTCGAGCCGAGCCCCGACCATTTGCCCGCACTGCATCATGCAGATGCGAGCGATCTTCTCGACCTCCGCATCCGCAAGTGCAGCGGCCGATACTGAGGTCGACGATGAAGGCGACGGCGGGACCGCTGATCCGGTGGCCGTGGGAGCTGCCCTCTGAGCGGCAAACTGACGCTTGAGGTCCTCCAACTCGGCTTGGAGACGGCGGTTCTCGTCCCACAGCTTCGCCGTCTCCTCCGTAGTCGAACGACTCTGGAGGACCTCGACGGCCTCTTTTATACCGTCGGCCGCCTCCTTAAGAGCACGCGTGAACGTGCCCTTCAAGTTGCCGGATTTAGTGGCAACCTGAAGGACAACGCCCACGCCGTCCAAAACTTGGCGACTGAGCGCCACCGCCGATGGGCTCCCCCCGGCAGCCATCCGGGCAGAGCGCCGCTCCCGCAACTGACGGGCCAGCTCTTCGACCTCGTCAGCCGCTCTGGCCTTTCGCTGCGCCCGCTTAGCCGCATTGGCCTCCGCCTTGTTTGAGGGCAGCAGCAAGCCCTCGCCGACGTCTGAGAACGCGGGCTCGGAGTCGCTGCCCACGCTCTCAACGCTTACCGCATTCTGCAACGGAGCCGGCGTACTTGGTCGGGATTTCGACCCAGACCGCCCACCGCACTCCGACAAACGAGCAGATGCTCGGCTTGCCACTGCTCGACCTCGCCCACTTCCGCCCGTTGCCACCTTAGCGGCCGGCATTTCCACGCTATGGGAGCGTGGCGAGCGCTTCCTCCTTCCTTTGGGGGAAGACATCCCCTCCGTAGCTCTTGAGCGCTGCGAACTAACGCTCGCCACGCTCGCCATCTTCTCGGTTGCAGTGTCGGACTCCGACACAGCACCCCCACTTATCCGCTCGACCAAAACGATCGGCGTCTTCTCAAAGGTTGTTTTTAAAAAATTGGTATCCATATGATTCCCACGAGTGTGGGGGATATAAAAAGTCCACCTAGGGTTACCCCCTGTCCCTAGGTAAGTGTACATTTGTAACCCAACCAGGGGGTCCACCAATCCCTGGCTGGGGGTGCGCTTGAGACTGATGCGCCAGCTGCAACTAAGAAGCTGCAGATGACACTACTCCTCAGCCATTCATACCCTCGCCGCACACCAAAACTTGGTATTAGAGGAATTTTTTATAGAGGTTATCTTCCTCGCGATCCGGGCGATTAAGCCAAGATCCTCGTCCCGCTCCGAGTCATAAAACATGACCATGATCTCGTTACGGATTACGATTTCGACGGTTGCAGTCGGGAGAATCAGATCCCCCGCTGCTAGCCCGTTGGCAGGGTAAGTGCACAACGAGCGCCGCCCATGTTTCTCCACCTTGGAGAAACGTCCTACGCCCACTCAACCCATCCTCTGTAAGCAGAGGAGGGAGTGAGCGACCGTAGGGCGGTCTAAACGACCGACCCAGGAGCATAAGCTCCCCCCCACGCAGAAATTCGCCACAGACAATACCCTCTCCGACGTGGAAAGACTATTGGCCGTGCCCAGGATGCACCGGCCGTCCGACTGCCCTTTCCCCCGAACGTATTCGAAAGGAACGAGCAGCCGTCAGGCACACGAGGAGGTTTTCTGCCCGCACCCCCGGTTAACCTAACCTAACCTTTTTTTTTTTTTTTGATGACGGGGGGAAATCCTCATGGATGTCCTCCGCCCCGGGGAGGGCGGAGGGGTCTGTCAGACTCTTACTGACTAAAACCACCCCGGTGTTCCGTCTCTCACGTACACCGGGGATCACGGGAACTATTGAGTCTTCCGCGATCCCCGACTAGTGCCGGCCCGCCTATGCGGGCCACCTCGCGATAGGGGGGAGTGAGGTGTTAAACTCCCCCCCACATCAATGAGAGGCGCGCGTGGAACACTACGCGCCGCCATCTCGGGTCCTAAGAAGTAGGGGGCGACGGATTCCCCAGTCCGTCGCCCCTGGACCCATTTAGGGGGGCTGGAAGAGGGCGTTGTCCGCCCTCCGCCGACGCCCGGTGCGTCTGCTGCGGATCGGGTTAGCTGAAGCAATCTCCCGCTCCCTCTCCGCAGCCTCCTTCTGCGAGATGACTGTTTCGCAGAAGGACACCACCGCGTCCCAGGACTCCTCGCTGTCGACCATCGAGTCGACAACGGCCGGCAGCGACAGGTCACTGCCTACTCCTGAGACGAGGGCAACCTAACCTAACCTTTTTTTTTTTTTTTTTTTGATTACGGGGGGAAATCCTCATGGATGTCCTCCGCCCCGGGGAGGGCGGAGGGGTCTGTCAGACTCTTACTGACTAAAACCACCCCGGTGTTCCGTCTCTCACGTACACCGGGGATCACGGGAACTATTGAGTCTTCCGCGATCCCCGACTAGTGCCGGCCCGCCTATGCGGGCCACCTCGCGATAGGGGGGGAGTAAGGTGTTAAACTCCCCCCCCACATCAAAGAGAGGCGCGCGTGGAACACTACGCGCCGCCATCTCGGGTCCTAAGAAGTAGGGGGCGACGGATTCCCCAGTCCGTCGCCCCTGGACCCATTTAGGGGGGCTGGAAGAGGGCGTTGTCCGCCCTCCGCCGACGCCCGGTGCGTCTGCTGCGGATCGGGTTAGCGGAAGCGATCTCCCGCTCCCTCTCCGCAGCCTCCTTCTGCGAAATAACTGTATCGCAGAAGGACACCACCGCGTCCCAGGACTCCTCGCTGTCGACCATCGAGTCGACAACGGCCGGCAGCGACAGGTCGCTGCCTACTCCTGAGATGAGGGCACGGCGTGGCTCCGTCCAAGCGGCACACTCTGCCAGCGTGTGCCACGCCGTGTCCTCCCGACAGTCGACGCAGTGGTGACACCGAGCGTCCGGCTCCCTGTTTATGCGACACAGGTACTTCCCGAAGCAACCATGCCCCGAGAGCACCTGTGTCACCCGAAACGACAGGGAGCCGTGCCTCCTCCCGAGCCAGCGCTCGAGTACTGGCCGGATCGCCCCGATGGTGGCGGAGCCGGCGGTAGGGCGTGAAAGCCTGTCCCGCCATTCCGCCACCAGGGCTGCGCGAAGCTGTGACCGACGCAACTCCAAATGTCGCGGCGTCAGCCACTCGCCCCGCGCCCTCGAGTCCTCGCGCCACCGATGCAGCGACGCGAGTACCTTCGCCTCGAGGTCCCACGGTGGGGATCCGGCCAGTACGCAAGCCGCCTCGTAGGAGATCGTGCGATATCCCCTGATGACTCTGACGGCCATAGCTCGCTGCGGTTTCCGCAAGACAGCGATGCTGCCGGCCGTCAGGTCAGCCGCCCAGATCGGGGCCCCATACAGGGCCATCGACCGCACGATCCCCACGTAGAGCCGCCTACAGGCGGCGCTCGGGCCCCCCAGATTGGGAAGCAGCGTTGACAGCGCCCCAGCCGCGCCCAACAACTTGGGCGCCAGCCGCTGGAAGTGGGGTCCGAAATCCCACCGGCTGTCGAGCACCAATCCCAGATACTTCATGGTGGACTCGACAGCTATTCGGGACCCCCCGACCACGATGTGTGATCCCGGCGGCGGCGCCCGCCGGGGGCCATGAAAGACCATGGCCTCCGACTTGTTGAGGGCCACATCCAGGCCAAGGCGCCGTATGCGGGTCACCACCTGTGACACCGCAGCCGTCGCCAGCAACGCTGCCTCCCTGTACGAGCTCCCCCGGGCCGTGACCAGCGTGTCATCTGCATAACACGTCAGGTCCACGCCTGGCTGGAGCTCGCCCCTCAGCACCCAGTCGTACCCGATGTTCCACAGGAGCGGTCCCACGACCGAACCCTGTGGAACACCGCACGACATGCGGCGCTGGTTTCCGCCATCACGTCCCATGTAGGTGACACACCTATCCGCCAGATAGGCCCCAACGATGCGGCGGAGGTACGGGGGCACCCGATGGTACCGCAGTGCCTCCCGGATGCAGCTCCAGGGCAGGGTGTTGAAGGCGTTGGAAATGTCCAAGGACACCGCCAACATCACCCCGCCCCGGGACACCGCTTCCTCCGCCAGGACTCTCACCCGCGATATCGCGTGGATGGTGGAGCGCCCGTGCCGAAAGCCGAACTGGCTCTCGGCTAGGTCAGGCCCCTCCCTGCTTAAGTGGCCGACGAGGCGGGCGGCGATAATCCGCTCAAACATCTTACCCACCTCGTCGAGCAGCACTATGGGCCTGTACGCGGACGGCGAGTCCGCGGGGCGCCCCACCTTCTTGAGCAGGACCAGACGACCAGATTTCCACAAAGTGGGAAACTGGCCCTGCTCAAGGCACGCGGTGTAGAGTCCTCTCAGTTGGGGCTCTAGCTCCTTCAGAGCGAGGGCTAGCACGATGCCGTGAATACCATCGGGCCCCGGAGCCACGTTCTTGGCCCGGAGCCGCATCACGGCCGCCCTCATCTCTGGCTGTGTCACCTCTGGGACGCTGATGGCGACCTCTTCGGTAGGCTCTGCGGCTGTGGGCAAAGCCATCGGCGGCGGAGTGTGCTCCGCTCTAGCCGGGAAGAGCGCTGCGACCACATCTGCCAGCAGCTCGGGTTGGAGACTCTCCGTGAGTGGAGGCGCCGCGGCTCGAAGTTTCCCTCGAACCGCACGATACGGGCGCCCCCACGGATCTCCGTCGAGAGTCTCCAACAACCTAACCTAACCTAACCTTTTTTCACATCAAAGAGAGGCGCGCGTGGAACACTACGCGCCGCCATCTCGGGTCCTAAGAAGTAGGGGGCGACGGATTCCCCAGTCCGTCGCCCCTGGACCCATTTAGGGGGGCTGGAAGAGGGCGTTGTCCGCCCTCCGCCGACGCCCGGTGCGTCTGCTGCGGATCGGGTTAGCGGAAGCGATCTCCCGCTCCCTCTCCGCAGCCTCCTTCTGCGAGATGACTGTTTCGCAGAAGGACACCACCGCGTCCCAGGACTCCTCGCTGTCGACCATCGAGTCGACAACGGCCGGCAGCGACAGGTCACTGCCTACTCCTGAGATGAGGGCACGGCGCGGCTCCGTCCAAGCGGCACACTCTGCCAGCGTGTGCCACGCCGTGTCCTCCCGACAGTCGACGCAGTGGTGACACCGAGCGTCCGGCTCCCTGTTTATGCGACACAGGTACTTCCCGAAGCAACCATGCCCCGAGAGCACCTGTGTCACCCGAAACGACAGGGAGCCGTGCCTCCTCCCGAGCCAGCGCTCGAGTACTGGCCGGATCGCCCCGATGGTGGCGGAGCCGGCGGTAGGGCGTGAAAGCCTGTCCCGCCATTCCGCCACCAGGGCTGCGCGAAGCTGTGACCGACGCAACTCCAAATGTCGCGGCGTCAGCCACTCGCCCCGCGCCCTCGAGTCCTCGCGCCACCGATGCAGCGACGCGAGTACCTTCGCCTCGAGGTCCCACGGTGGGGATCCGGCCAGTACGCAAGCCGCCTCGTAGGAGATCGTGCGATATCCCCTTATGACTCTGACGGCCATAGCTCGCTGCGGTTTCCGCAGGACAGCGATGCTGCCGGCCGTCAGGTCAGCCGCCCAGATCGAGGCCCCATACAGGGCCATCGATCGCACGATCCCCACGTAGAGCCGCCTACAGGCGGCGCTCGGGCCCCCCAGATTGGGAAGCAGCGTTGACAGCGCCCCAGCCGCGCCCAACAACTTGGGCGCCAGCCGCTGGAAGTGGGGTCCGAAGTCCCACCGGCTGTCGAGCACCAATCCTAAATACTTCATGGTGGACTCGACAGCAATTCGGGACCCCCCGACCACGATGTGTGATCCCGGCGGTGGCGCCCGCCGGGGGCCATGAAAGACCATGGCCTCCGACTTATTGAGGGCCACCTCCAGGCCAAGACGCCGTATGCGGGTCACCACCTGTGACACCGCAGCCGTCGCCAGCAACGCTGCCTCCCTGTACGAGCTCCCCCGGGCCGTGACCAGCGTGTCATCTGCATAACACGTCAGGTCCACGCCCGGCTGGAGCTCAGCATCAGCACCCAGTCGTACCCGATGTTCCACAGGAGCGGTCCCACGACCGAACCCTGTGGAACACCGCACGACATGCGGCGCTGGTTTCCGCCATCACGTCCCATGTAGGTGACACACCTATCCGCCAGATAGGCCCCAACAATGCGGCGGAGGTACGGAGGCACCCGATGATACTGCAGTGCCTCCCGGATGCAGCTCCAGGGCAGGGTGTTGAAGGCGTTGGAAATGTCCAAGGACACCGCCAACATCCGCACTGCATCATGCAGATGCGAGCGATCTTTTCGATCTCCGCATCCGCAAGTGCAGGGACCGATGATGGGGCCGTGGATGGAGCCGGCGGCGGGACCAGCGATTGAGTGGCCGCGGGAACTGCCCTCTGGGCGGCAAACTGCCGCTTGAGGTCCTCCAGCTCGGCTTGGAGACGGCGGTTCTCTGCCCACAGCTTCGCCGTCTCCTCCGTGCTCGACCGACTTTGGAGGACCTCGACGGCCTCTTTGATGCCGTCAGCCGCCTCCTTCAGCGCGCGCGTGAACGTGCCCTTCAAGTTGCCGGATTTAGTGGCAACCTGAAGGACAACGCTCACGCCATCCAAAACTTGGCGGCTGAGCGCCACCGCCGATGGGCATCCCCCGGCAGCCATCCGGGCTGAGCGCCGCTCCCGCAGCTGTCGGGCCAACTCTTCTACCTCGTCAGCTGCTCTGGCCTTTCGCTGCGCCCGCTTAGCCGCATTGGCCTCCGCCTTATTTGAGGGCAGCATCAAGCCCTCACCGGCGTCTGAGAATGCGGGCCCGGAGTCACTGCCCACACTCTCAACGCTCGCCGCATGCTCCAACGGAGCCGGCGTGTCGGGTCGCGATCTCGCCCCGGAAGCACCGCACTCCGACAAACGATTCGAAGGTCCGCTAGCAATTGCGCGACCTCGCCCTCTTCCGCCCGTTGCCACCTTAGCGGCCGGCATTTCCACGCTATGGGAGCGTGGCGAGCGCTTTCTCCTTCCTTTGGGGGAAGACATCCCCTCAGTAGCTCGCGAGCGCTCCGAGCTAACGCTCGCCACGCTCGCCACCTTCTCGGATGCAGTGTCGGAATCCGACATTGCACCCACACTCAACCGCTCGACCAAAACGATCGGCGACTTCTCAACGTTTGTTTTTATATTTAAGAGATCCATATATGATTCCCACGAGTGTGGGGGATATAAAAAGTCCACCTAGGGTAACCCCCTGTCCCTAGGCAAGTGTACATTTGTTTCCCAACCAGGGGGTCCACCAATCCCTGGCTGGGGGTGCGCTTGAGACTGATGCGCCAGCTGCAACTAAAGCTGCAGATGACACTACTCCTCAGCCATTCATACCCTCGCCGCACACCAGAACTTGGTATTAGAGGAATTTTTTATAGAGGTTATCTTCCTCGCGATCCGGGCGATTAAGCCAAGATCCTCGTCCCGCTCCGAGTCATAAAACATGACCATGATCTCGTTACGGATTACGATTTCGATGGTTGCAGTCGGGAGAATCAGATCCCCCGCTGCTAGCCCGTTGGCAGGGTAAGTGCACAACGAGCGCCGCCCATGTTTCTCCACCTTGGAGAAACGTCCTACGCCCACTCAACCCATCCTCTGTAAGCAGAGGAGGGAGTGAGCGACCGTAGGGCGGTCTAAACGACCGACCCAGGAGCATAAGCTCCCCCCCACGCAGAAATTCGCCACAGACAATACCCTCTCCGACGTGGAAAGACTATTGGCCGTGCCCAGGATGCACCGGCCGTCCGACTGCCCTTTCCCCCGAACGTATTCGAAAGGAACGAGCAGCCGTCAGGCACACGAGGAGGTTTTCTGCCCGCACCCCAACCTAACCTTTTTTTTTTTTTTTTTTTTTGATGACGGGGGGAAATCCTCATGGATGTCCTCCGCCCCGGGGAGGGCGGAGGGGTCTGTCAGACTCTTACTGACTAAAACCACCCCGGTGTTCCGTCTCTCACGTACACCGGGGATCACGGGAACTATTGAGTCTTCCGCGATCCCCGACTAGTGCCGGCCCGCCTATGCGGGTCACCTCGCGATAGGGGGGAGTGAGGTGTTAAACTCCCCCCCACATCAAAGAGAGGCGCGCGTGGAACACTACGCGCCGCCATCTCGGGTCCTAAGAAGTAGGGGGCGACGGATTCCCCAGTCCGTCGCCCCTGGACCCATTTAGGGGGGCTGGAAGAGGGCGTTGTCCGCCCTCCGCCGACGCCCGGTGCGTCTGCTGCGGATCGGGTTAGCTGAAGCAATCTCCCGCTCCCTCTCCGCAGCCTCCTTCTGCGAAATGACTGTTTCGCAGAAGGACACCACCGCGTCCCAGGACTCCTCGCTGTCGACCATCGAGTCGACAACGGCCGGCAGCGACAGATCACTGCCTACTCCTGAGATGAGGGCACGGCGTGGCTCCGTCCAAGCGGCACACTCTGCCAGCGTGTGCCACGCCGTGTCCTCCCGACAGTCGACGCAGTGGTGACACCGAGCGTCCGGCTCCCTGTTTATGCGACACAGGTACTTCCCGAAGCAACCATGCCCCGAGAGCACCTGTGTCACCCGAAACGACAGGGAGCCGTGCCTCCTCCCGAGCCAGCGCTCGAGTACTGGCCGGATCGCCCCGATGGTGGCGGAGCCGGCGGTAGGGCGTGAAAGCCTGTCCCGCCATTCCGCCACCAGGGCTGCGCGAAGCTGTGACCGACGCAACTCCAAATGTCGCGGCGTCAGCCACTCGCCCCGCGCCCTCGAGTCCTCGCGCCACCGATGCAGCGACGCGAGTACCTTCGCCTCGAGGTCCCACGGTGGGGATCCGGCCAGTACGCAAGCCGCCTCGTAGGAGATCGTGCGATACCCCCTGATGACTCTGACGGCCATAGCTCGCTGCGGTTTCCGCAAGACAGCGATGCTGCCGGCCGTCAGGTCAGCCGCCCAGATCGGGGCCCCATACAGGGCCATCGATCGCACGATCCCCACGTAGAGCCGCCTACAGGCGGCGCTCGGGCCCCCCAGATTGGGAAGCAGCGTTGACAGCGCCCCAGCCGCGCCCAACAACTTGGGCGCCAGCCGCTGGAAGTGGGGTCCGAAATCCCACCGGCTGTCGAGCACCAATCCCAGATACTTCATGGTGGACTCGACAGCTATTCGGGACCCCCCGACCACGATGTGTGATCCCGGCAGCGGCGCCCGCCGGGGGCCATGAAAAACCATGGCCTCCGACTTGTTGAGGGCCACCTCCAGGCCAAGACGCCGTATGCGGGTCACCACCTGTGACACCGCAGCCGTCGCCAGCAACGCTGCCTCCCTGTACGAGCTCCCCCGGGCCGTGACCAGCGTGTCATCTGCATAACACGTCAGGTCCACGCCCGGCTGGAGCTCGCCCCTCAGCACCCAGTCGTACCCGATGTTCCACAGGAGCGGTCCCACGACCGAACCACTCACTGCCCACACTCTCAACGCTCGCCGCATGCTCCAACGGAGCCGGCGTATCGGGTCGTGATATCGCCCCGGACGGCCCACCGCACTCCGACAAACGAGCAGATACTCTGCTTGACACTGCACGACCGCGCCCACTTCCGCCCGTTGCCACCTTAGCGGCCGGCATGTCCACGCTATGGGAGCGTGGCGAGCGCTTTCTCCTTCCTTTGGGGGAAGACATCCCCTCCTTAGCCCGCGAGCGCTGCGAACTAACGCTCGCCACGCTCGCCATCTTTTCGGATGCGGTGTCGGAATCCGACAAAGCATCCCCACTCATCCGCTCGATCAAAACGATCGGCGACCTCTCAAAAGTTGTTTTTATATTTTTGGCATCCATATGATTCCCACGAGTGTGGGGGATATAAAAAGTCCACCTAGGGTTACCCCCTGTCCCTAGGTAAGTGTACATTTGTAACCCAACCAGGGGGTCCACCAATCCCTGGCTGGGGGTGCGCTTGAGACTGATGCGCCACCTGCAACTAAGAAGCTGCAGATGACACTACTCCTCAGCCATTCATACCCTCGCCGCACACCAAAACTTGGTATTAGAGGAATTTTTTATAGAGGTTCTCTTCCTCGCGATCCGGGCGATTAAGCCAAGATCCTCGTCCCGCTCCGAGTCATAAAACATGACCATGATCTCGTTACGGATTACGATTTCGACGGTTACAGTCGGGAGAATCAGATCCCCCGCTGCTAGCCCGTTGGCAGGGTAAGTGCACAACGAGCGCCGCCCATGTTTCTCCACCTTGGAGAAACCTCCTACGCCCACTCAACCCATCCTCTGTAAGCAGAAGAGGGAGTGAGCGACCGTAGGGCGGTCTAAACGACCGACCCAGGAGCATAAGCTCCCCCCCACGCAGAAATTCGCCACAGACAATACCCTCTCCGACGTGGAAAGACTATTGGCCGTGCCCAGGATGCACCGGCCCTCCGACTGCCCTTTCCCCCGAACGTATTCGAAAGGAACGAGCAGCCGTCAGGCACACGAGGAGGTTTTCTGCCCGCACCCCCGGTTAACCTAACCTAACCTTTTTTTTTTTTTTTGATGACGGGGGGAAATCCTCATGGATGTCCTCCGCCCCGGGGAGGGCGGAGGGGTCTGTCAGACTCTTACTGACTAAAACCACCCCGGTGTTCCGTCTCCCACTTACGCCAGGGATCACGGGAGCTAGTAAGTCTTCCGCGACCCCCGGCTAGTGCCGGCCCGCCTATGCGGGCCACCTCGCGATAGGGGGGGAGTGAGGTGTTAAACTCCCCCCCACATCAAAGAGAGGCGCGCTTGGAACACTACGCGCCGCCATCTCGGGTCCTAAGAAGTAGGGGGCGACGGATTCCCCAGTCCGTCGCCCCTGGACCCAATTAGGGGGGCTGGAAGAGGGCGTTGTCCGCCCTCCGCCGACGCCCGGTGCGTCTGCTGCGGATCGGGTTAGCGGAAGCGATCTCCCGCTCCCTCTCCGCAGCCTCCTTCTGCGAGATGACTGTTTCGCAGAAGGACACCACCGCGTCCCAGGACTCCTCGCTGTCGACCATCGAGTCGACAACGGCCGGCAGCGACAGGTCACTGCCTACTCCTGAGATGAGGGCACGGCGTGGCTCCGTCCAAGCGGCACACTCTGCCAGCGTGTGCCACGCCCTGTCCTCCCGACAGTCGACGCAGTGGTGACACCGAGCGTCCGGCTCCCTGTTTATGCGACACAGGTACTTCCCGAAGCAACCATGCCCCGAGAGCACCTGTGTCACCCGAAACGACAGGGAGCCGTGCCTCCTCCCGAGCCAGCGCTCGAGTACTGGCCGGATCGCCCCGATGGTGGCAGAGCCGGCGGTAGGGCGTGAAAGCCTGTCCCGCCATTCCGCCACCAGGGCTGCGCGAAGCTGTGACCGACGCAACTCCAAATGTCGCGGCGTCAGCCACTCGCCCCGCGCCCTCGAGTCCTCGCGCCACCGATGCAGCGACGCGAGTACCTTCGCCTCGAGGTCCCACGGTGGGGATCCGGCCAGTACGCAAGCCGCCTCGTAGGAGATCGTGCGATATCCCCTGATGACTCTGACGGCCATAGCTCGCTGCGGTTTCCGCAAGACAGCGATGCTGCCGGCCGTCAGGTCAGCCGCCCAGATCGGGGCCCCATACAGGGCCATCGATTGCACGATCCCCACGTAGAGCCGCCTACAGGCGGCGCTCGGGCCCCCCAGATTGGGAAGCAGCGTTGACAGCGCCCCAGCCGCGCCCAACAACTTGGGCGCCAGCCGCTGGAAGTGGGGTCCGAAATCCCATCGGCTGTCGAGCACCAGTCCCAGATACTTCATGGTGGACTCGACAGCAATTCGGGACCCCCCGACCACGATGTGGGATCCCGGCGGCGGCGCCCGCCGGGGGCCATGAAACACCATGGCCTCCGACTTGTTTAGGGCCACCTCTAGGCCAAGGCGCCGTATGCGGGTCACGACCTGTGACACCGCAGCCGTCGCCAGCAACGCTGCCTCCCTGTACGAGCTCCCCCGGGCCGTGACCAGCGTGTCATCTGCATAACACGTCAGGTCCACGCCCGGCTGGAGCTCGCCCCTCAGCACCCAGTCGTACCCGATGTTCCACAGGAGCGGTCCCACGACCGAACCCTGTGGAACACCGCACGACATGCGGCGCTGGTTTCCGCCATCACGTCCCATGTAGGTGACACACCTATCCGCCAGATAGGCCCCAACGATGCGGCGGAGGTACGGGGGCACCCGATGGTACTGCAGTGCCTCCCGGATGCAGCTCCAGGGCAGGGTGTTGAAGGCGTTGGAAATGTCCAAGGACACCGCCAACATCACCCCGCCCCGGGACACAGCTTCCTCCGCCAGGACTCTCACCCGCGATATCGCGTGGATGGTGGAGCGCCCGTGCCGAAAGCCGAACTGGCTCTCGGCGAGGTCAGGCCCCTCCCTGCTTAAGTGGCCGACGAGGCGGGCGGCGATAATCCGCTCAAACATCTTACCCACCTCGTCGAGCAGCACTATGGGCCTGTACGCGGACGGCGAGTCCGCGGGGCGCCCCACCTTCTTGAGCAGGACCAGACGACCACATTTCCACAAAGTGGGAAACTGGCCCTGCTCAAGGCACGCGGTGTAGAGTCCTCTCAGTTGGGGCTCTAGCTCCTTCAGAGCGAGGGCTAGCACTATGCCGTGAATACCATCGGGCCCCGGAGCCACGTTCTTGGCCCGGAGCCGCATCACGGCCGCCCTCATCTCTGGCTGTGTCACCTCTGGGACGTTGATGGCGACCTCTTCGGTAGGCTCTGCGGCTGTGGGCAAAGCCATCGGCGGCGGAGTGTGCTCCGCTCTAGCCGGGAAGAGCGCTGCGACCACATCTTCCAGCAGCTCGGGTTGGAGACTCTCCGTGAGTGGAGGCGCCGCGGCTCGAAGTTTCCCTCGAACCGCACGATACGGGCGCCCCCACGGATCTCCGTCGAGAGTCTCCAACATCTCCTCCCTGGCTCGCGTCCTCGCTTCGCCGATGGCCAGCCACAGAGCCTCCTTAGCCGCGCGGTACACCTCATACAGCGCGGCTTCTTCGTCAGGGACCCGACGACGTCGCCTCCGGTATCGGGTGTACTGGCGTCTGACCGCCACGCACTCGACACGTAGTCGCGCGATCTCGGCAGACCACCAGTACACCTGGCGCCTTCCCGATTGCGTGTGGACGCGGGGCATGGACGCGTCGCTGATTTGCGTCATCGCCCCGCGAAACCACAGCGCCTCCTCTTCGACGTCGACGGGTCCAACCGTCGCCGACTCCCGGATCCAGGCCTGGACAATAGCGGCCTCCTCGAGAACTTCCCTGTCGATGCGCTTACGCGCCCAGCGCGGGCCGTCCGTTCGCGGGGCCGATGGACTGCGGCCGCCTGCGGTCTGGGCGGAGACGTCGAAGCGGATATATCTGTGATCCGACAACGTCTCCACCTCCACCGCGACACGCCAGTCGCGGACACGGCTCGCAACAGCAAGGCTAGCGAACGATACGTCCACGATCGAACCGCCCCGCTGCCGCACGCACGTGTACACCGAGCCCCGGTTTAGGACGACCAGGCCAGTCGTGACCACCCACTCCTCCAGCGCCTCACCCCTAGCATCGGTCACCGGGGATCCCCACGCCGAAGACTTGGCGTTGAGATCCCCTAGTAACAGCACGGGGCGAGGGTGGAGTTGGCCTACGACGGCCCCCAACTCGACAAGGAAGTTCTCGAAGTCGGCGAGGCTCTTGTTGGGCGAGAAATACGCCCCAACAATGCCAATGCCGTCCGCGAGGGCGGCCACCCAACCGCGACCTCGGGACGGGTTGACGAGAGCCCCGCCAATGATGGCCACCAAGCCGTCTAGGTCTCCCACCCAGTTATCCCTGGGGGGGACGAAATACGGCTCGGCGACCACAGCCACGTCGATCGACCACTCTGCCATGCTCTGGATCAATAGATCCTGAGCTCTGGCAGCGTGGTTGATGTTGCCCTGGAGGAAATGGTAAGGCGCCATTATGCGCAGTCCATTCCCTCCATCGCACCTTCAGTGGGCCGGGAGTCGGCCGTAGGGCACCCAGGCTGAGGGGGGGGTAAAGAGCCCCCGGCAGCCTTGGTGCCTCTCCTCTTCTTCTTTGTGGTGGGTGAACCACAAGCTCTTCCACCCGCCCTGTGCCCAGCGGGCCTCCCTGCAGCTGTACAGAGGCTGCAGTTTGGTGCCGCTGAGCACTGGGCGGATTTATGGCCAGGCTGACCGCAGCGAAAGCACTGCTCGCTGCGGTCTATTTCGGCGGTGCACCCTGCCCGGACATGCCCAATGTCCAGGCAACGGTAGCACCGTAGCGCTCTGGGTTGCAGCAGCTTGACTCTCGCTGCAACCCAGCCCACCAACAGGCGCCCTCCGTCGGCGACTTTGTTTGCCGCCGACACTGGGCACCGCACCCAGATGGCTCCGAGACCGGAAGCGCCGGTTCGGACGTCACCCGTGCGCACGTCCTCAGGCGGGCATCCTCCGGCTTTGGCGATGGCTGCCACAACCTCAGCCGGAGTCGTCGAGTCGTCCAGGCCGTCGACTCGCAGCTCGGCGGTCTTCATTGGCCTGGACACTCGAACGTCCTCGGGGTTGAGGACCTCCCTCAGTTTGGCGGCCAAGATGTCCGCCTTCTCTCCGTTAGAGGCACCCGACACTTCCAGCAGCCGAGCCCCCGTAATTGCCGTCCTAAAACCGACGCCCGACGGTATGCCAAGGTCGGGGAAAGCGACCTTGGCTTTGGCCTCCGTCAGGACCGACTTGTATGAGACGCCCCTTTCGATAGCTCCGGGCTGCAGTGTAATTACCACAGCCGCGGAGCGTGGGGCTCTCGGCCTAGGCGGCCTCTGGGTCCTCTTCCAAGAAGGTGCCGGTCCCACAGTGACTGGAGGCGGCGCTGTCTTCTTCTTTTTCTTCTTACGGCCCCCCTTTACGACCGTTGTCCAGGCCTCCGTGGACGGCCCGGGAGTGGTCGCCGGGGGACCGGCCGTCTGAGCAGTGGGCCCAGGCTTGGACGCCGGGGGAGCAGCCTTCTGGGATGTGGGCGCAGGCTTTGCCTTCTTCGACTTGCTGGCACCCTTCCCGGACCCGCTTGGCTCAGCAGCCACAGTCGTCGGCCCCGATTTGGCGGGTTCAGCCGACTTCCGCGCATCGGCAGCAAGCGGTGGCCGCAGAATTTCGGCCGGGAGGAGCCTCCCCTCTATGGCCTCCATCCGAGCCCCCACCATCTGTCCGCACTGCATCATGCAGATGCGAGCGATCTTTTCGATCTCCGCATCCGCAAGTGCAGGGACCGATGATGGGGCCGTGGATGGAGCCGGCGGCGGGACCAGCGATTGAGTGGTCGCGGGAACTGCCCTCTGGGCGGCAAACTGCCGCTTGAGGTCCTCCAGCTCGGCTTGGAGACGGCGGTTCTCTGCCCACAGCTTCACCGTCTCCTCCGTGCTCGACCGACTTTGGAGGACCTCGACGGCCTCTTTGATGCCGTCAGCCGCCTCCTTAAGCGCGCGCGTGAACGTGCCCTTCAAGTTGCCGGATTTAGTGGCAACCTGAAGGACAACGCTCACGCCATCCAAAACTTGGCGGCTGAGCGCCACCGCCGATGGGTTCCCCCCGGCAGCCATCCGGGCTGAGCGCCGCTCCCGCAGCTGACGGGCCAACTCTTCTACCTCGTCAGCTGCTCTGGCCTTTCGCTGCGCCCGCTTAGCCGCATTGGCCTCCGCCTTATTTGAGGGCAGCATCAAGCCCTCACCGGCGTCTGAGAATGCGGGCCCGGAGTCACTGCCCACACTCTCGACGCTCGCCGCATGCTCCAACGGAGCCGGCGTGTCTGGTCGGGACATCGCCCCGGACGGCCCACCGCACTCCGACAAACGATTTGAGGGTCCGCTCGCAATTGCGCGACCTCGCCCACTTCCGCCCGTTGCCACCTTTGCGGCCGGCATTTCCACGCTATGGGAGCGTGGCGAGCGCTTTCTCCTTCCTTTGGGGGAAGACATCCCCTCCGTAGCCCGCGAGCGCTGCGAACTAACGCTCGCCACGCTCGCCATCTTCTCGGATGCAGTGTCGGAATCCGACAAAGCACCCCCACTCATTCGCTCGATCAAAACGATCGGCGTCTTCTCAAGATTGATTTTTTTTTAATAAAGGTATCCATATATGATTCCCACGAGTGTGGAGGATATAAAAAGTCCACCTAGGGTTACCCCCTGTCCCTAGGTAAGTGTACATTTGTAACCCAACCAGGGGGTCCACCAATCCCTGGCTGGGGGTGCGCTTGAGACTGATGCGCCACCTGCAACTGAGAAGCTGCAGATGACACTACTCCTCAGCCATTCATACCCTCGCCGCACACCAAAACTTGGTATTAGAGGAATTTTTTATAGAGGTTATCTTCCTCGCGATCCGGGCGACTAAGCCAAGATCCTCGTCCCGCTCCGAGTCATAAAACATGACCATGATCTCGTTACGGATTACGATTTCGACGGTTGCAGTCGGGAGAATCAGATCCCCCGCTGCTAGCCCGTTGGCAGGGTAAGTGCACAACGAGCGCCGCCCATGTTTCTCCACCTTGGAGAAACTTCCTACGCCCACTTAACCCATCCTCTGTAAGCAGAAGAGGGAGTGAGCGACCGTAGGGTGGTCTAAACGACCGACCCAGGAGCATAAGCTCCCCCCCACGCAGAAATTCGCCACAGCCAATACCCTCTCCGACGTGGAAAGACTATTGGCCGTGCCCAGGATGCACCGGCCGTCCGACTGCCCTTTCCCCCAAACGTATTCGAAAGGAACGAGCAGCCGTCAGGCACACGAGGAGGTTTTCTGCCCGCACCCCAACCTAACCTTTTTTGATGACGGGGGGAAATCCTCATGGATGTCCTCCACCCCGGGGAGGGCGGAGGGGTCTGTCAGACTCTTACTGACTAAAACCACCCCGGTGTTCCGTCTCTCACTTACGCCGGGGATCACGGGAACTAGTAAGTCTTCCGCGATCCCCGACTAGTGCCGGCCCGCCTATGCGGGCCACCTCGCGATAGGGGGGGAGTGAGGTGTTAAACTCCCCCCCACATCAAAGAGAGGCGCGCGTGGAACACTACGCGCCGCCATCTCGGGTCCTAAGAAGTAGGGGGTGACGGATTCCCCAGTCCGTCGCCCCTGGACCCATTTAGGGGGGCTGGAAGAGGGCGTTGTCCGCCCTCCGCCGACGCCCGGTGCGTCTGCTGCGGATCGGGTTAGCAGAAGCGATCTCCCGCTCCCTCTCCGCAGCCTCCTTCTGCGAGATGACTGTTTCGCAGAAGGACACCACCGCGTCCCAGGACTCCTCGCTGTCGACCATCGAGTCGACAACGGCCGGCAGCGACAGGTCACTGCCTACTCCTGAGATGAGGGCACGGCGTGGCTCCGTCCAAGCGGCACACTCTGCCAGCGTGTGCCACGCCGTGTCCTCCCGACAGTCGACGCAGTGGTGACACCGAGCGTCCGGCTCCCTGTTTATGCGACACAGGTACTTCCCGAAGCAACCATGCCCCGAGAGCACTTTATATTTATTGTTGTAAAAGTCCAATACACTTTGTAAGAAATAAAATACCTTAAACTATATTCATAATAAGAGTTATTATCATTAGAAGCAGGCAACCCCAAAGCATCAAAACCAATATATGCTTTACCAGCATGAGTATTATTTACAACGTCAGGAGTACCCATTTCTATTACATACTCAGAAATTCTATCCTTAGAATTTAAAACAGTAGTCTCAACACGCTTCTTACACCTAGGATAATATGTCCACTTAATACTACAACCCTTACGCAGAGGAGTCCGTTTAATATTCTCATAGGAACCAGTCAACTCAGGCGCCCCAAAAGACCCATGATTAGCAGTAATATACGAACAAATATCAAAAGAATCTTGAGAAAACAATGGATCAACCCTCAAATCAGTATAATGTTTATTAACAACTTCAACTTTTCCCTGATCATAATACCGATTTAACTCCATATTCCTAATTACATATTCTACTTTATTCAGAATCATCATTCCATACTGATTTTGCAAATACTGCTTAACATTCTTATTACCTAAACCAAATAAACTAAACAATGGCATTTCATTATACTTTAAATCACTCTTTCCACATCCAAACTGCCAATACACTTGCTGAAGTGCAGCACCCTGATAAACATACTTCATGACACGACCCGGAACAGACATAACACTCCTAATTGGCGGACCCAAAGCAGTATTACGGCGAAATCGCCGAGGGCGCCTCGTCTTCCGACGATATACTAATCGTTTCTTGCGACCACGGAGGCGAATCCTCCTCAACCTTCGGAACACACGTCCGTACCGCTTCCCAAAACGGCTCCAACGCACTAACAAACAATAAACGGTTCTTTAAAGCATCATCCATACATTCATCCAATTCATTAGAAACAAATATAATAGGACCATGGAAACTCATCACCATATCACTCTCACATTTAACAGGAAAAGCATATTTTCTACCTTCCAATAACCTTTTCAACATACTAGGTACACAAAACTTATACGAGAACTCTTCAAATAAAATAATTTTATGGTTTTATATTTTATGGCCTGTACGCGGACGGCGAGTCCGCGGGGCGCCCCACCTTCTTGAGCAGGACCAGACGACCAGATTTCCACAAAGTGGGAAACACATCCTCCGCCTTTGGCGATGGCTGCCACAACCTCAGCCGGAGTCGTCGAGTCGTCCAGGCCGTCGACTCGCAGCTCGGATGTCTTCATTGGCCTGGACACTCGAACGTCCTCGGGGTTGAGGACCTCCCTCAGCTTGGCGGCCAGGATGTCCGCCTTCTCCCCGCTAGAGGCACCCGGCACCTCTAGCAGCCGAGCCCCCGTAATCGCCGTCCTAAACCCGACGCCCGACGTTATGCCAAGGTCGGGGAAAGCGACTTTGGCTTTGGCCTCCGTCAGGACCGACTTATAGGACACGCCCCTTTCGACCGCTCCGGGCTGCAGTGTAATAACCACAGCCGCGGAGCGCGGGGCTCGCGGCCTAGGCGGCCTCTGGGTCCTCTTCGAAGAAGATGCCGGTGCCGCAGTGACTGGAGGCGGCGCTGCTTTCTTCTTCTTCTTGCGTCCCCGCTTGACGACCGTTGTCCAGGCCTCTGTAGAGGGCCCGGAAGAGGTCGCCGGGGGACCGGCCGTCTGGGAAGTCGGAACGGACGCGGTCGCCGGGACAGTGGCCGTCCGGGAAGTAGGCGCAGACTTAGCCTTCGCAGACTTACTGGCCCCCTTCCCGGATCCACCCGGCTCAGCCGCCACAACCGTTGACCCCGGTTTGGCGGTGCCAGCTGACCTCTGCTTGTCAGCAGCGAGCGGTGGGCGGAGGGTTTCGGCCGGGAGTAGCCTCGCCTCTATAGCCTCCAGCCGAGCCCCCACCATTTGCCCGCACTGCATCATGCAGATGCGAGCAATCTTCTCGACCTCCGCATCTGCAAGCGCAGGGGCCGATGATGGGGCCGTTGATGGAGCCGACAATGGGACCGGTGATCCGGTGGCCGCAGGAGCTCCCCTCTGGGCAGCAAACTGCCGCTTGAGGTCCTCCAACTCGGCTTGGAGACGGCGGTTCTCTTCCCACAGCTTCGCCGTCTCCTCCGTGCTCGACCGACTCTGGAGGACCTCGACGGCCTCTTTAATGCCGTCAGCCGCTTCCTTAAGAGCGCGCGTGAACGTGCCCTTCAAATTGCCGGATTTAGTGGCAACCTGAAGGACAACGCTCACGCCGTCCAAAACCTGGCGACTGAGCGCCACCGCCGATGGGCTCGCACCGGCAGTCATCCGGGCAGAGCGCCGCTCCCGCAACTGACGGGCCAGCTCTTCGACCTCGTCAGCCGCTCTGGCCTTTCGCTGCGCCCGCTTAGCCGCATTGGCCTCCGCCTTATTTGAGGGCAGCAGCAAGCCCTCGCCGACGTCTGAGAACGCGGGCTCGGAGTCGCTGCCCAGCGTGGGCAGCGACTCAACGCTTTCCGCATTCTGCAACGGAGCCAGCGTATTTGAACGGGATATTGACACAGATCGATCCCGCTCCGGCAAACGAGCTGCAGGTCTGCTTACAACTTCGCGACCTCGCCCACTCCCACCCGTCGGCACCTTAGCGGCCGGCATTTCCGCACTATGGGAGCGTGGCGAGCGCTTCCTTCTCCCTTTGGGGGAACACATTCCCTCTATAGCCCGCGAGCGCTGCGAACTAACGCTGGCAACGCTCGCCATCTTCTCGGATACCATGTCGGAATCGGACATGGCATCCACACCCAACTTTTCGATCACAACGATCGGTACCTTCTGTTTTTTTGAAATAGTAGAATCCATAAAAAGTCCCACGAGTATGGGGGATCTAAAAAGTCCACCTAGGGTAACCCCCTGTCCCTAGGTAAGTGTACATTTGTAACCCAACCAGGGGGTCCACCAATCGAGCCAACCTAACCTTTTTTTTTTTTTTTTTTGATGACGGGGGGAAATCCTCATGGATGTCCTCCGCCCCGGGGAGGGCGGAGGGGTCTGTCAGACTCTTACTGACTAAAACCACCCCGGTGTTCCGTCTCTCACTTACGCCGAGGATCACGGGAACTAGTAAGTCTTCCGCGATCCCCGGCTAGTGCCGGCCCGCCTATGCGGGCCACCTCGCGATAGGGGGGGAGTGAGGTGTTAAACTCCCCCCCACATCAAAGAGAGGCGCGCGTGGAACACTACGCGCCGCCATCTCGGGTCCTAAGAAGTAGGGGGCGACGGATTCCCCAGTCCGTCGCCCCTGGACCCATTTAGGGGGGCTGGAAGAGGGCGTTGTCCGCCCTCCGCCGACGCCCGGTGCGTCTGCTGCGGATCGGGTTAGCAGAAGCAATCTCCCGCTCCCTCTCCGCAGCCTCCTTCTGCGAGATGACTGTTTCGCAGAAGGACACCACCGCGTCCCAGGACTCCTCGCTGTCGACCATCGAGTCGACAACGGCCGGCAGCGATAGGTCACTGCCTACTCCTGAGATGAGGGCACGGCGCGGCTCCGTCCAAGCGGCACACTCTGCCAGCGTGTGCCACGCCGTGTCCTCCCGACAGTCGACGCAGTGGTGACACCGAGCGTCCGGCTCCCTGTTTATGCGACACAGGTACTTCCCGAAGCAACCATGCCCCGAGAGCACCTGTGTCACCCGAAACGACAGGGAGCCGTGCCTCCTCCCGAGCCAGCGCTCGAGTACTGGCCGGATCGCCCCGATGGTGGCGGAGCCGGCGGTAGGGCGTGAAAGCCTGTCCCGCCATTCCGCCACCAGGGCTGCGCGAAGCTGTGACCGACGCAACTCCAAATGTCGCGGCGTCAGCCACTCGCCCCGCGCCCTCGAGTCCTCGCGCCACCGATGCAGCGACGCGAGTACCTTCGCCTCGAGGTCCCACGGTGGGGATCCGGCCAGTACGCAAGCCGCCTCGTAGGAGATCGTGCGATACCCCCTGATGACTCTGACGGCCATAGCTCGCTGCGGTTTCCGCAGGACAGCGATGCTGCCGGCCGTCAGGTCAGCCGCCCAGATCGGGGCCCCATACAGAGCCATCGATCGCACGATCCCCACGTAGAGCCGCCTACAGGCGGCGCTCGGGCCCCCCAGATTGGGAAGCAGGGTTGACAGCGCCCCAGCCGCGCCCAACAACTTGGGCGCCAGCCGCTGGAAGTGGGGTCCGAAGTCCCACCGGCTGTCGAGCACCAATCCTAAATACTTCATGGTGGACTCGACAGCAATTCGGGACCCCCCGACCACGATGTGTGATCCCGGCGGCGGCGCCCGCCGGGGGCCATGAAAGACCATGGCCTCCGACTTGTTGAGGGCCACCTCCAGGCCAAGACGCCGTATGCGGGTCACCACCTGTGACACCGCAGCCGTTGCCAGCAACGCTGCCTCCCTGTACGAGCTCCCCCGGGCCGTGACCAGCGTGTCATCTGCATAACACGTCAGGTCCACGCCCGGCTGGAGCTCGCCCCTCAGCACCCAGTCGTACCCGATGTTCCACAGGAGCGGTCCCACGACCGAACCCTGTGGAACACCGCACGACATGCGGCGCTGGTTTCCGCCATCACGTCCCATGTAGGTGACACACCTATCCGCCAGATAGGCCCCAACGATGCGGCGGAGGTACGGAGGCACCCGATGATACTGCAGTGCCTCCCGTATGCAGCTCCAGGGCAGGGTGTTGAAGGCGTTGGAAATGTCCAAGGACACCGCCAACATCACCCCGCCCCGGGACACAGCTTCCTCCGCCAGGACTCTCACCCGCGATATCGCGTGGATGGTGGAGCGCCCGTGCCGAAAGCCGAACTGGCTCTCGGCTAGGTCAGGCCCCTCCCTGCTTAAGTGTCCGACGAGGCGGGCGGCGATAATCCGCTAAAACATCTTACCCACCTCGTCGAGCAGCACTATGGGCCTGTACGCGGACGGCGAGTCCGCGGGGCGCCCCACCTTCTTGAGCAGGACCAGACGACCAGATTTCCACAAAGTGGGAAACTGGCCCTGCTCAAGGCACGTGGTGTAGAGTCCTCTCAGTTGGGGCTCTAGCTCCTTCAGAGCGAGGGCTAGCACTATGCCGTGAATACCATCGGGCCCCGGAGCCACGTTCTTGGCCCGGAGCCGCATCACGGCCGCCCTCATCTCTGGCTGTGTCACCTCTGGGACGCTGATGGCGACCTCTTCGGTAGGCTCTGCGGCTGTGGGCAAAGCCATCGGCGGCGGAGTGTGCTCCGCTCTAGCCGGGAAGAGCGCTGCGACCACATCTTCCAACAGCTCGGGTTGGAGACTCTCCGTGAGTGGAGGCGCCGCGGCTCGAAGTTTCCCTCGAACCGCACGATACGGGCGCCCCCACGGATCTCCGTCGAGAGTCTCCAACATCTCTTCCCTGGCTCGCGTCCTCGCTTCGCCGATGGCCAGCCACAGAGCCTCCTTAGCCGCGCGGTACACCTCATACAGCGCGGCTTCTTCGTCAGGGACCCGACGACGTCGCCTCCGGTATCGGGTGTACTGGCGTCTGACCGCCACGCACTCCACACGTAGTCGAGCGATCTCGGCAGACCACCAGTACACCTGGCGCCTTCCTGATTGCGTGTGGACGCGGGGCATGGACGCGTCGCTGATTTGCGTCATCGCCCCGCGAAACCACAGCGCCTCCTCTTCGACGTCGACGGGTCCAACCGTCGCCGACTCCCGGTTCCAGGCCTGGACAACAGCGGCCTCCTCGAGAACTTCCCTGTCGATGCGCTTACGCGCCCAGCGCGGGCCGTCCGTTCGCGGGGCCGATGGGCTGCGGCCGCCAGTGGTCTGGGCAGAGACGTCGAAGCGGATATATCTGTGATCCGACAACGTCTCCACCTCCACGGCGACACGCCAGTCGCGGACACGGCTCGCGACAGCAGGGCTAGCGAACGATACGTCTACGATCGAACCGCCCCGCTGCCGCACGCACGTGTATACCGAGCCCCGGTTTAGGACGACCAGGCCAGTCGTGACCACCCACTCCTCCAGCGCCTCACCTCTAGCATCGGTCACCGGGGATCCCCACGCCGAAGACTTGGCGTTGAGATCCCCTAGTAACAGCACGGGGCGAGGGTGGAGTCGGCCTACGACGGCCCCCAACTCGACAAGGAAGTTCTCGAAGTCGGCGAGGCTCTTGTTGGGCGAGAAATACGCTCCAACAATGCCAATGCCGTCCGCGAGGGCGGCCACCCAACCGCGACCTCGGGACGGGTTGACGAGAGCCCTGCCGATGATGGCCACCAAGCCGTCTAGGTCTCCCACCCAGTTATCCCTGGGGGGGACAAAATACGGCTCGGCGACCACAGCCACGTCGATCGACCACTCTGCCATGCTCTGGATCAATAGATCCTGAGCTCTGGCAGCGTGGTTGATGTTGCCCTGGAGGAAATGGTAAGGCGCCATTAAGCGCAGTCCATTTCCGCACCATCACTGGGCCGGGAGTCGGCCGTAGGGCACCCAGGCTGAGGGGGGGGTAAAGAGCCCCCGGCAGCCTTGGTGCCTCTCCTTCTCTTCTTCTTTGTGGTGGGTGCGCCACAAGCTCTTCCACCCGCCCTGTGCCCAGCGGGCCTCCCTGCAGCTGTACAGAGGCTGCAGTTTGGTGCCGCTGTGCACTGGGCGGATTTATGGCCGGGTAGACCGCAGCGAAAACATTGCTCGCTGCGGTCTATAGCAGCGGTGCACCTCGCCCGGACATGCCCAATGTCCAGGCACCGATAGCACCGCAGCGCCCTGGGTTGCAGCAGTTTGACCCTTGCTGCAACCCACCCGACCAAGAGTCGTCCACCGTCGGCGACTTTATTGCCCGCCGCCACTGGGCACCGCACCCATACGTTTCCGAGACCGGAAGCGCCGGTTCGGATGTCGCCCGTGCGCACATCCTCAGGCGGACATCCACCGACTCGGGCAACAGCCGCCACAACCTCAGCTGGAGTTGTCGAGTCGTCCAGGCCGTCGACTCGCAGCTCCGCGGTCTTCATTGGCCTGGACACTCGAACGTCCTCGGGGTTGAGGACCTCCCTCAACTTGGCGGCCAGGATGTCCGCCTTCTCGCCGCTAGAAGTACCCGGCACCTCCAGCAGCCGCGCCCCTGTAATCGCCGGCCTACATCTGAGACCGGACGATATGCCAAGGTCGGGGAGTGTGACCTTGGCTTTGGCCTCCAATAGGACCGCCTTATATGAGACGCCCCTTTCAACGGCTCCGGGCTGCAGTGTTAAAACCACAGCCGCGGAGCGTGGGGCTCTCGGCCTAGGCGGCCTCTGGCTCGTCTGCGCGGCCGGTGCAGGTGCCCTAGCGGGTGCAGGCGGTGCTGCCTTCTTCCTCTTCTTCTTTCGGCCCCCCTTGACGACTGTTGTCCAGGCCTCCGTAGACGGCCCGGAACCGTTCGCCGCCGGGGGACCGGCCGTCTGGGAAGTGGGCGCTGGCTTGGCCTTGCTGGCTCCCTTCCCGGACCCGCTTGGCTCAGCAGCCACAGTCGTCGGCCCCGATTTGGTGGATTCAGCCGACTTCCGCGCATCCGCAGCAAGCGGTGGCCGCAGAATTTCGGCTGGGAGGAGCCTCCCCTCTATTGCCTCCATCCGGGCCCCCACCATCTGCCCGCACTGCATCATGCAGATGCGAGCGATCTTCTCGATCTCCGCATCCGCAAGTGCAGGGACCGATGATGGGGCCGTTGATGGAGCCGGTGGCGGGACCATCGATTGGGTGGCCGCGGGAACTGCCCTCTGGGCGGCAAACTGCCGCTTGAGGTCCTCCAGCTCGGCTTGGAGACGGCGGTTCTCAGCCCACAGCTTCGCTGTCTCCTCCGTGCTCGAGCGACTCTGGAGGACCTCGACGGCCTCTTTGATGCCGTCAGCTGCCTCCTTCAGCGCGCGCGTGAACGTGCCCTTCAAGTTGCCGGATTTAGTGGCAACCTGAAGGACAACGCTGACGCCGTCTAGAACTTGGCGACTGAGCGCCACCGCCGATGGGCTCCCCCCGGCAGCCATCCGGGCTGAGCGCCGCTCCCGCAGCTGACGGGCCAACTCTTCGACCTCGTCAGCCGCTCTGGCCTTTCGCTGCGCCCGCTTAGCCGCATTGGCCTCCGCCTTATTTGAGGGCAGCAGCAAGCCCTCACCGCCGTCTGAGAATGCGGGCCCGGAGTCACTGCCCACACTCTCGACGCTCGCCGCATGCTCCAACGGAACCGGCGTATCGGGTCGTGATATCGCCCCGGACGGCCCACCGCACTCCGACAAACGAGCAGATGCTCTGCTTGCCACTGCGCGACCGCGCCTACTTCCACCCGTTGCCACCTTAGCGGCCGGCATTTCCACGCTATGGGAGCGTGGCGAGCGCTTTCTTCTTCCTTTGGGGGAAGACATCCCCTCCGTAGCCCGCGAGCGCTGCGAACTAACGCTCGCCACGCTCGCCATCTTCTTGGATGCGGTGTCGGAGTCCGACAAAGCACCCCCACTCATCCGCTCGATCAAAACGATCGGCGACTTCTCAAAAGTTGTTTTCAAAGGTATATCCATATGATTCCCACGAGTGTGGGGGATATAAAAAGTCCACCTAGGGTTACCCCCTGTCCCTAGGTAAGTGTACATTTGTAACCCAACCAGGGGGTCCACCAATCCCTGGCTGGGGGTGTGCTCGGGACTGATGCGCCACCTGCAACTAAGAAGCTGCAGGTGACACTACTCCTCAGCCATTCATACCCTCGCCGCACACCAAAACTTGGTATTAGAGGAATTTTTTATAGAGGTTATCTTCCTCGCGATCCGGGCGATTAAGCCAAGATCCTCGTCCCGCTCCGAGTCATAAAACATGACCATGATCTCGTTACGGATTACGATTTCGACGGTTGCAGTCGGGAGAATCAGATCCCCCGCTGCTAGCCCGTTGGCAGGGTAAGTGCACAACGAGCGCCGCCCATGTTTCTCCACCTTGGAGAAACCTCCTACGCCCACTCAACCCATCCTCTGTAAGCAGAAGAGGGAGTGAGCGACCGTAGGGCGGTCTAAACGACCGACCCAGGAGCATAAGCTCCCCCCCACGCAGAAATTCGCCACAGACAATACCCTCTCCGACGTGGAAAGACTATTGGCCGTGCCCAGGATGCACCGGCCGTCCGACTGCCCTTTCCCCCGAACGTATTCGAAAGGAACGAGCAGCCGTCAGGCACACGAGGAGGTTTTCTGCCCGCACCCCAGCCAACCTAACCTTTTTTTTTTTTTTTTTTTTGATTACGGGGGGAAATCCTCATGGATGTCCTCCGCCCCGGGGAGGGCGGAGGGGTCTGTCAGACTCTTACTGACTAAAACCACCCCGGTGTTCCGTCTCTCACTTACGCCGGGGATCACGGGAACTAGTAAGTCTTCCGCGATCCCCGACTAGTGCCGGCCCGCCAATGCGGGCCACCTCGCGATAGGGGGGAGTGAGGTGTTAAACTCCCCCCCACATCAATGAGAGGCGCGCGTGGAACACTACGCGCCGCCATCTCGGGTCCTAAGAAGTAGGGGGCGACGGATTCCCCAGTCCGTCGCCCCTGGACCCATTTAGGGGGGCTGGAAGAGGGCGTTGTCCGCCCTCCGCCGACGCCCGGTGCGTCTGCTGCGGTTCGGGTTAGCTGAAGCAATCTCCCGCTCCCTCTCCGCAGCCTCCTTCTGCGAGATGACTGTTTCGCAGAAGGACACCACCGCGTCCCAGGACTCCTCGCTGTCGACCATCGAGTCGACAACGGCCGGCAGCGACAGGTCACTGCCTACTCCTGAGATGAGGGCACGGCGCGGCTCCGTCCAAGCGGCACACTCTGCCAGCGTGTGCCACGCCGTGTCCTCCCGACAGTCGACGCAGTGGTGACACCTAGCGTCCGGCTCCCTGTTTATGCGACACAGGTACTTCCCGAAGCAACCATGCCCCGAGAGCACCTGTGTCACCCGAAACGACAGGGAGCCGTGCCTCCTCCCGAGCCAGCGCTCGAGTACTGGCCGGATCGCCCCGATGGTGGCGGAGCCGGCGGTAGGGCGTGAAAGCCTGTCCCGCCATTCCGCCACCAGGGCTGCGCGAAGCTGTGACCGACGCAACTCCAAATGTCGCGGCGTCAGCCACTCGCCCCGCGCCCTCGAGAGCCAACCTAACCTTTTTTTTTTTTTTTTTTTGATGACGGGGGGAAATCCTCATGGATGTCCTCCGCCCCGGGGAGGGCGGAGGGGTCTGTCAGACTCTTACTGACTAAAACCACCCCGGTGTTCCGTCTCTCACGTACACCGGGGATCACGGGAACTAGTAAGTCTTCCGCGATCCCCGACTAGTGCCGGCCCGCCTATGCGGGCCACCTCGCGATAGGGGGGGAGTGAGGTGTTAAACTCCCCCCCACATCAATGAGAGGCGCGCGTGGAACACTACGCGCCGCCATCTCGGGTCCTAAGAAGTAGGGGGCGACGGATTCCCCAGTCCGTCGCCCCTGGACCCATTTAGGGGGGCTGGAAGAGGGCGTTGTCCGCCCTCCGCCGACGCCCGGTGCGTCTGCTGCGGATCGGGTTAGCGGAAGCGATCTCCCGCTCCCTCTCCGCAGCCTCCTTCTGTGAGATGACTGTCTCGCAGAAGGACACCACCGCGTCCCAGGACTCCTCGCTGTCGACCATCGAGTCGACAACGGCCGGCAGCGACAGGTCACTGCCTACTCCTGAGATGAGGGCACGGCGTGGCTCCGTCCAAGCGGCACACTCTGCCAGCGTATGCCACGCCGTGTCCTCCCGACAGTCGACGCAGTGGTGACACCGAGCGTCCGGCTCCCTGTTTATGCGACACAGGTACTTCCCGAAGCAACCATGCCCCGAGAGCACCTGTGTCACCCGAAACGACAGGGAGCCGTGCCTCCTCCCGAGCCAGCGCTCGAGTACTGGCCGGATCGCCCCGATGGTGGCGGAGCCGGCGGTAGGGCGTGAAAGCCTGTCCCGCCATTCCGCCACCAGGGCTGCGCGAAGCTGTGACCGACGCAACTCCAAATGTCGCGGCGTCAGCCACTCGCCCCGCGCCCTCGAGTCCTCGCGCCACCGATGCAGCGACGCGAGTACCTTCGCCTCGAGGTCCCACGGTGGGGATCCGGCCAGTACGCAAGCCGCCTCGTAGGAGATCGTGCGATATCCCCTTATGACTCTGACGGCCATAGCTCGCTGCGGTTTCCGCAGGACAGCGATGCTGCCGGCCGTCAGGTCAGCCGCCCAGATCGGGGCCCCATACAGGGCCATCGATCGCACGATCCCCACGTAGAGCCGCCTACAGGCGGCGCTCGGGCCCCCCAGATTGGGAAGCAGCGTTGACAGCGCCCCAGCCGCGCCCAACAACTTGGGTGCCAGCCGCTGGAAGTGGGGTCCGAAGTCCCACCGGCTGTCGAGCACCAATCCTAGATACTTCATGGTGGACTCGACAGCAATTCGGGACCCCCCGACCACGATGTGTGATCCCGGCGGCGGCGCCCGCCGGGGGCCATGAAAGACCATGGCCTCCGACTTGTTGAGGGCCACATCCAGGCCAAGACGCCGTATGCGGGTCACCACCTGTGACACCGCAGCCGTCGCCAGCAACGCTGCCTCCCTGTACGAGCTCCCCCGGGCCGTGACCAGCGTGTCATCTGCATAACACGTCAGGTCTACGCCCGGCTGGAGCTCGCCCCTCAGCACCCAGTCGTACCCGATGTTCCACAGGAGCGGTCCCACGACCGAACCCTGTGGAACACCGCACGACATGCGGCGCTGGTTTCCGCCATCACGTCCCATGTAGGTGACACACCTATCCGCCAGATAAGCCCCAACGATGCGGCGGAGGTACGGAGGCACCCGATGGTACCGCAGTGCCTCCCGGATGCAGCTCCAGGGCAGGGTGTTGAAGGCGTTGGAAATGTCCAAGGACACCGCCAACATCACCCCGCCCCGGGACACCGCTTCCTCCGCCAGGACTCTCACCCGCGATATCGCGTGGATGGTGGAGCGCCCGTGCCGAAAGCCGAACTGGCTCTCGGCTAGGTCAGGCCCCTCCCTGCTTAAGTGGCCGACGAGGCGGGCGGCGATAACCCGCTCAAACATCTTACCCACCTCGTCGAGCAGCACTATGGGCCTGTACGCGGACGGCGAGTCCGCGGGGCGCCCCACCTTCTTGAGCAGGACCAGACGACCAGATTTCCACAAAGTGGGAAACTGGCCCTGCTCAAGGCACGCGGTGTAGAGTCCTCTCAGTTGGGGCTCTAGCTCCTTCAGAGCGAGGGCTAGCACTATGCCGTGAATACCATCGGGCCCCGGAGCCACGTTCTTGGCCCGGAGCCGCATCACGGCCGCCCTCATCTCTGGCTGTGTCACCTCTGGGACGCTGATGGCGACCTCTTCGGTAGGCTCTGCGGCTGTGGGCAAAGCCATCGGCGGCGGAGTGTGCTCCGCTCTAGCCGGGAAGAGGGCTGCGACAACATCCTCAAGCAGCTCGGGTTGGAGACTCTCCGTGAGTGGAGGCGCCGCGGCTCGAAGTTTCCCTCGAACCGCACGATACGGGCGCCCCCACGGATCTCCGTCGAGAGTCTCCAACATCTCCTCCCTGGCTCGCGTCCTCGCTTCGCCGATGGCCAGCCACAGAGCCTCCTTAGCCGCGCGGTACACCTCATACAGCGCGGCTTCTTCGTCAGGGACCCGACGACGTCGCCTCCGGTATCGGGTGTACTGGCGTCTGACCGCCACGCACTCGACACGTAGTCGCGCGATCTCGGCAGACCACCAGTACACCTGGCGCCTTCCTGAATGCGTGTGGACGCGGGGCATGGACGCGTCGCTGATTTGCGTCATCGCCCCGCGAAACCACAGCGCCTCCTCTTCGACGTCGACGGGTCCAACCGTCGCCGACTCCCGGATCCAGGCCTGGACAATAGCGGCCTCCTCGAGAACTTCCCTGTCGATGCGCTTACGCGCCCAGCGCGGGCCGTCCGTTCGCGGGGCCGATGGACTGCGGCCGCCTGCGGTCTGGGCGGAGACGTCGAAGCGGATATATCTGTGATCCGACAACGTCTCCACCTCCACAGCGACACGCCAGTCGCGGACACGGCTCGCGACAGCAGGGCTAGCGAACGATACGTCCACGATCGAACCGCCCCGCTGCCGCACGCACGTGTATACCGAGCCCCGGTTTAGGACGACCAGGCCAGTCGTGACCACCCACTCCTCCAGCGCCTCGCCCCTAGCATCGGTCACCGGGGATCCCCACGCCGAAGACTTGGCGTTGAGATCCCCTAGTAACAGCACGGGGCGAGGGTGGAGTTGGGCTACGACGGCCCCCAACTCGACAAGGAAGTTCTCGAAGTCGGCGAGGCTCTTGTTGGGCGAGAAATACGCCCCAACAATGCCAATGCCGTCCGCGAGGGCGGCCACCCAACCGCGACCTCGGGACGGGTTGACGAGAGCCCTGCCGATGATGGCCACCAAGCCGTCTAGGTCTCCCACCCAGTTATCCCTGGGGGGGACAAAATACGGCTCGGCGACCACAGCCACGTCAATCGACCACTCTGCCATGCTCTGGATCAATAGATCCTGAGCTCTGGCAGCGTGGTTGATGTTGCCCTGGAGGAAATGGTAAGGCGCCATTAAGCGCAGTCCATTTCCGCACCATCACTGGGCCGGGAGTCGGCCGTAGGGCACCCAGGCTGAGGGGGGGGTAAAGAGCCCCCGGCAGCCTTGGTGCCTCTCCTTCTCTTCTTCTTTGTGGTGGGTGCGCCACAGGCTCTTCCACCCGCCCTGTGCCCAGCGGGCCTCCCTGCAGCTGTACAGAGGCTGCAGTTTGGCGCCGCTGTGCACTGGGCGGACTTATGGCCAGACTTACCGCAGCGAAAGCATTGTTCGCTGCGGTCTGTTTCGGCGGTGCACCCTGCCCGGACATGCCCAATGTCTAGGCAACGGTAGCACCGCAGCGCTCTGGGTTGCAGCAGCTTGACTCTCGCTGCAACCCAGCCCACCAACAGGCGCCCACCGTCGGCGACTTTGTTTGCCGCCGACACTGGGCACCGCACCCAGATGGCTCCGAGACCGGAAGCGCCGGTTCGGATGTCGCCCGTGCGCACGTCCTCAGGCGGACATCCTCCGCCTTTGGCGATGGCTGCCACAACCTCAGCCGGAGTCGTCGAGTCGTCCAGGCCGTCGACTCGCAGCTCGGATGTCTTCATTGGCCTGGACACTCGAACGTCCTCGGGGTTGAGGACCTCCCTCAGCTTGGCGGCCAGGATGTCCGCCTTCTCCCCGCTAGAGGCACCCGGCACCTCTAGCAGCCGAGCCCCCGTAATCGCCGTCCTAAACCCGACGCCCGACGTTATGCCAAGGTCGGGGAAAGCGACTTTGGCTTTGGCCTCCGTCAGGACCGACTTATAGGACACGCCCCTTTCGACCGCTCCGGGCTGCAGTGTAATAACCACAGCCGCGGAGCGTGGGGCTCGCGGCCTAGGCGGCCTCTGGGTCCTCTTCGAAGAAGATGCCGGCGCCGCAGTGACTGGAGGCGGCGCTGCCTTCTTCTTCTTCTTGCGTCCCCGCTTGACAACCGTTGTCCAGGCCTCTGTAGAGGGCCCGGAAGAGGTCGCCGGGGGACCGGCCGTCTGGGAAGTCGGAACGGACGCGGTCGCCGGGACAGTGGCCGTCCGAGAAGTAGGCGCAGACTTGGCCTTCGCAGACTTACTGGCCCCCTTCCCGGATCCACCCGGCTCAGCCGCCACAACCGTTGACCCCGGTTTGGCGGTGCCAGCTGACCTCTGCTTGTCAGCAGCGAGCGGTGGGCGGAGGGTTTCGGCCGGGAGTAGCCTCGCCTCTATAGCCTCCAGCCGAGCCCCCACCATTTGCCCGCACTGCATCATGCAGATGCGAGCAATCTTCTCGACCTCCGCATCCGCAAGCGCAGGGGCCGATGATGGGGCCGTTGATGGAGCCGACAATGGGACCGGTGATCCGGTGGCCGCGGGAGCTCCCCTCTGGGCAGCAAACTGCCGCTTGAGGTCCTCCAACTCGGCTTGGAGACGGCGGTTCTCTTCCCACAGCTTCGCCGTCTCCTCCGTGCTCGACCGACTCTGGAGGACCTCGACGGCCTCTTTAATGCCGTCAGCCGCTTCCTTAAGAGCGCGCGTGAACGTGCCCTTCAAGTTGCCGGATTTAGTGGCAACCTGAAGGACAACGCTCACGCCGTCCAAAACCTGGCGACTGAGCGCCACCGCCGATGGGCTCGCACCGGCAGCCATCCGGGCAGAGCGCCGCTCCCGCAACTGACGGGCCAGCTCTTCGACCTCGTCAGCCGCTCTGGCCTTTCGCTGCGCCCGCTTAGCCGCATTGGCCTCCGCCTTATTTGAGGGCAGCAGCAAGCCCTCGCCGACGTCTGAGAACGCGGGCTCGGAGTCGCTGCCCACGCTCTCAACGCTTTCCGCATTCTGCAACGGAGCCAGCGTATTTGAACGGGATATTGACACGGATCGATCCCGCTCCGGCAAACGAGCTGCAGGTCTGCTTACAACTTCGCGACCTCGCCCACTCCCACCCGTCGGCACCTTAGCGGCCGGCATTTCCGCACTATGGGAGCGTGGCGAGCGCTTCCTTCTCCCTTTGGGGGAACACATTCCCTCTATAGCCCGCGAGCGCTGCGAACTAACGCTCGCAACGCTCGCCATCTTCTCGGATACCATGTCGGAATCGGACATGGCATCCACACCCAACTTTTCGATCACAACGATCGGTACCTTCTGTTTTTTTGAAATAGTAGAATCCATAAAAAGTCCCACGAGTATGGGGGATCTAAAAAGTCCACCTAGGGTAACCCCCTGTCCCTAGGTAAGTGTACATTTGTAACCCAACCAGGGGGTCCACCAATCCCTGGCTGGGGGTGCGCTTGAGACTGATGCGCCACCTGCAACTAAGAAGCTGCAGATGACACTACTCCTCAGCCATTCATACCCTCGCCGCACACCAAAACTTGGTATTAGAGGAATTTTTTATAGAGGTTCTCTTCCTCGCGATCCGGGCGATTAAGCCAAGATCCTCGTCCCGCTCCGAGTCATAAAACATGACCATGATCTCGTTACGGATTACGATTTCGACGGTTGCAGTCGGGAGAATCAGATCCCCCGCTGCTAGCCCGTTGGCAGGGTAAGTGCACAACGAGCGCCGCCCATGTTTCTCCACCTTGGAGAAACGTCCTACGCCCACTCAACCCATCCTCTGTAAGCAGAAGAGGGAGTGAGCGACCGTAGGGCGGTCTAAACGACCGACCCAGGAGCATAAGCTCCCCCCCACGCAGAAATTCGCCACAGACAATACCCTCTCCGACGTGGAAAGACTATTGGCCGTGCCCAGGATGCACCGGCCGTCCGACTGCCCTTTCCCCCGAACGTATTCGAAAGGAACGAGGAGCCGTCAGGCACACGAGGAGGTTTTCTGCCCGCACCCCAAGCCAACCTAACCTTTTTTTTTTTTTTTTGATTACGGGGGGAAATCCTCATGGATGTCCTCCGCCCCGGGGAGGGCGAAGGGGTCTGTCAGACTCTTACTGACTAAAACCACCCCGGTGTTCCATCTCTCACTTACGCCGGGGATCACGGGAACTAGTAAGTCTTCCGCGATCCCCGACTAGTGCCGGCCCGCCTATGCGGGCCACCTCGCGATAGGGGGGGAGTGAGGTGTTAAACTCCCCCCCACATCAATGAGAGGCGCGCGTGGAACACTACGCGCCGCCATCTCGGGTCCTAAGAAGTAGGGGGCGACGGATTCCCCAGTCCGTCGCCCCTGGACCCATTCAGGGGGGCTGGAAGAGGGCGTTGTCCGCCCTCCGCCGACGCCCGGTGCGTCTGCTGCGGATCGGGTTAGCAACAGCAATCTCCCGCTCCCTCTCCGCAGCCTCCTTCTGCGAAATGACTGTATCGCAGAAGGACACCACCGCGTCCCAGGACTCCTCGCTGTCGACCATCGAGTCGACAACGGCCGGCAGCGACAGGTCACTGCCTACTCCTGAGATGAGGGCACGGCGTGGCTCCGTCCAAGCGGCACACTCTGCCAGCGTGTGCCACGCCGTGTCCTCCCGACAGTCGACGCAGTGGTGACACCGAGCGTCCGGCTCCCTGTTTATGCGACACAGGTACTTCCCGAAGCAACCATGCCCCGAGAGCACCTGTGTCACCCGAAACGACAGGGAGCCGTGCCTCCTCCCGAGCCAGCGCTCGAGCACTGGCCGGATCGCCCCGATGGTGGCGGAGCCGGCGGTAGGGCGTGAAAGCCTGTCCCGCCATTCCGCCACCAGGGCTGCGCGAAGCTGTGACCGACGCAACTCCAAATGTCGCGGCGTCAGCCACTCGCCCCGCGCCCTCGAAAGCCAACCTAACCTAACCTAACCTAACCTCCACGGACGCGTTGTTGTGCTCCGCGATTTTAATAAATAAATTTTATTTATTTATTGATTTCGAGAGTGCCGTGCTGAATTTCAGCTTTTATTGTTGCCTTATTTAATACACGAACGTTACTGTAGCGATATTGTGATTTTAAACAGTGAATTGGACATTTTGTTGAGTGAAGTGAAAGGACACGTGGTTTTTAGGTTAGTTTTATTACTGTGTTGTGCTATTGTGTAGTGTTACGAGGAAGCCACACTGAAATTCAGTGCTGGGCGACCAACTCCTCGAACCAGGTCAGTTTGTTTTATAAACGTTGTTGATATCGTCAAATTAGGTTAGAATCCACGCCCGCCACGTGCCTATTTTGAGGTTAACGTGCACGAGGTGTGGATATTTTCTTTTGTAGGTTAGGACAGCCGCGTGGTGCTGTTGACAGCTGTTAGTGTCGCTCCGGGCTGTGTTGTCTGTGGGCACCGTCAGTGATATCGCTCGGTGTCACCTGTCAGGTGCCAGCTGTCACCACTGCTACCGGGTGACGTCTGTCATTGTCACTTCAGACTGACATCTGTCAGCTGTCACTTGTCACTGTCATCTCCGGGTGACAGTTGTCACTGTCATCTGTCAGTGTCAGTTGGAGTGGCATATGACACTGCGATAGTGTTGCTAGTTAGTAGGAAAAAATTTGTTTTGGTAGAAAAATTTAATTGCTACCATAACTTTATTTTAATTTAAATTTTAATTGTTAAATTAGTGGTAGTTCTTGTATTGTCGATAGGGTTAGGTTAGGTAATAAGTGTTTTATAGTTTGGATTATTTGTTAGTTGGGGTTAGTAGTAGGTAGTACCAACTAAGGATGGCGGATGACGAGGACGGGGATGCGTTCCGCCAGGCAATAGACCTGGAGCTGTCAAAGCGGGAGGAGGAACTGCGCTGTTTGGAGGAGTTGCGTCAGGGGGTTTGCTTCCAACCGAGGCGGTCCCTCATGCGCACTCCACCGACCAGCTTCTGCACGACTGCGGAGGCCAATCCCCCCATCAGGGAGGAGTGCATGCCTCCCGCTCCGGCAACTCCACCAGTCCAGTCGGCGAAAAGACCGCTGACCTCCCCACAGGAGGTTCAGGGTGCAACGAGGCGCAAAATGACTGCCAAGGGTGACGCGGCGCCACCGATCAGTGGCATACAAACGGCTCCACCTGTAAGTCAGCTGGTCAGTTTGGATTCGCCTGGCGCGGACTCCCCACCGGAAGCCTCCAGCACCCCGGAGAAGCATGGTCTGGCAGCATGCAGTAGCGTGGACATGATCGACCAGGTCTACGCTGCGGTGAAGGGCATCAGCGGGGTGGCCAACGCTGCCAACAAGCTCAACATGAACGATAAGGGGCTTATCGCTGGCTTTGGCCAGGATATCCTGGCGGTGGTAGCAGCGCTCAACCTGCGTCTTGTTGAGGCTGAACACAGGGTCACTGCCATGAAGCTGAAGGTCGCCTCCATTGAACTACAGCAGGCCAGTGTGGCCGCAACGGGAACAGTATCTGCAGCCAGGCCTGGATCAGCAAGCTCCACCTCTCGGCCGGGACTGAGCGGAAGGATTGATTATGCGGCCATCCTCAAGCTTCCCAGGGGAAGCGCCGAGATGGCTGTGGAGCAGCGTGGGCCAGCGGTGCTATTCTACCCCAATAGCGAGGACATCAAGTCCTCTGAGGCCACGCTGAAAGAACTGCGGAGTAAGGTGCAGCCGGGCCAGAACGGGATCCAGGTGCAAGGGGTACGCAGAGTGGGTAACGCGGGCGTGGTCGTGCAAACGGCATCAGCAGCTGCGGCCCAGAAGCTGAAAGACGCTGCCCCCGCTACGCTAAGAGCTGCTGACCCGAAATCCCGGAGGCCACTAGTGGCCCTTAGGAATCTTAGCGGGAATCCCAGTGCGGAGGAGGTGCTCGAGGACCTGCACAGGGTCAACCTCGCAGACGACCCTAACTGGCCGTTTGAGAAGGTCTGTAGGGAGGCGAGCTTTGCTTTCAAAAAGGGTCGACTTGGTGGGCGTAGCACAACCGTAGTGTACGAGGTCTCGCCGGCACTGCGGGAAAAACTGATAGGGCTGGGCAAGGTGTACGTGGGGTGGGACGCCGTAGAGGTGTGCGACTACGTCCGTGTCACGTGCTGCTCCAGATGCCAGCAGTACGGGCACCCCGAAAAGCACTGTAGGGCACAAGGGATGACTTGCGGCAAATGTGGCGATAGCGGCCACAAGGCAGACGAATGCCAGGCCGCTTTCCAGTGTTGCGCAACCTGTAAGCGCTTCAAACGGCCCGAGGCCATGAACCATAAGACTGCGGCGATTGACTGCCCTGCGCGCCTATACGCCGAGCAGACAGCGATTAACATGGTCAATTATGGCTAGTCGTCCATCGCTACGGGTAGGGCAGGTAAACCTTCAGGGCTCAGCGGCCGCCACGATGGAGGTACCGGCGATCGCCAGGTCATTGCGACTGGACCTTTTACTGGTCCAGGAGCAGTACTGCGATCCCAGGGTCATCCAGTGCGGCCCTGAGTCCAAGGCGGGCATATTCCCAGTTAATCCTGGGATTGCGGTCACATTTCTGGGGCACCTAAGCAACGACCATTGTGCGGTGGCCCACGTCAGCTGCACGGCCACGAACAGTGACTTCTTTGCTGTCTCATCGTACTGCCAGTACAGCCATGACATTGCAGTCCACCTGCAGCAGCTGTCAATGGTCCTGGACCAGCTTGCAGGACGGCATGTGCTGGTGGCGATGGACAGCAACGCTCACTCCCCGCTGTGGCACTGCGAGCGTAGACAATACGTCGGTAGGGGTTCGGATACTGAGTACAGGCGGTCCCAGATGGAAGGTCTAATCCTGGGAAGGGGTCTCGCAATCCACAATGTGGAAGGCCAACCGCCCACTTTCTGTGGACCAAATGGACAGTCTAATGTGGACCTGACTCTTACCAGTAGGGGGCTTGCGGTGTCGCAGTGGACAGTGCACGAGGGGGTGAGCCTCAGCGACCACCAACTGATCACTTTCGAGGTCGGTGTGGGCGCCGCGCGGACAGCAGGTCGGGCTGAGGAGCCGGCCGTTACCACGGTATCCTTCCGTGAAAAGGGAGTGGATTACGAGCGTTTTCGCAGTGTGCACCAGTCCCCCAGCAGTGCCTCCCTCTCGTCAACGTACAGAGTGCAGTCCCACAGGACATGGTCCCGAGTTTCATCCGCCAGCCCACAATAGCATTTAGCAGTGTCGCACAGCGACATTGCGTGTAGGCGGCTCCTGAAGCTCCCATGTCCCGTTAGGATCTGTGACGTGACGTAATCGGGTTCAACCCAACCCATCGCCAAGCGATCCGCGACGTCTGGGAAGAAGGCGTACAGCTCTCTCCCGTCGCCGGAAGATTGCCATCGCTCCTGCCACTGACCAACGACCTCCGCTCTCACTTTCCCAATTGCCGCCTTGCGCTCCCTGCTAAC
Organism: Polymixis flavicincta; assembly: GCA_949987655.1. Taxonomy (NCBI): domain Eukaryota; kingdom Metazoa; phylum Arthropoda; class Insecta; order Lepidoptera; family Noctuidae; genus Polymixis; species Polymixis flavicincta. Next base: position 8,521,418 of record OX465202.1, on the reverse strand, counting down.
CATTCCGGAACACTCCTGCGCGACTCGTCCCGCACGGCAGACCTCCAGGTCGGCCGGAAGCACTCCCGCCAGCACAGGCAACGCTGCGGTGCTGACCGACTTGTATGCCTTCGTCAGAAGTATTAGTGGAGTAGTAAACAGGACCTTCAGGGCGCGATACTTTACGCCCCAGGAAGATGCCGATACTCTCGACATCTTCCCGAAGGCGTTCACGGCCCGTTGGCCGGCCAAACTAGCATGCGGCACGTAGGAGCCCGCTTCATCGATTACAACGCCCAGCACCTTGGCTTGTGTCACGTGCGCGATCGAGGCACCGTCCATGCGAATTGTAGGGGGACGCTTAAATTTTCCCTTAAGGGTCAAGGTCTGCGACTTGGCCGCTGAAAATTGGAGACGGTTCCGTGTCCCCCAAGCGGACACCGCCTCCAGCAACGATTGGGCATTCCGCTCAATCGCCGCCCGACTCGGCGCCTCGATCACGATCGTGACATCGTCCGCGTATGCTACCGCGCCAACGCCCTCCGGCCACGGCAGCTTCAGGATGTCATCTAGCAGGAGGTTCCAGAGAAAAGGTCCTAGTACTGATCCCTGGGGGCAGCCCATAGTGGACCTCTTCCACACCACCTGGTCGCCCATGAACAATCCAACCCGCCGGTCTGTGAAATAACTTACCAAGATTTTATAAATGTTTGGCGGGCAGCCGCCCTGTTTGGCCTTGGTTAGAATCATGGGCCACCAGGCGTTGTCGAAGGCCCCCGAGATGTCGAGGAGTACGACTTGCACATAGTTTTCCGAGGAGCACGCCACCCGGTCAAGGATCGCGTTCAGCGCCGTGACCGTTGACTTGCCCCTCGAAAAACCATGCTGCGACTCCGATATGCCGCGATACAGGCACGAAGCGCACAATAGCATTTAGCAGTGTCGCACAGCGACATTGCGTGTAGGCGGCTCCTGAAGCTCCCATGTCCCGTTAGGATCTGTGACGTGACGTAATCGGGTTCAACCCAACCCATCGCCAAGCGATCCGCGACGTCTGGGAAGAAGGCGTACAGCTCTCTCCCGTCGCCGGAAGATTGCCATCGCTCCTGCCACTGACCAACGACCTCCGCTCTCACTTTCCCAATTGCCGCCTTGCGCTCCCTGCTAACCATTCCGGAACACTCCTGCGCGACTCGTCCCGCACGGCAGACCTCCAGGTCGGCCGGAAGCACTCCCGCCAGCACAGGCAACGCTGCGGTGCTGACCGACTTGTATGCCTTCGTCAGAAGTATTAGTGGAGTAGTAAACAGGACCTTCAGGGCGCGATACTTTACGCCCCAGGAAGATGCCGATACTCTCGACATCTTCCCGAAGGCGTTCACGGCCCGTTGGCCGGCCAAACTAGCATGCGGCACGTAGGAGCCCGCTTCATCGATTACAACGCCCAGCACCTTGGCTTGTGTCACGTGCGCGATCGAGGCACCGTCCATGCGAATTGTAGGGGGACGCTTAAATTTTCCCTTAAGGGTCAAGGTCTGCGACTTGGCCGCTGAAAATTGGAGACGGTTCCGTGTCCCCCAAGCGGACACCGCCTCCAGCAACGATTGGGCATTCCGCTCAATCGCCGCCCGACTCGGCGCCTCGATCACGATCGTGACATCGTCCGCGTATGCTACCGCGCCAACGCCCTCCGGCCACGGCAGCTTCAGGATGTCATCTAGCAGGAGGTTCCAGAGAAAAGGTCCTAGTACTGATCCCTGGGGGCAGCCCATAGTGGACCTCTTCCACACCACCTGGTCGCCCATGAACAATCCAACCCGCCGGTCTGTGAAATAACTTACCAAGATTTTATAAATGTTTGGCGGGCAGCCGCCCTGTTTGGCCTTGGTTAGAATCATGGGCCACCAGGCGTTGTCGAAGGCCCCCGAGATGTCGAGGAGTACGACTTGCACATAGTTTTCCGAGGAGCACGCCACCCGGTCAAGGATCGCGTTCAGCGCCGTGACCGTTGACTTGCCCCTCGAAAAACCATGCTGCGACTCCGATATGCCGCGATACAGGCACGAAGCGCACTCGATAATTAGGCGCTCCAGGATTTTCCCTAGAATCGGGAGAAGGGTAATCGGCCGATATGCTTTAGGATCCGAGAGCGGCCGATCGTTGCCCTTTGGCAGGACGACGAGTCTGCCCGCTTTCCAGACGTCCGGGAACACCCCCTCGGTGATGCACGCGGAGTACATGAGGAGCATCTCCGCTCCGCTCACTCTCCACGCGTGCTTTATTATCCGGGCCGTAAGGCCATCTAGTCCGGGGGCTGTGTTCGGCAAATCCCTCACTATGCGCTCGAGCGCTGCAGCGCTGGGTGGGTCAGAGTCCTGCCCTGCTGGGGAGCAGGCCGCTGCAAGTCGGACCTGCCGATGGTAGGCGGTATCCTTACTGGGGTCATCGTCCGGACAAAGGACGCCAAGGAGGCCTTCTGCGGTATCCCGTGCCGTCATAGAGGGGCCTTCCATCAGCCTCAATCCTTGCATGACATTGGGAGGGGGGCGCACTCTGCCCGACGCGGCTCTATATGCAAGCCCCCAGGGGTCGTCGTTCCCGGACTCCGCAATGCCACGGAAGTAGGCAATCTCCGCCTCCCTCATAGCGGTCTTGTAATTGGTCCTCACCTCATGCAGAGTGTTTAGGCGTTCGCCTTCCCTGGCATCCTTTGTCTTACGAGCGTGTTGCCAGGCTCGCCGCGCATTGTAAACCTTGTGGCGTAATTTGTCCAGATCTGGGGTCCACCACTCGTAGCCCCCGGTATCCTTCCTTCCTCGCTTGCCCAGGCATACTTCCGCGGAAGCAGCCAGGATTTGCGAGTACTGGGAGCAGATTACTTGTGCCGGCTTCCTGGTCTGAAGCCTACCCATCCTGCTGTGGAGCACACTGCGAAAACGCTCGTAATCCACTCCCTTTTCACGGAAGGATACCGTGGTAACGGCCGGCTCCTCAGCCCGACCTGCTGTCCGCGCGGCGCCCACACCGACCTCGAAAGTGATCAGTTGGTGGTCGCTGAGGCTCACCCCCTCGTGCACTGTCCACTGCGACACCGCAAGCCCCCTACTGGTAAGAGTCAGGTCCACATTAGACTGTCCATTTGGTCCACAGAAAGTGGGCGGTTGGCCTTCCACATTGTGGATTGCGAGACCCCTTCCCAGGATTAGACCTTCCATCTGGGACCGCCTGTACTCAGTATCCGAACCCCTACCGACGTATTGTCTACGCTCGCAGTGCCACAGCGGGGAGTGAGCGTTGCTGTCCATCGCCACCAGCACATGCCGTCCTGCAAGCTGGTCCAGGACCATTGACAGCTGCTGCAGGTGGACTGCAATGTCATGGCTGTACTGGCAGTACGATGAGACAGCAAAGAAGTCACTGTTCGTGGCCGTGCAGCTGACGTGGGCCACCGCACAATGGTCGTTGCTTAGGTGCCCCAGAAATGTGACCGCAATCCCAGGATTAACTGGGAATATGCCCGCCTTGGACTCAGGGCCGCACTGGATGACCCTGGGATCGCAGTACTGCTCCTGGACCAGTAAAAGGTCCAGTCGCAATGACCTGGCGATCGCCGGTACCTCCATCGTGGCGGCCGCTGAGCCCTGAAGGTTTACCTGCCCTACCCGTAGCGATGGACGACTAGCCATAATTGACCATGTTAATCGCTGTCTGCTCGGCGTATAGGCGCGCAGGGCAGTCAATCGCCGCAGTCTTATGGTTCATGGCCTCGGGCCGTTTGAAGCGCTTACAGGTTGCGCAACACTGGAAAGCGGCCTGGCATTCGTCTGCCTTGTGGCCGCTATCGCCACATTTGCCGCAAGTCATCCCTTGTGCCCTACAGTGCTTTTCGGGGTGCCCGTACTGCTGGCATCTGGAGCAGCACGTGACACGGACGTAGTCGCACACCTCTACGGCGTCCCACCCCACGTACACCTTGCCCAGCCCTATCAGTTTTTCCCGCAGTGCCGGCGAGACCTCGTACACTACGGTTGTGCTACGCCCACCAAGTCGACCCTTTTTGAAAGCAAAGCTCGCCTCCCTACAGACCTTCTCAAACGGCCAGTTAGGTCGTCTGCGAGGTTGACCCTGTGCAGGTCCTCGAGCACCTCCTCCGCACTGGGATTCCCGCTAAGATTCCTAAGGGCCACTAGTGGCCTCCGGGATTTCGGGTCAGCAGCTCTTAGCGTAGCGGGGGCAGCGTCTTTCAGCTTCTGGGCCGCAGCTGCTGATGCCGTTTGCACGACCACGCCCGCGTTACCCACTCTGCGTACCCCTTGCACCTGGATCCCGTTCTGGCCCGGCTGCACCTTACTCCGCAGTTCTTTCAGCGTGGCCTCAGAGGACTTGATGTCCTCGCTATTGGGGTAGAATAGCACCGCTGGCCCACGCTGCTCCACAGCCATCTCGGCGCTTCCCCTGGGAAGCTTGAGGATGGCCGCATAATCAATCCTTCCGCTCAGTCCCGGCCGAGAGGTGGAGCTTGCTGATCCAGGCCTGGCTGCAGATACTGTTCCCGTTGCGGCCACACTGGCCTGCTGTAGTTCAATGGAGGCGACCTTCAGCTTCATGGCAGTGACCCTGTGTTCAGCCTCAACAAGACGCAGGTTGAGCGCTGCTACCACCGCCAGGATATCCTGGCCAAAGCCAGCGATAAGCCCCTTATCGTTCATGTTGAGCTTGTTGGCAGCGTTGGCCACCCCGCTGATGCCCTTCACCGCAGCGTAGACCTGGTCGATCATGTCCACGCTACTGCATGCTGCCAGACCATGCTTCTCCGGGGTGCTGGAGGCTTCCGGTGGGGAGTCCGCGCCAGGCGAATCCAAACTGACCAGCTGACTTACAGGTGGAGCCGTTTGTATGCCACTGATCGGTGGCGCCGCGTCACCCTTGGCAGTCATTTTGCGCCTCGTTGCACCCTGAACCTCCTGTGGGGAGGTCAGCGGTCTTTTCGCCGACTGGACTGGTGGAGTTGCCGGAGCGGGAGGCATGCACTCCTCCCTGATGGGGGGATTGGCCTCCGCAGTCGTGCAGAAGCTGGTCGGTGGAGTGCGCATGAGGGACCGCCTCGGTTGGAAGCAAACCCCCTGACGCAACTCCTCCAAACAGCGCAGTTCCTCCTCCCGCTTTGACAGCTCCAGGTCTATTGCCTGGCGGAACGCATCCCCGTCCTCGTCATCCGCCATCCTTAGTTGGTACTACCTACTACTAACCCCAACTAACAAATAATCCAAACTATAAAACACTTATTACCTAACCTAACCCTATCGACAATACAAGAACTACCACTAATTTAACAATTAAAATTTAAATTAAAATAAAGTTATGGTAGAAATGAAATTTTTCTACCAAAACAAATTTTTCCTACTAACTAGCAACACTATCGCAGTGTCATATGCCACTCCAACTGACACTGACAGGTGACAGTGACAACTGTCACCCGGAGATGACAGTGACAAGTGACAGCTGACAGGTGTCAGTCTGAAGTGACAATGACAGACGTCACCCGGTAGCAGTGGTGACAGCTGGCACCTGACAGGTGACACCGAGCGATATCACTGACGGTGCCCACAGACAACACAGCCCGGAGCGACACTAACAGCTGTCAACAGCACCACGCGGCTGTCCTAACCTACAAAAGAAAATATCCACACCTCGTGCACGTTAACCTCAAAATAGGCACGTGGCGGGCGTGGATTCTAACCTAATTTGACGATATCAACAACGTTTATAGAACAAACTGACCTGGTTCGAGGAGTTGGTCGCCCAGCACTGAATTTCAGTGTGACTTCCTCGTAACACTACACAATAGCACAACACAGTAATAAAACTAACCTAAAAACCACGTGTCCTTTCACTTCACTCAACAAAATGTCCAATTCACTGTTTAAAATCACAATATCGCTACAGTAACGTTCGTGTATTAAATAAGGCAACAATAAAAGCTGAAATTCAGCACGGCACTCTAGAAATCAATAAATAAATAAAATTTATTTATTAAAATCGCGGAGCACAACAACGCGTCCGTCCACTACCGTAGTCGGGCGCGAATTAGATAGGGACAGTGGGAATCTCGTTAATCCATTCATGCGCGTCACTAATTAGATGACGAGGCATTTGGCTACCTTAAGAGAGTCATAGTTACTCCCGCCGTTTACCCGCGCTTGCTTGAATTTCTTCACGTTGACATTCAGAGCACTGGGCAGAAATCACATTGCGTCAACACCCGCGAGGGCCATCGCAATGCTTTGTTTTAATTAGACAGTCGGATTCCCCTTGTCCGTGCCAGTTCTGAGCTGACCGTTGAACGGCGGTCGTACAGAACCGCGCCGATCGCGCACGAGACGAAACCGACACGGCCTTACGGCTAGGAAGATCCGCGGAAGGCCGGAACGCGGGTCCGGAGTCCGCCCTCGCGCCCCGAGAGACGCTAGAGCATCGACCAGGCCCGGCACCGGCCGCATCCGCTTCCCGTCCAAACCCGACACGCCCCGGTCCTCAGAGCCAATCCTTATTCCGAAGTTACGGATCCAATTTGCCGACTTCCCTTACCTACATTATTCTATCGACTAGAGGCTCTTCACCTTGGAGACCTGCTGCGGATATGGGTACGAACCGGCGCGACATCTCCACGTACATCCCTCACCTGAATTTTCAAGGTCCGCAGAGAGTATCCGGACACCGCCGCAAATGCGGTGCTCTTCGCGTTCCGAACCATATCTCCCTTCTATAGGATTCCATGGAACTCGAACGCTCAGGCAGAAAAGAAAACTCTTCCCGGACCTCTCGGCGGCGTCTTCAGGCCACTTTGGGTTACCCCGTCGAACACTCGCTGTAAAAACGAGGGAACGATTATTGAAACGGTTCCGCTGCCGGGTTCCGGAATAGGAACCGGATTCCCTTTCGCTCAAAGGGCGTTATTTATCATTGAACATAAAAACCACACATGTGTATGCATAGATGATTATATCTTTTTGAAAAAAACACGCCACATCGACATAAGATTTCTCCTTGAGCTTAGGATCGACTGACTCGCGAGCAACTACTGTTCACGCGAAACCCTTCTCCACGTCAGTCCTCCAGGGCCTCGCTGGAGTATTTGCTACTACCACCAAGATCTGCACCGACGGAGGCTCCAGGCGGGCTCACGCCCAGACCCTTCTGCGCTCTCCGCCGCGCACGTCCTACTCGTTACGGCTTAATGACGTCACAAAGAACGTCGCACATGCCCGTAACGGTAGTGTATAGGCAAAACGCTTCAGCGCCATCCATTTTCAGGGCTGGTTGCTTCGGCAGGTGAGTCGTTGCACACTCCTTAGCGGATTCCGACTTCCATGGCCACCGTCCTGCTGTCATGAGCGACCAACGCCTTTCATGGTGTCCCATGAGCGTTTTTTAGGCGCCTTAACACTACGTTTGGTTCATCCCACAGCGCCAGTTCTGCTTACCAAAATTGGCCCACTTGGCACCGTCATCAGATCTCCGGCTTCATCGTTCGAGTAAGCCGGAGTACTCACCCATTTAAAGTTTGAGAATAGGTTGAGATCGTTTCGGTCCCAATGCCTCTAATCATTCGCTTTACCGGATGAGACTGTTCAAATCGACGCCAGCTATCCTGAGGGAAACTTCGGACGGAACCAGCTACTAGATGGTTCGATTAGTCTTTCGCCCCTATACCCAGTTCCGACGATCGATTTGCACGTCAGAATCGCTACGGTCCTCCATCAGGGTTTCCCCTGACTTCGACCTGACCAGGCATAGTTCACCATCTTTCGGGTCCCAGCATTTATGCTCAGAGCGCGCCTGCATTCACGGATTGGAAACGAGACGCCTCGGTAGTGCGAGAGATCGACCGAGATCGAAGCTCCATCCTCCCTGAGCGCGCGGCGAGCGCGCGCCTTCACTTTCGTTGCGCCTTTCAGTTTTATTATCTCAATGACTCGCATACATGCTAGACTCCTTGGTCCGTGTTTCAAGACGGGTCCTGCGAGTGCCCGAAACTGAATCATCGCAGACAGAGACGCGCACAGTCCGAGACAACACGGCGGCGACGGCAGACGCGCCGCACCTGCGTCCGCACTAAGACTCCTAGACTACACTAAAAATTCCTTAAAAAATGTAAACAGAGATGTCCGCAATTGAAAGGATGATCGCGTTGTATATTATCATAATTATAGCGGACTTTAGTACCTCCGTATTTTATAAATTCTTTTGGAGGCTTAAGATTTCCGTAACTGTCAAAGTATTCAATATTATCATTGTATTTTGCATAGGCTACCCAATGAGACCCAGGATCTTTAGAACTATCTAAATTAATAACTCCACATCCTTTTTTAAAAGGGAATTTAGGAAGCTCGTCTCTCATAAAGACTCCTCTAAAATAGGGAATAGTATTTCCATACTTCAAAATGTCAAAGTTAGTTAAGGCTCGTTGGGGTAGCCGATATCTTAGTTTTTTTTATGCGATACAAAAATTCCAAGCCCATTTTTATGTGGTTTAGTAAGTAAGTAAGTAAGTAATGCTTTATTTGCTAAAATGTAGGTGTACAAAGTAGTATGATGTTATTATTAATGTGGCCCATTTACATTCTACCATTACATGTGGTGTGCAAATATTTAATTTCCGAATACATTAAATTATTCAAAATGTCATAATATTCCTTCACTACGTTACAAAAAGTTCTAATTAAATAAATCAATTGCAAATATTTAAGTTCACAACGCATTACATAATTTAAAAATGTCACAACACTACATCAGTTAGGTACCATTATGATTGTTAATAAAAAATGTCAGATTTTATGTCAATGATAATGTCAAAATAAAAATAGTAATAATAAGTAAATGTCAAATTAAAAAATAAATAAAATTTATATAAACCAAAATTGACATTACTTTCTTTCTTCGATATGTGACACAAATTCCTCAACAGAGTAAAAACATTTTTCTTTAAGCCACTGAATCAGCTTTTTTTTAAACATAAGGAAAGGTAGTTCTTTAAAGGCGTTTGGTAATTTATTGTATACCTTAATAGCCATTATGAACGAATTTCTTTTATATAAATCGAGCTTGCATTGTGGCAAGCACAGCCTATGTTTATCTCTAGAGGCAACATTCCTTTTGGTTACATCTCTATGCTTAATAAAATTTTCAGGATGTTGTCGTACTAATAGGCACAATTCTTTAATATACATGCATGCTAACGGTAAAATGTTGTACTTTTTAAACAGTGGCTTACAGCTATCCATGTACCCAGCTCCACAGATTGCACGCACACATTTTTTTTGTATCATAAACGCTTTATTGACATCTACCGAATTACCCCACAACAAGAGACCATATGAGAGTACGGAGGAAACGTATCCGTGATATGCACAAAGAGCCGATTCAGTTGAGACCGTGGCTCTTAATCTTCTTAGTGCATAGATAAATCTGTCCAGTTTGTCACAAACATAGTCGACATGCTTTTTCCAATCGCAATTTTGATCTAATTGTATGCCTAGAAATGCTGCATTTACTACTTGTTCTATAGTCGTGTCAATATATTTAATAGTCAGCGTTAATGGGTTTCTCCTATATGTTTGAAATTGTATCATTTTCGTTTTCTCCATATTAATTTGTAGATTATTGGAGTTCAACCAGTGTATTATATTTTTGATGGCTTCATTAATCTCATATTCGTAGGTGTCGACTCTTTCACACTTCACGACAAGGGTCGTGTCATCAGCAAATAAAATCATTGTGTGGCGAGTGATATTCGGGAGGTCATTGATATAGAGAAGGAATAAAAAAGGCCCCAATACACTGCCCTGCGGCACTCTAAAATTATTTTTCTGATAGTCGCTTCTATATGACACCTTTTTGCCATTATCGATTCTGGAGATTTCTACACATTGTTGTCGGTTTTTTAAATAATTTCTTAACCAGTCGTTCGCTTTTCCTCTTATTCCGTATTTTTCCAACTTGTGTAAGAGCAATTCGTGATCTACAAAATCGAACGCTTTGCTCATATCCAAGAGGATTGCCGCTACGGTAAGCCGTCATTTATTGCCTTGGTGACCTTCTTCATCAAATTGAAACAAGCCAAAGACGTGGTACTGTTTTTCCTGAAACCAAATTGCTCGTCTTTAAGTATACGATGGCTAATCGCAAATTCTTGTAGCCTTGTCAACATGATTTTCTCCAAGATTTTTGACATGATTGGTATCAGAGTCACTGGTCTATAGTTCTTCATGTCAGATGTACTACCTTTTTTAAAAAGTGGCTTTACTATTGATTTTTTTAAAGTCTCTGGGAATGCACCTTCTTCAAAAGAAAAGTTTATTAAATAGCTTAACGGTTGACAGATACATGAAGCGCCTAATTTAATTACCTTTGTTGTTATGTCATCCAGTCCTACTGCACTTGTATTTTTAAGATTTTGTATTATTCTAAATACCTCCGTAGCATCAGTTGGTTTAAGAAATATTGTGTGGTCATTATTACCATTGATAGTCTTGTTTATCTCGTCAACATTGTATTTAAAATTAGACTTGTTGGTCGATTGTATGTAGAATTGATTAAATATGTCACTTATTTCCTTAGGGTCTAGAATTGTCCGGTTATCTTTAGTTATTACGTCAATTTGCGTTCTTTCGTTTAAATCATCAATATTTTCATTAATCACCGCCCATGTGGCTTTACACTTATTTTTATTATTGGCAATATACTTCTTACTTTGTAGCTGTCTAGATTTATGTATACACTTTTTAAGAATGTCACTATACGATTTATATTTTTTGTTTAGTTTTTGCCTCTTAGTTTTATTGTATTGTTGACTAAGATAAAGAAGTCTTTTTTTTACACACGATTTTCTTATGCCTTTTGTCAACCATTTGTGGTTTTCTTTATGAGACGACATCTTTTTGGAATATATTGGAAAGCACAAGTCAAAAAATAATTTAATAAGACCGTGAAATTCCTCAAACGCTTCCTGAAAACCATGTTTTTCGTATACGCTTGAAAAAGTGAGAGATGATATGCCATTATAAAACTTTAAGGTGTAGTCCTTTCCCAATGCAGAGAGCTTCCATTTTTTCATTGTGTCTCTTCGATTCAGCCAACAGCTTTCTAGCCATCTTGAATTCATTTATGGTTTTGGCAATACCAGCTGCACCGCCTGATAATGCTCCCACCGCTGATAATCCAGCAAAAATAGGGATCAAAGGTAATACACCACCAGTTTTTGGTATAGGAATAACACGAGGAAGTTTAATGGATAAATCATCAGCTAATTCTCTGGATGCGACCATAGCTAATTCTATTGCAGCTTTTTTGCATTTTGGTTTTAGTTTTTTCATATGTCTTTTCGTTTTAGTGATAACATTTTTAAATTTATTTTTAAACCCTTTTCCAGGTGTAACTTTTTGAGAAATCTTTTTATATTTATTTTTTAGGCCAGAACCACTTTTAATTTTTGCAGACATTGTCTTGCTTACTAAGCGTGCCGCGATTTTTTCGCTTGCACTTGCATCCGAGGAAACTGCTTGCTCTTTTGCCATTTTCATCAAAATTAAATCAGCTCTGTGACGATCCTTTAAGTTTGATGATTTGAGATAGGCAATGTCGTGTTCTTTGCAATATTCGTCTAATTTATTAATACCTTGGTCACCGCGTGTAAGCCTTTTAATTAATTTTGTACCAGGACCACAATAATTGTATCCTGGTAAGTGTAATTCAAATGGTTGTTTATAAGCCAATTCGGAAGACTGCTCTCTCTAATACACATCATAAGGCTAATGAATCTGGATTGAACACTTTAATAAATACTTATACGATTCATCAATGACTTATTGCGTTAGTAAAGTTATTTTTGTTTATTATATAGGTATATTCGATTTATCAATCCAACTGTTTTCAGCAGAAGACAAACCTAGCCATTTTACTAAAACCCTCTTTCCTTTTCTTCTAAGAACTTTCTCGACTAGATAAACATTGGGATGTTTTGTCTTTTGAAGCTCTTGTAAGTAAAATGCCCCTAAAATAGGTTGACCTCTGATTGTATCTTTAATTAAGTTGGTAATAGGAGTTGTATTTTGTATTTTTCGTATTTTAAATATTTCCGCCGACCAGTTGGGAGTATGTCCTTTTTCAAATGTTCCTTTGTACTTACTTATACGTACATAATCACCCAATTTATACTTGCTTTTTATTCTTTCATTTTTTATCAACCTTAAATACCTGTCTAATATACGTTTTTTATTAATGTTATCTACATTAGCAGGAATTTCATGAATTGTTCGGTGGTAAGTGTGATTGTATTTTTAAATAACATCATTAAGGGTGCTATCTACCCACGTATAGTTGCCTTTTAAACTAAATTCCTTATACAGTTTAGATTTCAATGTTCTGATAAATCGTTCAACAATTGAGGCCTTTTTTGTTGAAAAGGTTGAATAGTGGTTAATATGATTAGATTTCATAAGCTTTTGAAATTTATTATTATAAAATTCTGTTCCATTATCCGTTTGGAGATTTTTCGAAACACGTCCTGTAGCCAACAACAGTTTGAATGAGTTACATACATCATCTTTGGTTTTACTTTTTAGAGGAAAGGCCCAAGCATATTTCGAAAATGTATCGATAACGGTAAGAATAAATCTGTAATTTTTATTTTCTTTTGAAATGGATTGCATATCAATTAAGTCTGCTTGCCACAGGTCATCTATATCTTTCGTAATAACATGTCTTCGCGGAAAGTTCACCCTCGCATTTTTATGAATTTCGTTCACCACGTCAGCTTTGCTCATGTTCAGAATTCAGTACATTTGTCTTGAAACCCATCTTTCAAGCAAGCAAGCATGTCTACCACGGTTACCATCTCTGGAAATAAATCTGAATTGGTGTCATACTTTCAACCACCACTGCATTTCTCCGATCAATACGAGTGCGGTTTATTATACTTTTCAGTGTTAAATTCAAGACCAAATGTGTCCATCAATAGCAGCAGTCTATCTGTAATCAGAATCGAATGTGATCTTGTACACAGTTCGTACTGCAACGGATTACCAACTCATTTTATTCATGAATTTGTATTTGATACTGCTCCGGGTCAACAGTACATAGAAATACCGCGAAACGTTATTTACTTTCCAGTGAACAAAAATATAATTTCATCTATATCTGTTAGGATTGTTGATCAATTTGGTTATTGTATTAACTTTGGTAACGAATTTAATATTCAACTACGTCTTCATTTAAGAAAAACAAAATAATACTATATTATAAAAACACTCCTGTGAAAATGAAACATCTTATTCCTTCAACGATCACTTAGGTGCATAGACGTAAGAAAAAAGTTAGGAAATTAACTGAAGCAAATAAAGAGAAAAAAGTTAAGAAATTGACTGAAACAAATAAAGGTTTTCTTAGAGCCCTAGGTTTTAAAGTATGAATATACTACAGATAACAGAATTACCGCACTTCGATAGTTCGATCGAAAGTTATGAAATCCATTCATATAATCCCTACAATAATAGCTTTAGAGAAAACGATGAAATCAGAATCCCCATACATCAGCAAGACATATACGTCCTACCATCAGCCAGTTCAATTTACATCGAAGTTGAAGCAAAGCTGTTCGGCAAAGATGGGAAACCGATCAAGAAAACTGTTGCGTTCACTAATAACCCTGTTATGTCTTTGTTTCAAGACATCAGGTACGAAATGAATGGTATTGAAATAGATCGTATAAAAAATTCTGGAATAACGACAACAATAAAATCATACGTGTCAATGAATGAAGGAGAAAATAAAGTTGCTGCCTTATGGGGTTGGAATATTGATGGATTTAAAAGTGATGGTCATTTTAGTGCTATCATACCTTTAAATAAGATTTTAGGGTTTGCGGAGGATTACAATAAAATTGTGAAAAATTGTAAACATGAACTTATACTAAATAGAAGTAACTCTAACTTAAACAGCATCATATTAACTGACGACGTTGCTAATTTTCAAATAGATGTACAAAGAATATAATGGCGTATACTACACATAAAAGTGTCAGACCGGGAACGACTGGCTCTTCTAAAACATTTAGAAAGAGATAAACCTATTCAGATGGCGTTTAGAAATTGGGATTTATACGAGTATCCATTACTTCCTAAAACCACTAAGCATTCTTGGTTAGTTAAGACTGCATCTCAATTAGAGAAACCACGATATGTAATTTTTTGCTTACAAACTAATAGAAACAATAGTAAAACCGAAGACAGTTCGTTGTTCGATCATTGTGGAGTAACAAATATAACACTATTTCGTCGGCCTAATTCGTTAACCTGCTAAGTTCATTTTGACATAGTTTACAGGACAAAGAAAAATCTGAATTATATCTCTATTAATTTATCAATCAAAATTCTGAAAATCCCATTGGTTTCTATATTTTTTCTTGATATTTTAATAATAAATGTAGCAGCATAACTTATACACATTTTATAAAATTTAGAAAAGCAATTATTCAGCAGTTTGTCGAGGTGAAGTTTCAATTTGCTTGAGGACTTGGCAGTTTTCTAAATAAAATAAAAATTGAGTATGGTGTGTAGATTAATGAATTGTGCAGTAAAACGAATTCAATCAGTAGATACCTAATCAAAAAAATTATTAATAAAAATTTAACAATCAGTCTTCTTTAATAGGAAACAGGGTTAAAATATCTAAGATATACTCTTTTCATAAACAATCTGTAATAGTTTTAATATACGTTATTATGTGTTGGTTTTGTAGTATTACGTGTCGTACAACACGTAATACTACAAAACCAACACATATTGACAGGATACTCCTAAGTATTTTTTTATAATTATTAATGACAGCCATTTAATATTGTTTTACGACGAGGGTGCGTTTTTAAGCTCGCGGAATGGCGGGGTTGAAGAGGGGTCTCATTAGTACGTCAACGAGTTGAGTGATTCACTATCAGTATAAATACCGAGTATTATTACGATGAACTACCATCAACCAAGCAACTTAATCGGGAAGGCAGCATTCGCAATGGAAAAAATCTAGCAACGCGCCGTTATAAACTTCCTTACCAAGCAAGGAAAAACATCCAAACCATTACGAAAGAGATGTTCTCCGTTTATGGAGACTCTTGCCCTTGTAAAACCATGATTTACAAGTGGAATCGTCTATTCAAGCAAGGACGAGAATCACTTGAAGACGATCATCGGCCTGGGCGCCCCATCGAAGTGACCACACCAAAAATCATCGCTAAAGTCGAAAAAATAATATTGGAAGACGCTCGTCTTAAGAAGTTAGGTTAGCAGAAATGGAACAGCTTGCAGAAATGGTTGAAATATCCGATAAAACCATTTTTACAAATTCTTCATAACCATCTCGGTATGACTAAGGTCAGTGCAAGATGGGCCGAGAATGCTCACACCGCCGCAAAAGCAACAGCGCGTTGAGAGTGCACGTGCATTTTTGGACCTCTGTAACGAAGACCAAGAGGGTACCTTGAGTCGAATTGTGACTGGAGATGAAACTTGGGTTCATCATTATGAAACTGAATCTAAACAAGACTATGCAGTGGTATAAAAAAAGGCACACCACCGCCTAAGAAGTTCAAGGTGTCGCAGTCGGCCGGAAAACTCATGGCGACTGTTCTGGGATACTGAAGGAATCCTGCTGATAGACTATAAGGACAAGGGTTTAATATAACCGGAGAATACTGTGCGTCAATTTTGGAGCCTTTGAGGGAAGCTATCAAAGAGAAAAATTGACAAAAGGCATCTTGCTCTCGCACGACAATGCGCCTGCTCACAAGAGCCGTGTTGCCCTGGCTGCCCTACACAAGTCTGGCTTCGAAATAATTAACTACCCATATAGTCCAGATCTGGCCCCCTGCGATTATTATCTGTTCTCAAACATGAAAAAATAACTTCGTGGCAAGAAATTTTCAAGTGAAGGACGCAGTTTTAGGGGGTTTTACGGATTTTTTTTTGTTTTTTGATGATATGCATAAAAGCTTATTGAAAGATCTGAAAAATGTATTAGGCTTGCAGGTGAATATATCGAAAAAGAAAATTAAATATAATAATAAATAATTTTCCAAAAATCTGAAATTAACAATATTTAGAAACCAGTCTGAAAAAGTACAAAACTGAGGACCCAACAGGATTTAGCAGGTTTTCGTTGTGGAGATTGACTGTTGTTCAGAAAGCAGTTTTTCGGGCATAGCATTTGTCACCTTTTTTGGCTAATATCGCACTTATTCCTTAAATGATACGGTAGATATTAGATTGAACTTTTTAACTGGTATAAAAAGTAAATTTAGCCAAAAAATGGACTTAGCAGGTTAACGAATTAGGCCGACGATTTTTGAATTTACAGTATTATCCGTACGAACCTTTAGGCTTAAAGTTTACCGAAAACAATTATAATATATTATACGAGATGTATGTGAAATTTCGTCAGTCGTATTATAACTGTCCTGCAGACCCGTTACTTGATATAACCGATTTCAAGGAAAAGGCTCCTCTCTTTATCATAGATTGTTCAAGACAAAACGATACTTTGAAAACAGGTCCCGTAGATGTGCGATTGGAGATTGAATGTTCAGCTCCAATACCAGATAACACAACTGGATATTGCGTTATTATTAACGATCGTCTTGTGGAATATAAACCTTTTAGTAACAGTAGTCATGATAACCGGCGCACTACGCCGGTTATCATGACTGCCATTGTAGATGTTCAAGGATTTAAAACAGAAACAAATGAGTTTATCGTCAAGGAATTTGCTGTATTCTGTAATAACAAAATTCAGGTGTTTTTAATTAAGCCACCATTTCCATTTTACGATTTGACGAAACCAGAGAAACGGCAAGTCAGTTGGATTGAACGTAATAGAAAGATAATTATACTGGAGTGAAGGATTTGTGTCTTACTCAAATCATCAGAATTTGATTGTAGATATTTTAAGAGATAAAAGTGTTTACACCAAAGGTTTAGAAAAAGTGTTATGGTTAAAAAACATTTCAAACAATAATAATGTAAATAATTTGGAAGATCAAGGTTGTCCTAATTTATTAAGTTTGTACAATAAATATGAACATTCTCATGATGTGTATAGTTGTATTTATCATGAAAAATATGTGCTTTAAAAAATGTAATATGTTTAAATAAATGGTGTATGGATAATAAATATTTGAATTAAATATTTTCTTGTTTGTTTTTTTTCAAAATTTGGTAATATGTTTCCTATCCCCACCAATACCGTCCAATGTTAATCGTTATAGGTTCCTGGTAACAGATGTGGGTTTCATTACACTTTTATAGTTATCTGTATCAAGAACTTGGAATTGGGAAATAGAAATTGTCTCAAAATAATTACAATCCTCGATATGACATGTATAATGTGTATAAAATGCGCGAAATTTCATTTCGTCATTATTGGGCAACGGTTGATTCAAGGAGAAGATTGGTGATGGAAATGGTTGACGCTGGTTTTTTTTATTGTGGAAATAGTGTAAATGATAAAGCAGCATGTTTCTCATGTGGAGGTGTTTTAGAAGATTGGGAAATTTACGACGATCCTTGGATGCAACATGCTGTACAGTTTCCTGAATGTTTTTATTTAAACGCTGTGAAAGGAAAATACTACATTAATAAGTGTCTGAAACAGTTACTCTATTGAATTCAGAACGCACGAAGATTTATTCCATCAAAACATGCTCAGTTTGAAAGAAATTTCAAATAATAAGTTTAATTTCAGTGTGAAGGTTCGATCAGAAACTTACACTAGTAGGGTATAATTGGGGGCTTCTGCATCGCGCAGTTCGAGCACAAGCGAGAGCAAGTGAGGCAGAACCCCCAATTATACCCTACTTATATCCGCTCGAAATCATTTCTAAAATAACTTTTAATCTATATATTAACTCATAAATGATAAATGATAAATGATTTTATTTCTGTAAGTAGGTTTGTACAAACACTTTTACACGTCAATCATATTTTTTAAACTAGGTGAGGTCGGCGTTTCCTAACTGACTACTCTGAGAAGAAAGGCCGAAACAAACTCAGAGGTCACAGTCTCTTTTAAAGTCCAGACATAATCTTGGTCAGATCATGTGAAGACCATAATCTATCCCTGTAATGTCTGAAGCTAGTTTCGGATCTTCAAAGAATCTCCTGCTGGTGTTCCCATCATTCGTATTTCCGAAGTTTGTTTTCGGCATATCTACTAATAAGCCAGTTTCATTGCGAAATCTGGTCTGTATCTCAATTTTCCTATTCTTTTTCATTTCTTTTTCCTCGTCTGTTTTTCTCTCCCGATACTTTTTCACGGGCAATTTGTACGCTAAATGCAGAATGCTTTCAAAAAATCTTATTCTCGCATGTAAAATAGATAGTCCGAATTCAGTAGCATCTTTTGAGAGTTTCCTTTTGTCCTCCAAATTATTAAACTCTTTGGAAGTTTTTCCACAAATATAGCAGCGACTCGTGGATGTTGTTCCAGTAGCTGCATTGCAAACTTTTCCGTCAACCATTGTCATTACAAATTGGGAATGAATCAAAAACTTTTTTCCGTCAATATCCACCTCAGTCGCAACCAAATTATCAACAGTATTTTTGACATAACTGATCTCTTCATTGGTTATATCAGTTGTCTCTTTGACGAAGCGAAATCGTATTAGTCGACAAAATCGGGGAGATGAAGGGGTTCGATTTTCCCCTTACACCTTTTCGTTGTCCTTGCCGTAAACTAGTCGCACAGGTACAAAGCAGCTTTGAAAAATATTTGCATCAGAGTCAGCCTCATTTTCAAGCTTTTGTTTATATTGCTTGCTTGCTTGCTAGGATCCATCGCAGCCCCATTTACATATTAACTTCAAAGTTTTCCGCTCTTGCTCTTTTATTGTTGATAAGACCTCTTCTAAGAATACCGATAAGCGCCTAATGGTAATATCAATTAATGGTTGCAGTTGGATTTCGGCACAGGTACTCGTTACCGTGCACGTTTCTGGAGGAGTATAACACTCTTTTTTTGCTTCTTGAATTAAGCTATAACATGGAAAGAACTTTTTGTTCGTGTTTCTTATAATTTCATACTGTCTTCTTGTTAAGTCTGCATCTATAAACATTTGTAATGCTTCCATGGGGGTTAGACGCGATGGTTTTTAACATTTAGACGAACCGTAAGCTTTTTTGTGTTTCGTTGCATGGGTAGGAGAGCTCATAATATCTTTGAGCACGTGGGAAGCATCACGTTTTCCCGATTTACCTAATTCTACTTGAGCTGCGTGAAGTATTACACCATCTTCTACATTAGATCGGATCCCTTCCGTTTTTCTTCTTTTGGTCCTTTCGCTAGATTCCCCAAACGATTTACAAGGGCGACCTGGACGATTTGCCGTTGTGACTGGAATTTCGAATGTACCTTCCAGCCAAAGTTGGTTGTTTTTCAAAAAAACCTCTTCTTTTTTGTGAGATTTAATCCACCTTTGCTTATTTTCTATTTAGTATTCGTTACGTAATGGTCTATATTTTTATATAAATTACAAAAGTTGCCGTATCTATCCCGATACTAAAACAAATAGCTTCGTAAACATAAATTTCTTAAAAAATATCCTTATTTCAGACGTTATTTCTCGACCACTAAAAGTATATTAAAATAAAACAAATTTTAACAAATATATTACATTTAGATTGTCACGTACCTGTAGTTTCCGAATCCATTGCTATTTTGCACCAGGTAAACACAGAAAATTTCAGTTTAACACACAAAGTTAACGCTTTTGTAAATAGCCGAAAAGAGACACGTACACAAGGTTCAATGATCAACTTTCGACTGAATTTACCTGATAACGCGCAACGGTAGAAGGGTGGGGGTGGCGGTCTATTGTTTGTTGGAATGTCCCTTGCCTCAGGTAGTCAATGTAATTAGCATTCCTTAAACTTTTTTATTTTGACTTTTGGCCGCCTAGATAATTAAAATACCCGTATGTGCGACGCAAAAACGACGGGGTGTTATAAGTTTGACGTGTCTGTGTGTGTGTGTATGTGTGTGTGTGTGTGTGTGTCTGTCTGAGGAAACGTAGCTCCCGAACGGATGAACCGAATTTGATTTTGTTTTTTTGTTTGAAAGATGTATTAGTCGGGAGTGTTCTTAGACATCTTTCATCAAAATCGGTGCAGCCGTTTGAAGATTATCAGCTCTTTTCTGGTTGATGAAGGGATTTGAGCATCTTCCACGGGTCTGATCAACACGAAATTTGGTATTCTATTACTTCGATGATATTAGACGAACAAAGTAACCTTGAAATGCTGGAGCAAAACCTGGAATTTCCAGGATGCCCAAGTTACTCACCAACAAACAGCAAAAGTATCGTGTTTGGGCTCATTGAAAAGGTCTCAATGAATAGATTATTATAGATAGTGATCAGGACGAGGAATCAAGATAAATTAGTAACAAACTTCACTGTGGGAAAAATACGCAACGATGCGCAGATTTAAGCGGGCGAGACATTAAGTTTAAAAAGCAGGAAATAAAAATTAAATTTAAAATTTAAAAAACCCCGACCCTTAAAACTCTAAAAAGTAAAAATAATAATATTTGTTCTGTAAATAGCCCATGATTGGACAAATCCAATATAGATAATCTATGGACGGCTCGCCAAGGCGGCACGCGATTGGTCGGTTCCCATTCCCGCCAAAACGCTTGATTCCGCGGCTTCGTGGCTAGCTTGCCATAGACAACCAAGTGTATGCGTGCAAAAGACAAAGTCGTCGGTCGCCATTTGCTCGCTAGAATACAATCTGAATTTGAGCTCCGTGAGTGAAAATTGCTAAAACAAGGACAAATTGTGCATTACCGTGTTTTGTACTCGCGCCGGACTCCGGGATCAACATTCCACTCACAGGAACGACCGAGCTGGAGAAGCGGCCGCAGCGAGAGAAAAAGGTGAGTCGTACTTAGATTTTTCTCTGTTGAATTTGTATCCTTGATTGGGCGAACGAGCAGAACTCAGTTCCTACAGAACTACCCGACCCCATCATCTATCAGAACCATCCATACAGTCCACTCCTTATATCTAACATTCTGGTCATTCGAGTCCGGATTCTTTATTACATTTTTTCCAATTTTTGTTCCAAAACCACGCTTCCAAAATGGCGGAAGATTTAGAAACAAAACGTACAATTTTAATAGTGAAAAAGCAATATTTATTCACTAAGATTCAAAAGCTTTATGATTCTTCCAAAAAGTTGGGAACTGAACCAGATAAATTACAATTGTTTACGTTATCATTGTCGGAAATAGAAAGTGTCCGTTCGAAGTTTGAATCCACCATATTTGAATTGTACGAAATAGAAGTGCAAATAAAACCTACAGCTAAAATGCCGATTAGTGAACTCGAAACATTTGACGAAATGTTAATTATGTGTCAATTAGCCGCTAAGGAACATTCTAAATCGGAATCGAATTTCTTATCTGCGACGGGTAAAAATGATTTAGTAGTACCCGCGTTACCAAAGATATCTTTATTTCAATTTGATGGAGAAATTGAGAATTGGATAACCTTTTATGATACGTTCTCGTCATTGGTGCACGATAGAAATTTCTCAGATATCGATAAATTCCATTATTTACTTTCATGCGTGAAAGGTTCTGCTTTAAATATTGTAAAAAATCTTCCTATCACTGCCGCTAATTATACATTAGTTTGGCAAAGTTTAGTTGATAAATATCACGATCACAGAACACTAGCATGTAGGTATTTCGATAAAATGTTGAATTTTTCACCGTTAGCTAAAGATACGACGTCGAACTTAACATCATTCATAGAAACCTTTGATCATTCACTTAAAGCGATTCAAGCATTAAAAATTAAGAACTTAGACGATTTCTTATTGTGTCATTTGGCATTACAAAGACTTGACGTTCATACGCGAAAATTATTCGAAGAAAGTCGGGATCAAAAGTTGATACCTACATTTTCGGAACTAATGGATTTTGTAAACAAACAAACTAAAGTTCTAGAACACACTTTTACAAGTAGCTCTTCAAATAATATGTCAAAATCTAGTAATACCCAAAATAAGAACCAAACTAAGTCTGCGTCAAAGTCAGTTCTCAATACGGCACGAGCTCCGCACAATAATTACAACCGTAATAACAATAATTTAACTTGTGTGATTTGTAAACAAAATCATATGATTTATCGATGTGATCAATTTCGTAAATTGTCGGTCGATGAAAGAATGAACCGTGTTCATTCACTAAAACTGTGTCATAATTGTCTTAAATCTGACCATCAGTCTAAGGATTGTAAAAGTACAATGAATTGCGGAGTATGCGCAGCACCGCATCATTACTTATTACATAAAGATAACGGAAAAACGGATTGCGAGGGAATATCGTCCGTGGCGAACACCCTGCTGACCATGCAGCCGTCTCTTTCACATGCGCAACAAGCGCTTGTATCGTCTCACTTCGTAAGTGACACAGCTGATTCACCCATTCAGCAAGCATTAATGAGTAATAACTGCGAATACGGAGTAGTGTTAGGTACTACACTTACACATGTTATTGATTGTGTTGGTCAATATCAAGACTGCCGTGCAGTCATCGATTCCGGCGCTCAGAGTTCTTTTATAACTACTGAATGTGCTCAGAAGTTAGGATTACAACGTAAAAAATGTCCTTTTACCATCTACGGTATAGGTGGAGGAATAGTTAAAAACCAAGGCATGGTTACTTGTATATTAAAACCAAGACAGGCGCATAGTCCAACCTTTAGCGTTAATTTAGTAGTTATTTCAAAGGTGTCTGCGGATATGCCTAATGTACCTTTCACAAAAAATGTCATTAACGAGTATGACACTTATAACTTAGCGGATCCACTGTTTTTTAAGCGTTCGCGAATAGATATTTTGTTAGGTAACGACATAGTTCCAGATATTATTAGAGATAAACCGTTAGTCATTAAGAATGGTATTCCGAGTGTTATTAAAACGGTTTTCGGTTATGTTATTAGTGGAAAATTATATCCTACGAATAATAATAATAATAGTTCACAAAATTTAAATTTATCGGTTTCGTATGACGAAGAACAATCGATTGAAAAAACGTTACGCGATTTTTGGGAAATTGAGGAAGTGCCGTGTTCACCTTCAATAAATCCTTTGGATCAGTTAGCCGAGGAGATATTTTCTAAGGAACATACTCGAGAATCGAACGGCCAATACGTAGTTCCGCTGCCATTCGCGCCCGACCGCTCACCGCTAGGTCAAACACGCGCTGTGGCTGAGCGTCGGTTACTGTACACCGAACGCAAACTCGCGCGCACTACAGATTTAAATAATAAATATAAGGAATTTATGCGGGAATATGAAGTGCTCGGTCATATGGAACTTTATCAGGGTAACAAGCCTAGCAAATACATTATTCCACATCACAGTATTTTGCGACCCAGTAGCACCTCCACTCCTCTACGTGTAGTGTTCGATGCGTCAGCGAAGAGTAGCAATAACGTGTCTTTAAATGATACTTTATTGGTCGGCCCTAAGCTGTATCCGGATATTGCAGCAATCATTTTGAAATTCCGACTATTTGAATTTTGTCTAGTTAGTGATGTTTGTAAAATGTATCGTGAAAGAAAGAAAGAAAGAAAGAAAGAAAAAACGTTTATTTGCGGTAAACATGACGCAAAAAGAACAGGAATACAAAAATAAGAAAAGGTTGAGGGAAACATGCGTCACATCCACGCAAAACGGCTATCGCTCAGCATTATGCTGCGACCCTATGCAAGACAGAGCCCCAGCGCTGGTTTTCAGTGACAGCCGGCTTTGACGTATTGACGTCGCCCGGTGCCTCAAACAATTAATAGGACACTGAACTGGTACAGCGAACTTATAGAAAAAATAATATATTTAAATGTAAATATGATAGAACTAAACAGGAAAATAAAAAATTATAAAACAAAATAAAAAAAAAAAAAGAAATAGACAAACATGCTACGAGAATATCATCCTCAATAAACTTTTACTCTTTATGTAGTGGCAACATTTCGAAGCGTCATCCATAGAGTTAATGTGCGTGTGCGTCATAAAATTGATGTAAGAAATTACAAAATGGCCAATTATGTGAATTATGTAATGTGTTTATGCAATAATAGTTGTGTGTCAGTGCCGTAGGTCAGTGTTTTAAGTGTATATGAGTGAATGTGATTGTGATAGATGAGATGAGATGGATCCAATAAAAGACGAAAACAAAACCTGGGAATCTGGAGGGTGACCCAACATGCCAAACACTTTAAAAGAGCTCCAAAAGCTTCAAAAACAGGAAGTTGCCATTGACGCGTGAGAGATCCGGTGCTATCGCTTTAAGAAAAGAAGATCGCTTATATCAACACATTTTATACCGGGAATCGCCTAACGATCCGATAAAATTATACGAATTAAAAACCGTGACGTACGGACTTAGTTGTTCACCGTTCTTAGCAATTCGAACGCTACTTCAATTAGCGAACGATGAAGGAAAACGTTTTTCATTCGCTGCTCAGGTCCTCCGTGAGGGTGTTTACATGGACGATATTCTATATTCATGTAATACTTTTGAGCAAGCTTGCTTAGTACAGGATCAATTAATTGGTATTTTTGAAAGTGCTAACTTCACTTTGAAAAAGTGGATGAGTAACAGTGAGAAGTTACTACAACGTGTTCCCTCTGAACATAGGGAAAACTCCGTAACATTCGTTAAAGCTGAAAACGATGGTACTATTAAGGTTTTGGGACTTAAATGGATTCCAAAATCCGATAGTTTTATTTTCTCAGTTAATTTGACAGACAATGAGTCAACCAAACGATCGGTACTAAAATTACTAGCGTCGATTTACGATCCCGTCGGTTTTATCGCACCATGCACTTTAGTGGCGAAGCAGATCATGCAAGAGCTGTGGAAGTTAGGCATTGGTTGGGATGAGAAGTTGCCGGTTAACATAAAAAAGTCGTGGCAAACTTTTATTCTTGAACTTCCTCTGTTAAAGGAATTACGTATCGAACGTCACATGCTATTACCAGGTGAGACGGAATGTGACTTAGTTGGATTTTGTGACGCTTCATTGCGTGGCTACGCAGCATGCGTGTATGTTATAAGTCGCGGACAAACAAGTGATGTAAAGGTTCGTCTAGTAACCGCCAAATCTAAAGTTGCGCCAATCAAACCCGTAACGATTCCTCGGTTGGAGTTAATGGGAGCTGTTTTGTTAAGCAAATTAATAAAGTTCGTAGTTGACACATTTACCCGCGTTAAAATTAACAAAATAACAGCTGCCTCAGACTCGACGGTCGTACTGTCGTGGCTTCAAACGGAACCTTATAAACTAAAAACCTTTGTCAGTCATCGAGTTACACAAATTATTGAAGTTTTACCTCCTCTTTTCTGGCGGCATGTGTGTAGTGAACATAACTTAGCCGATATTTGCTCTCGCGGAGCATCTCCAGCACAACTTGTTAGTGGTAATCAACGTTGGCTACAGGGTCCTGATTGGATGTATAAAAATTATCGCGATTGGCCCATGACGGTGTTTGTTAATGAGAGTAATAATAAACTACCCGAATTGAGAGCGTCGGTTAATTTATTGACTGAAAATCAGAGTAATGATAATTTCAATGAATCTGAAACGGAATTTTGCGAAAGAATCTTTAAACAATTTTCATCATTTTCCAAATTGCAAAGATCGTTTGCTTGGATTTTAAGATTTCGACGCAAAAGGGGTGATATAACCACTACTCGGAAGTCGGGAATATTATCAACCATCGAGTTAAGTGAAGCTTGCGATAAATTGATAAAATTAGTTCAAAATGCTTATTTTGAAACTGAAATTAAACAGATTAAAAATAAGAGACACGTGCCATCTTTGCGAAAATTGTCTCCATTTATTGAGGACGACGACTTCCTCAGGGTAGGGGGTCGCATCAGTCATGCCGACCTTCCGTATAATGCTAAACATCCGCGTCTTCTTCCGAAAAATAGTTTATTTACCAAACTATTGATCAATCATTTACACAAAAAATATTTACATGTAGGTCCGCGAACATTACAAGGTATCATCAATGAGAATTTTTGGATATTGTCGGCTCGTCGCGTCATTAGATCTGTTTTATCGAAATGTAAAACATGTTTCAAATGTAAACCAACTTTACTACAACCCGAAATGGCACCCTTGCCAGCAACTCGGTTAATACCTAGTAAGGTATTTTCTAACGTCGGAGTTGACCTCGGAGGTCCATTTTCAATTAAAGAAAGCTTACGTCGTAATGCTAAAGTGACGAAAGCGTATCTAGCACTATTCGTCTGCTTTTCCACAAAAGCAGTGCATTTGGAAGTGTTATCCTCTCTCTCCGCCGACTGTTTCCTGGCGTGCTTGGATAGATTCGTAGCGCGTAGAGGGCTATGTGATGTTCTTTATTCTGACTGCGGCACAAATTTTATTGGCGCAAGTAGACATCTGTCTGAAATCCAAAGGTTCCTGCGCGAGAGTCAAAATGATATTTCCGATGGCTGCGCAAAAAGGCAGGTTGACTGGAAATTTAATGTACCCAGTGCTCCACATATGGGCGGTCTCTGGGAAGCTGGGATAAAGTCAGCAAAATATCACCTAGTACGAAGTATAGGAGAGAAATCCTTAACGTTTGAGGAACTTTCTACAATATTTTGTAAGGCAGAAGCCATTTTAAATTCGCGTCCTTTATGCCCACTACCCGCCAGCGACAATCCCGACGAATTTAATGTTCTAACCGCCGGACACTTTCTCATTGGTCGAAGCTTAATCTCCATACCCGAGTATAACGTTCAAGAGGTGAATATTAATAGATTGTCACGTTGGCAGTATAGTCAGAGATGTTCTCAACTTTTCTGGAAACGTTGGAGTCATGAGTATTTAAATACCCTTCAGCAGAGAGCTAAGTGGTTTACATCATCCTCCAACCCAAAAGTTGGAGATTTAGTTCTAATAAAATCTGATAATGTTCCCTCCTGTAATTGGCCTCTCGGCAAAATAGAAAAATTACATCCAGGTTCCGACGGAATAGTTCGGTGTGTAACGCTGCGCACCGGAAAAAATGTCTTACAAAGACCTACCAACAAACTCTGTCCATTACCTTATACCAACTAGATTCAAGCGTCAAAACGTTTTTGATAGAGATAGGTATCTAGCTTAGAGTTTATTTTAGTTTTTTAACGATTATAGGTATTAAGGTAATTTTAGTTTTCTAGAAACCATCACTATGGTTTCGGTAGGGGGTATGTTCTGTAAATAGCCCATGATTGGACAAATCCAATATAGATAATCTATGGACGGCTCGCCAAGGCGGCACGCGATTGGTCGGTTCCCATTCCCGCCAAAACGCTTGATTCCGCGGCTTCGTGGCTAGCTTGCCATAGACAACCAAGTGTATGCGTGCAAAAGACAAAGTCGTCGGTCGCCATTTGCTCGCTAGAATACAATCTGAATTTGAGCTCCGTGAGTGAAAATTGCTAAAACAAGGACAAATTGTGCATTACCGTGTTTTGTACTCGCGCCGGACTCCGGGATCAACATTCCACTCACAGGAACGACCGAGCTGGAGAAGCGGCCGCAGCGAGAGAAAAAGGTGAGTCGTACTTAGATTTTTCTCTGTTGAATTTGTATCCTTGATTGGGCGAACGAGCAGAACTCAGTTCCTACAGAACTACCCGACCCCATCATCTATCAGAACCATCCATACAGTCCACTCCTTATATCTAACAATATTAATAGGCCTTTTAAGATGAAGGTAATATTTTGATCAAGGCATTGTCAAGTCGGGGGACGGTCAATGAAAACGCCAATCAGAGGCCTAGCATTTTCATTAGCCGTCCCCCGCCTTTACAATGCCTTGATCAAAATATTACCTTCATCTTAAAAGGCCCATAAATATTATTATTTTTACTTTTTAAAGTTTTGAATGGTGTGTGTAACATAGTGTAAAATACCTACTGTACCTATTAACATAATATGGATTATTATTGTGCGAAATAAACGTTTATAAAGAAAAACGATACTTATAACTTGCTTATACTTTTATTTTCACAACTGTTCTCTTCGACTGTATAACAACCAATGAATCTACATCATTTTTCATTTTTAAAACACATTTATGTCCCCACCCAGAAACAACGGCTCGGTGACGTTGCTTCTGAGTGTTGCCATCGTACAATTACACATTTAATTGTCTGATTTGTCTTAATATAAAAATATATCTACAAAAGACCGTTAAAATTCATAATAATAACTTAACAGTGCTGCCACAATCGATATTTTCAATTCGGTATTTAAATAATACATTTTTTCTTAAACGAAATCAATGAAATCACGACACTCGGCCATCCGACGGCGTGCTAACTCCGAAGCTCGCAATAATCACGCAGACTGGGCCAACATACCAAATAGCAAGAACAAGTTACTTTACAAAAGAAAACAATATTACAAAAGAAATAATTATGAAAATAACAAACACGTATGCATAAAGTATGAAACAAAACTTGTTATCAAAAAAGCTTATAATTGTTTCTAGCATAGCGCTGTCCTGTGGTACTTGTCCGCGGAAGCGACGGAACACCACGCCGCGCCCTGTGGCTAGAAGTCTTCTTCAATGACGACGGGCAGATACAATGCGGTGCTCCCACCACGAAAGTCTTGAACTACTCGTTGCGGTGCTGCTCCAGTACTGCACCCTCGGCGTGTAACTCGTCTTCTGGCGCATGTAATTCACGATGTCCTCCACCTTAGTAGTGTAGTGTAGTGTAGACGGGATAAGTATGTACACCGGTGTTATAGTGCACCAGTGTGTGCGCCAAGACGGGTGCACTGGCCAGTGCACACAGTTCGACGGGACGGTATACGACCAGGTAGAAATCGGGAGCAGGACCCTCGGTTTCATGTCCTATCCGAAGTAGGTGTCACACAGGTCACACCTTCGACTTCTGCTCTCGAGGCTGCAACTTAAACATTCTTAATGGAACAATTAAACACCCTACCTAACCCGGGATTCGAACCCAGGACCACTCTTACAGTTTGCTTGTGGCCACTAGACCACAGGGTTAAAACCAATAACCATGTTCTAAAAACATGAATCGCAAGTGTTAACCGTATACTGGTGTTCGCCCACTGATCGAAGTGAGACTATAATTCATCTACATTTTAATCAACAATATCAAAAACTAGTCTAGTGGTATAAATAAAATCAGTCAGAAAATCAGATTACAAGTCAAAAAAATTAGTCTGTCATTGGCATGACAGCCAGTTGACATGTTGTGCGCCAAGACAGGTGCACTCGCTACTGCATCCAGTCCGACGGGACGGTATACGGCAACCCGATACGACCAGGTAGAAATCGGGAACAGGACCCTCGGTTTCGCGTCCTTTTCGGAGTAGGTGTCACACAGGCCACACCTCCAACTTCTGCTCTTGAGGCTGCAACTTAAACATTCCTAATGGAACAATTAAACACCCTACCCAACCCGGGAATCGAACCCAGGACCACACTTATAGCTTCACTCGCGACCACTTAACCACAGGGTTAATAAGTAATAATGTAATCTAGAAACATGAATAGCAAGTGTTAACCGTTATTATGCTTTATTAAGTTAACTTTCAACACCTTTCGAGTGCCTTACCGATTATTATGATGAGAATGACTAATGAGCATGACATTGATGTAATTTCATGATATTATTATGCATGTAAGTACTAGAAATATTTGCACGATTGATAAGTCGAATATAGTGAGACAAAAATTAAACCATGTAATACATACCTATGTTCTGGGAAATAAATACATTTCAATGTATTAACTAATTGCAATTTCCAAAACACGATTTGTTTTTCGCCAATCTTGCAAGACCCTTGCTCTCACACTGGACACTGGAAACCGCTGTCACATTTGATTTGGAATTCCTATTTTACCGCAGCAACTAGTCACTGTAGTACATTAGGCGGCATTTGGAGTTTGCAATTGCAAGTAACCATACTTTTAACCTCTAATAACAGTTACCAAATTGTCAAAACTTATAGAACTTTCAATGAGGGACGGATAAGTTTCATTCTATTAACTCCTCGTTACAAAGATTATTCCCAATTGTTTCACCTTCAGTGAGTAATTTCTTACTTTTGCCATCATCATTGAAATTAGTTTTAGTTGGTGATTTATCCTACTGAATAAAAACATCAGGGGAAAATATTTTTGTCAAATTTACCTTATTATTCTAGTCGGTTTTTTGATCAAACGGTGTATGATTGAATATTAAGACCTAACTAACTATGGATTCATGAACCCATTTATGCATGACAAAATTCCAACACCAAGCTATCCAAAACAACTTTCCGTTTTGCCATGTTTAAAATGCCTAAAGGTAATTTTTTTTTACTGGGTATAAACAATCACTGTCCATAACTACATGTAAAATATGCCAACAAAACAATATTTAAGTGGAACACAACCTATCTTAATATGAAGGTAGACAATAATTATTCTTAGACATGAAATATCTCTGAAGTATTTGTGATATATATGACGCCAGCGCGCGACGCGCGCGCCGCGCGACCGGCCATGTACCAGTAGTAAACTAGTGTCCAAGCAAAACGGTTGTTTACTTCCATATTCCCGCTCTCCATACATATCACTGGCGACGAGTTAGACGAACGAATACCTACGCGTAGTTAAAATGACAGCGTTTCTCGGAAATCTATCTTTATTTGACCATAAAAACAGTGAATGGCAAATATTTAAAGGAAAACTAACGCAATGCGATGTGAAAAGTGGAATATTGCTGTGTCATCTTACAGAGGAGACATATCGTCTAGTACTCAACCTAGCATTTCCAAAGGAGTTGGAAACGCTGAGCTATGCAGACCCAGTTGGATTACTCGACGGCCATTTCAAGCAAAGAAAGTGTTCATTCGTGGATAAGGCGAAATTTTTTGGCGCCAGCAAAACAACAGGCGAAACCATTGGAGAATGGGCGGCGCGATTAAGGGGGTTGGCAATTTATTGCGACTTCGGCACCGCTCTAGAAACGAATTTAAGTGATCGTTTCGTCCTCGGCCTGAGTGCTGGTCCAGAACGCGATAAGCTGTTAGAGCAAAACCCGTCGACGCTCACGTTATCGCGGGCTATTGAAATAGCGGAGCAGGCATCGTGTGCCAAAGAAGCAAAGGCGTTGTTAGGTTCGGAGGCCATTTCCATCAAGGAGGAACCATTATTCCGTGCGAAGTTCCAGGGTCACCCCAGCCGTGGACGTGGCGCAGGTGGCGCTGATGCAGCAAAAGGCAGCGATACGGATCGTTGCGAGGTTTGCGGCATGAAAAATCATAGTGGTGAAAAGTGTCGTTATAAGAGTTATGCGTGCCTAAAGTGCGGAGTAAAAGGCCATTTAAAAAAAGTGTGTGGTAATAAAAAAAACTCGTGTTTATCATGTCGACTCTAATGAACGGTGCAGTGGTAACCAGCTCCAGGACAAGGGTTGTGAGGAATGCCAGAACTTTAACATAAGGTACGCGGCTGATAAACCTATTGAAATTGAATTATTTTTAGGCGAACAATTTATTAAAATGGAACTAGATTCAGGATCGGGTAGTACAGTGATTTCGGATAATTTATATTTCAAAAGGTTTTCGCAATATCAGCTACAAAATTGCAATGTAAAAATGTGCTTATACAATGGACATAAAATCTCTCCACTAGGTTTTTTCACTGTTATAGCAAAGTTTAATCATTTACAACGAAACTTTAAAGTTTACGTAGTTAAGAATGGAGGTCCACCATTGTTGGGTAGGGATTTCATGTC
This sequence comes from Polymixis flavicincta, assembly GCA_949987655.1. Classification (NCBI taxonomy): domain Eukaryota; kingdom Metazoa; phylum Arthropoda; class Insecta; order Lepidoptera; family Noctuidae; genus Polymixis; species Polymixis flavicincta. The sequence continues at coordinate 8,489,558 of OX465202.1, read as the reverse complement.
CACGTTTAATTTAATAATTACAACTAGCATTAACTCCTTAGTAAGTAGCGATAATGTTGAACTAGAATTACTAGAAAAATACCCAGATCTTTGGCGCGATGAACTGGGTTCATTTAATAAATTTAAAGTTACCCTACAACTTAAAGAAAACTCTGTCCCAAAGTTTTTTAAGCCACGAACTTTGCCTTAAGAGATAAGGTCGAACAAGAATTAGAGCGGTTAGTAGGTTTAGGTATTCTGGTGTCGATAAATCACGCACAATACGCCACTCCAATTGTGCCGGTGTTGAAGGAAAACGGTCAAGTCAGAATCGCGGGAGATTTTTCGGTAACATTAAATAAAGACCTTGTAATTGAGAAATAACCCTTACCCAGGATTGAAGAGGTTTTTGCTAAGATTGGAGGGGGTGAGCTGTATAGTAAAATTGATCTAAAAAATGCATACAATCAATTTATTTTCGAAGAGTCTTCACAGGAACTAACGGCAATAAATACTCATAAATGTCTGTACAAATATACACGATTAGTTTACGGCCTAGCTAATGCTCCCGCTATTTTTCAAAAATCCATGGAGACATTATTAGCAGGAATAGACGGAGTCAGTGTCTGGCTCGATGACATATGTATTACGGGTCCCGATAGAAACACACACATTAAAAGGCTAACGGAAGTTTTAGGTAGGTTAAGCGATGCCGGTCTTCGTCTTCAAAAAGACAAGTGTCAATTTTTTCAACAAAGTGTTCTTTACTTAGGCTACGTGATTAGTAAAGCAGGACTAATGACTAATCCCGAAAAAGTCAAGGCAATATTAAGTGCCCCAGAGTCGACGAACGTCACCGAAGTAAAAAGATTTTTAGGCGTTGTCAATTATTACAGGAATTTCATTCCTAACGCATCGTCAGTACTCAGTCCTCTTCACGAACTACTACGGAGCGATGTGCCCTGGCAGTGGGGTGACAGGCAGCGGCAAGCAATGGTGACAGTGCGCCGTGAACTAGCCTCGGAGCGCGTACTGGCGCACTTCAAGCCGACGGCGCAGCTCGTACTCACGGTGGACGCGGGCCCGAGCGGGCTCGGCGCCGTGCTCTCGCAACGCGGCCACGACGACGCTCATGAGCGACCGCTTGCGTATGCATCTCGCTCACTTACCACTAGCGAGCGAAACTATAGTCAGATACAGAAGGAGGCGACCGCTATCATTTTTGGTGTGAAAAGGTTCCATCAGTATCTGTACGGCCGCAGTGAACCATTCATTTTAAAAAATTGAACCGCCGAAAAACCGAAAAACAAAAAATTATAAACTAGCTTTGTCCAACCCCAATAACTAAGTTCGGAAGGCGGTGACATATAATCAAATACATATCCAAAGTCACCGACTTCCGAACTTATTTATTGGGGTTGGACAAAGCTAGTTTATTATTTTTTATTTTTCGGTTTTTCGGCGGTTCAATTTTTTTATTAAAAAGTTTTTATTTTATAATTTTTTGTGGCTATAATCTACTATAATCTATTAATTACATGCTTAATTTTTGATTTAATACACGACTCAGTATTAAAATCTGTGAGTAAACAATCAATCATCCCTTGTTTTCTTACCCTTAGGGTTGGAATTTTTCTTCGAAATTTATATGGGACCAACTTCGAGGTATACCCTTTCCAATAAAAAAAGAATTATCAAAATCGGACTACTCTGAAAAAAGTTATGCGTGGTCATACATAAAAAAAAAAAAAAATATACGCGTCGAATTGAGTAACCTCCTCCGTTTTTTCGTCGGTTCGAAAAACCGATCATAGGCCATTGGTTTCTATCTTTAATAACAAGACGGGTATACCGGTGACGACTGCTCTAAGACTGCAGCGATATGCTATAATATTATCGGCGTATAACTATGTAGTACATTATGTATCAGGTGATAATAATTTAGTGGCTGATTATTTTTCCCGCGCCCCATTAAAATGCACAAACAAGTCGGAAGAGACCGAAACCAATATTGATGTAGATCTAGATACCTATTACGCGCTCAAGTTTTTGGATGAAGCGTCGCCCGCTACTAAAACGTGCGACATTAAGCAGGCAACGGAGACCGATACGGTGATCCAAACTGTCATTAGGTACATGCAAAAGGGATGGCCTCGAAAAATAATGTGCAAGTTTGTTTCCCCTTATTTTCAGTGCAAGTCCGATTTGCAGTACGAGAAAGGTTGCCTATTTAGGGGTCATAGAATCGTAATTCCATCTCAGTTAAGAGATAAATTGCTACGTGAATTGCACGACACACATTTAGGCATAATTAAAACTAAAAGTAATGCACGAAGTAGGATGTGGTGGCCCGGCATCGACGGCGACATCGAGCGTTGGATAGGCTCCTGTAGTACGTGCGCGAGCGTGCGGCCCGCGCCACCGCGCGACCCCCCCGCACCCTGGCCCGCCGCCGCCGGCGCCTGGCAGCGCGTGCACATAGATTATATGACGGTGGGGCAGAGGGTATATCTCGTGGTTGTAGATTCCTTCAGTAAATGGGTGGAATGTTTACACATGCATAATGGTACGGCAACTAAGGCTTTGATAACAAAACTCAAGGGAATTTTTTCAACATTTGGTATACCAAATTTGTTGGTATCAGACAATGACGTCAAAATAAATTCGGACGAGTTCAAGACATTTTGCGCCGCTAATGGTATCAAATACATGACGACTCCTATTTATCATCCGCCAAGTAATGGTCAAGCCGAAAATTCAGTAAGAACGTGTAAGAAGATGCTGAAATGTATTTTAAAAGATAATTTACCGTTAATCCAAATGAATGAATTATTGTTAGGCTATTTATTTAATTATAGAAATACCGTGCATTGTACCACTGGGGAAACGCCAGCAAAGTTAATGTTTGGTAGAAATTTAAGATCTCGGTTCGATTTAGTTGTACCTTCAAGCGTAGCAACGCACTGTAATACAACGGCGGAGCCCGGGAGAAGACAATTTATGACTGACGATGTGGTTTGGACCCGATGGTACAGCGCTCGGAAAGAAACTTGGCAGCTAGGCGTAATAAAACATAGAATAGGCAGAAAAATGTACAAAATTTATATTAATGACTTAGATCATCACTGCATAAGGCATGTGGATCAGATACGAAAGTATACGGGTGGTAATCAGCCTACAGAGATTACAGAAGTTGCGGTGCCACATCATGAACAGTCGCCCCACATTTCCGGTACTACTAGTACAAGACACAATACAGCATTACCAATATTAACAGGAGAGCAATTAACTATGAGTCCACCCGTGGCGACTGAAACTGATGTCGCACCTATACCAAATGCGGAATGTGTCGCAGATGATGGTGATGGGGAGGAATGGGGTGATTGTGAGGCGATTGAGGGTGAAAAAGGGGCCGCTGATAATTCAATATCGCCGCAATCACCGACAGCACAGCCGGAGGCACTTGTGTCCGAAGGCAATCGGTCTCAAGGTACGAGTGAGTGTAATATTGAAGACCTGCGCGCTCCATCCCCCACACTCCCGCCACAAAAGCGTAATAGGAAGGTGGTAGACTATAAGAAATTCTTTTAATCGTGTTGTTTTGTCTTAATGGTGCCGATTCTGTTGTACACCGAACTGAACTAAACTATAACTAAAATTTCTTATTTTTAGTTTAGAGAATCATAAAAGCTATTCTGCAAACAAGATTCTCTAAATTTAAAAACTATTTTGACACAACTAAAATCATGTTTGACAATCGCTAAGTTGAGTAAACCATAGACCAAGATTTGAATAAACATTGAACGAAAGTGAACGAAATGATCGGATGTGCAAAAAAAGCCTGAGTAAAATCAAATAATTATCTTAAATTGTAAATCAATTATTATTTAAATGAAGTATAATTAATATAATCACGGCTTAAACTATATTGTTGTTTATATTATAATCAATGAGATGTAATAACCTGAATTTGCTTTTGTTATCTGTGATCAATCCGATTCTGGTATGGTTGTACACCGAATAACGATTTTGAACCACAGCGATTTTTTTCGGTTTTCGATTGGAAAGAAACCTTTAATTTTATTAAAATCTCAAAATTACAACATTTAATTATTATTTTCATACATATATGATTATCTTCCTATTAATTTTAGTGTAATGAAGTTAATTTACTAATAAAAAATTTATTTCGAGAGAAGAAAATCCGGTTTTTCGTTAAGTAAGCTGAAAATCTCCGGTTTTCTCGTCGCCGTAAGAAAGCCCTATCAAGGACGTCTTGGAGTTTGTTGCTGATGTTTTGAATACTTTTGAAGTTCATATTAGGTAAAGTCTGGAGTAAAAAATGCAGGCGTCGAGGAAACGAGCCACTAAAAGGCAAATGGTAATAGGCAAATGGCCAGAGGTAAGAAATACGACTGAACTTAATTTTAAATCCCCATCAATGACTTTCTTACAGAAGACTTTCTTAAAGAAAATTTTCCATTTCGTGGACAATCTGAGAGCGCAATTATTTATACCCGCGGTCTTTATACCTATTATGAGGATCAAGCCATTTATAGCTTCACCGGTTTACCATTAGTGTCATATTTTTTTCTTGTTTTAGAAAATCAGGCTGATGCGGAGGTGTCGGAGTTTTAGGCCAGCGTTAGTAGCGAGCTTAATGCACTGGGCTGCAGCAGGACTGTAGAGCAGTGGCAACATGTAAGTTGCTTATGTCAGATAAAATGTTAATCTGGATTGGTTAAAATACATGCATAATTTTCATTGTGTTCTAAACTAATTTAATTTCAACAGATTTGGAATGTGTGGGTGGCCAAAGTAAAGACCAAGGCAAGAAAGGTCAGAGACTCCATCAGGGCCACAGGCGGAGGGCCGGCAGAGGCAGATCTTAATGATATTGAGAAAAAAATTCTTGATATCATTGGGTCTGCTTCTGTCGATGGTTTTGCCACTTTGGAAATGGTAATTTATTTTAATATTCATGGTATTTTTGTGCCTCAATGGCAATTTTTATTATAAATAAGACTGGTTTTTAGAAATGTATGAAGAATTAATAAGACTATTAATTATCTATTGTTATTAAGCGCTGGTGCTCATGTGATGTTTAATGGATTGTTTTGTTTTTATTTCAGGGAATACCTATCTTGTCCCCATCGCCCATGTCACCTGCCCCACAGCAAAATATGTCGCCCTCTCTGCAGCCCGTACTGGAAGAGCAGCACATATACAACGACAGCGGGACTCCTGCAGTGCTACAGCGGCAGTCAACCGGTCGAGTTACCCGTCGCCGAAGACTGCCAAGGACTCCCCGCCCACCAGTGCACCACAATTTGGTACAAGCACTTAATGATAATAGCCGTTTACTCCGGGAGAGCATTGTCCAGGCTGCAGAAATTTTAGCTGCTGCCATTCGCTCTTCCGGTGTTCAATACCTCGTTACACATGCCCAAGACGGAGATAATGGGGATGAAACCTGATGGGTTTCTTCTCCATTACTTCGTCTTGGAGCTAACCTACCAACCAACAAACCGCTACTATCATTAAGTGCTTGTTCCAGTCTCTTCTCAGCTCGCTACTGACGTTTGTGATAATACCAATATTTTCGTTTAGTTTTTAATGATTCCATAGATTATATGCCGATTGTTAATTATTTTGTTGATTGTTATAATTTGTTGATTTTTATATTTAGTTGATTTTGATAGCATCAGGTAAAGTCTCCTGCTCTTGTCCCAATTTATTCCGGGTGCAATTTGTTTTGTAGTATGAAAAAAATGACACTAGCTCTGATTGAAAAATCACAATATCTCTGGAACTTATATCTCTTACAAACTATTCATGTAACAAGTTTGACCCTACATAGAGAGTGTAAGCATCTATTAGGAAAGAACACAAAAAGAAAGGTACCGAAAGGAGACAAAACTGTACTAACCTTTATGTGTTTGGGGAGAACTCCTTCATTCAACCGAGGATTGCTTAGGGTATCCACCAAATAAAGTGCGCCGGATCTAGGCAGTCTAAAATTTTTTTTGAATTTTTCTTCAGCCATTTGGAATGGGTTGGAAAGATCTCGCAATCTTTCCAGCTGAACCCTTCCTTGATGGTTTCTAAAAAAATAGTTATATCATAATTCACAATTCAAGTGGGTTTTCCAATTTTTGTACAAAGCTGTAATAAGAATAAGATAGCTTTGTACAAGAACTTAGGCTCCTACTTAGATGTTCAGTACAAAAATGCCTTAGTGTTTTCACAAATGGATTTCGTATTATATTCCACTAAATAATAAAAAAAATATAAGTATGTATTTACCTTTCTGTCGAATTGACAACAGCTGCAATCACGTATGCTTCCATAATTATTCTCAAAGTTTTAAGGACAACACTCTGAAGATCAATACGAGAAATGCGCTTTGTAGACTTTAGTTCTTGACAATTAATTTTAATCCACACCTTTTTAGTCGCGATTAAAAATAGTCTGATTTAGTTTGACAATCAAATTTTTTGTTGAAAAACGGCACATTCAGAATAGCTTATTTGCCATTTTCACTAAATTGAGTAACTAAACGTCATCAGTGCTTGTCAAACTAAAATTTAATTAAGTTGTGTCAGTTTAGTGAATTTCAGAATGGGAAACGTTGTTTGACAGGACTAAACTAAATTTTTGTGATTTTTAGTCTAGTTTAGAGAATTTTGTGACAACAGAATCGGCACCAATGTCTAGTTTTATAATTAGTTTTAAGAGTATTATATATTGTCACCAGGTTCCAAAATCTAAGTGTGAAGGAATGATATATATGACGCCAGCGCGCGACGCGCGCGCCGCGCGACCGGCCATGTACCAGTAATAAACTAGTGTCCAAGCAAAACGGTTGTTTACTTCCATATTCCCGCTCTCCATACATATCAATTTGGCAAAGGTAATTTCCAAAATGTTTATTAAGTTTTTTGTTTGTTATCCGATCAATGTCTTGTCCAACTTGAATATCGGTCATAATTCCATTGACACAAATATTCTTAAGAACTGATCATTAGTATTAGTAACAAAGGGCAATATGGAAGTCTATTGAAATTAACTGCCTTAACTATATACTAATAATAAAGAGGAAAGATTTGATTGTTTGTTAGTTTGTATGTTTGTTTGCATTGAATAAGCTCCGAAACTATTGAACCGATTTGAAAAATTCTTATACTGTTTGGAAGATTTTATTCCCGTATTCCCACGGGAACGGGAACTACGCGGGTGAAACCGCGGAGCATTGCTAGTCTTTCATAAACACAAGGTAACCATTATTATTAAGAAAATCCTGTTGTACAGCAGGCCAAGCCATCCCAAACCGTCAAACTTTCCCAATTGAACCTGAGCCTTATTCCTTTGTGATAATGTTGAAAAACTATAAAAGAAATTCGACGGACTGGGGCAGCCTCTGTACTTTATTATTAGATATTTAAAATTGAGTCTCATTGCCTTGAGTGAGAGTTAAAATTGATTTTTATTTGGCTTTACCTGTGGTAGGCATGGCATATTTTTTTTATTATTTGCCATGTCAAAAGTTACTGAAATCAATTTAGTAGTCAATTGGCGCACGGTATAGTTTCGATTGGCCACATGTTTATTTGCTTAAAACATGGCACAATAAGGTCATAATAACAAAATTATGATCTTTCATGTTTCGCCATGGACTGGCATATACATATTAAAACATTTTAATTGTAGAAAAATTAAACGACATTTACATGTCTGTCATGTCTTAACATAGGTGAAATCTTTAAAATAATAGGTAGGTACATAAAATAATATGATGAAAACTTGGTAACCATATTTATCTGTTACTTTCCATCATTTTTTTTTATCACATTATAAAACAATTATCAAGAGAGAGTTCACTTATTTCTTTTGGAATATTATTGTATATTTTAATTGTTGTGAGATAAAGCTATTTTTATTGCATTATGCGCTTTGATGTGAACGAATTTTTAACCGTGTATATTTCACGACGGGTATATTTTGAATGCAAATCGCATGCTATAAAAAAAAATTAGAGTGCACTTTTACAAATAGTATGTACTTGTGCCTGCCGGGCAGGGCCCGAGAAATCGTGTTATGTAATAAGTGTTTTAGCTAACGCTCAATATCTTGGGATCTACAATAGTACCCTAATAGGGTAAATCTGGGACTACTTTAGTGGTTGGAACATTGTTACTTCAGCTTTGTATTGCTGTGATAATTTTCAGGGGATCATCTGCAGTCTATCCTTCTGAAGCTTTCTTTAACTTCACAGGTATCTTCAGAACCACTCGATATGGACGGCGACGAATTTTAGGACGCTCTGATGCCCGCTGGGATGGAGCTGTAATTTCTTCGCCTTCATAGAGCACCCACGTGTGCTCTTAGCATGGCTGCCTAAGATCAAGTTTACCTGGCTCTGAACTACATACAGCTCACCTGTATGGTGGCGTTAGATCACATTAGTGGCTACGTTTATCGCAGAACTATAGCTCAGTCACATGGCTGCAACATACCATACGCAAACATCTTCATAAAGGCCACCTATATGTGACTGAACTAGAGCGTCAGCCGTATGGAGCTCTTAATTATTTTCTTACATTTGTATCATAAAACTCTGGACTGTAGTTCGTCTACATGGCTGCGATAGATTATACGGATACATCTCTATTAAGCTCTGCTATATGGCTGAACACGAGTGCACGCCACACTAGGCTCACACTATACTCATACATCTCTGAACAGTCGACCTATGTGGCTGAACCCGAGTGCACGCCGCATAGGCTATCTCACTATACTCGTACATCTCTGAACAGTCCACCTCGTGGCTGAACCCGAGTGCACGCCGCATAGGCTATCACACTATACTCGTACATCTCTGAACAGTCCACCTCGTGGCTGAACCCGAGTGCACGCCGCATAGGCTATCTCACTATACTCTTACATCTCTGAACAGTCCACCTCGTGGCTGAACCCGAGTGCACGCCGCATAGGCTATCTCACTATACTCTTACATCTCTGAACAGTCCACCTCGTGGCTGAACCCGAGTGCACGCCGCATAGGCTATCTCACTTATACTCGCACATCTCTGAACAGTCCACCTCGTGGCTGAACCCGAGTGCACGCCGCATAGGCTATCTCACTATACTCGTACATCTCTGAACAGTCCACCTCGTGGCTGAACCCGAGTGCACGCCGCATAGGCTATCACACTATACTCGTACATCTCTGAACAGTCCACCTCGTGGCTGAACCTGAGTGCACGCCGCATAGGCTATCTCACTATACTCGTACATCTCTGAACAGTCCACCTCGTGGCTGAACCCGAGTGCACGCCGCATAGGCTATCTCACTATACTCGTACATCTCTGAACAGTCCACCTCGTGGCTGAACCACTCGGGTGCACGCCGCATAGGCTATCTCACTATACTCTTACATCTCTGAACAGTCCACCTCGTGGCTGAACCCGAGTGCACGCCGCATAGGCTATCTCACTATACTCGTACATCTCTGAACAGTCCACCTCGTGGCTGAACCCGAGTGCACGCCGCATAGGCTATCTCACTATACTCTTACATCTCTGAACAGTCCACCTCGTGGCTGAACCCGAGTGCACGCCGCATAGGCTATCACACTATACTCGTACATCTCTGAAGAGTCCACCTCGTGGCTGAACCCGAGTGTACGCCGCATAGGCTATCTCACTATACTCGTACATCTCTGAACAGTCCACCTCGTGGCTGAACCCGAGTGCACGCCGCATAGGCTATCTCACTATACTCGTACATCTCTGAACAGTCCACCTCGTGGCTGAACCCGAGTGCACGCCGCATAGGCTATCTCACTATACTCGTACATCTCTGAACAGTCCACCTCGTGGCTGAACCCGAGTGCACGCCGCATAGGCTATCTCACTATACTCGTACATCTCTGAACAGTCCACCTCGTGGCTGAACCACTCGGGTGCACGCCACATAGGATTCTCGTATAATATACATTTACATATGATATACATTTTATTATACAGATAATAGTGCATACAAACATTAGGCATTGCCGAAATCAACAAAGGTAAGCTGCTGCTTAACTGTTAAACATTATAGCTGCTCAGAAAATCCAGTGAACGGAAATAATTATTGTTCAAATATTATTGTAATGGTTGAAAATGAAATCTTGTAGCGAAATTCCCAACTTTTGCTGACACGATTTATTTACTTTGCAAGTCGTCCAATACAATTATAACTCTATCAAGGAGTAGCCTTGACCAAGAGTACCACGTGCACTGGCCCAACTTTTTATTATTATTAAATACGTTTAGTCCAATGCAATGATAACCTTATCGAGGAGTAGCCTCGACCAAAGGAACCACGTGCTTCGGCCCAACTATTCGCCTGTTAATAATCAGTCCTACGCAACGATAACCTTATCAAGGAGTAGCCTTGACCAAAGGTACCACGTGCTTCGGCCCGACTATTAATGACTATGATCTAAATATTAACCATCTAGGAAATACGCTACAGTAACAATGGTTGCTACCGAATTATTAGACTACATAATAACCACTCTCAACGCTCACTAAATTAGCTGGGTCAGGAACAATGAAACAATATAAAGAATTCATAAGATTACTTACGTTTTACCGAGACATGGCTCGTGGTGCTTGTCACTTCTGACTATAAAGAAAAACGATACTTATAATTTGCTTATACTTTTATTTTCACAACTGTTCTCTTCGACTGTCTAACAACCAATGAATCTACATCATTTTTAGGGTTCCGTACCTCTAAAGGAAAAAACGGAACCCTTATAAGATCACTTTGTTGTCCGTCCGTCCGTCCGTCTGTCAAGACCGTTTTTCTCAGGAACGCGTGGAGGTATCAAACTGAAATTTCTATATGATACTTAGTTCTACTGTCCCTGGAAGCTGTAGAAAAATCAACTTTCTAAGTCAACGCAATCAAAAGATACAGCCATTTAGGCCGCAAAATTCCGCAAATTTTCGAAACTCGCACGGGAATCAAAACCTACAGGGTACTTCCCGTGAACTTAGAATCTTGAAATTTTGTACGAAGTCACGTCTTATAGTACAGATATAGGAAAAATTACGAAAACCGAAATTTTTTAGTTTCGTCATATAAAAAAAAATATTTTTGACAATTTTGAACTTTTACTTATATACCCATAGGTTTGTACGGAACCCTCGGTGCGCGAGTCCAACTCGCACTTGACCGGTTTTTTTTCATTTTTAAAACACATTTATGTCCCCACCCAGAAACAACGGCTCGGTGACGTTGCTTCTGAGTGTTGCCATCGTACAATTACACATTAAATTGTCTGATTTGTCATAATAGTAGCGTTTTACCTTCAACAAAACGCTTGTTGTGTCCGGAGACTCATTCGGGGTCATATAAATATAGTTTGAGTTTAGCATCTTCCGTTTTCGTGTCACATCTATAGGTATATGCAACTGTCTTCTTGGCAACACTATGATGACGTATTTCCGCTCTCGTTCACCAGGTGGCTGCAGCGCGCCAAATCGTTCATTGTGGCCTCAAAAACCTAAAACTTGAGAAACCAATAAAACCAGGCAGTATTTAAAATTATGACCCCGATTGAGTCTCCAGACACAACAAGCGTTTTGTTGAAGGTAAAACGCTACTATTGCGTCCTTCGGCCTCATTCGGGGTCATATAAACATAGTTTGAGGCTTTGTTTGTTATCGCCTGGTGAACGGGACGCCAATGTGTTGTAAAAAGCATAAATTAAATTAGATCCATAAATTATTAAAAATAATAAGCACAAGAATAAATTCCAATGTAGTTACGATTTCATTGCTATAAAGTTAAGATAAATTACTAAAAATTGTACATTCATGACAATAAAAAGACCACTCATACGTACCTCGAGAATCCCTCAACATGAAAAAGCTTTGTGTAAACTTACCATAATCATGTAAATCTTTTTATTATTCGTCGATACTTATTGTTATAATTAAAACGCCTTGTAGGATCATCCTTATCACAAAATAATTTATTCAATTTAATTAGAGGTAATTAATTAATTGGCTGGAAAAGATGAATTAAAGAACTTCCTTGCACTGGAATCACTTCTTTCCTGTAATGTTTTTTAAAAGTATTTGCAGATCTCCAATTAGCTCGTGCCATTATCCCATCAAGAGGTTCGTTGTCCGACCAACTTCGTGAAGCAACGGCAGAACGAAAACTACCTGGAGTAGCCTCAATTCCTGCTTCCCTTAAAATTGACTTAACCCAACCTGCCAAAATAGTTCTAGTAGCTGGCTTTGCTTTTCCGCATATAGTGATAAATAATCTGTCGCTAGAACAAAGTAAACGACGCGGTTTTCCAACTTCTATGAGATTTTTAAGCCAAAGTACCGGATCAAGCGCCTCATTTTCAAGATTGCCTAACAACTTCCAACCTGACTGCACATGAGTTTCAGAGTCAGTTTTCGAACCAAAATGCGGCCAAAACATTATGCTATCTTCACTTACAATACACCTGTCTGGCGAAACACTAAGTAACGTTAAATCATGTATCCTACGCCCTGAACATAATAACAGTAAAACTGCACAAACTCTTGAAATTTCGAACGGACTTTGATTTTGAAGAATTCTACTGCCCAACCAACCTTCTAGAGACTGAGGATCCCAAACAGGGGGTGGACACTTTTTAGGCTGTTGCAACGCTATAGCTTTAATCATTTGTTTAACCAAAATGTTTGAACTTAATCGGGCCTCACTCTTTGTATTACATAAAGTGGACACAACTGATTTATGAAGTAAAATAGTACGATAAGATAATTTTTATTTTAGGTGCAAATCCGCTAAATATCTAGCCAATTCACTACCTGAAGGGTCTGAGAAATTTATACCAGACGTGGAACACCAATTTAACCATCTTTGCCATGCTGGCCGATGTGTATTTAAAGTAGACGACCTCCAACCTTTTATCAGCAGACACTTTTGTTCTTCAGACCAGTCACCTAAGGATTCAGATCACCCCCACATCTCTATACTTCTAACACCAGCTCCTTCACACGAGGAGGGGGCTGCCCGGTCCTCGTGTCTACTAGTACCTCCGATAACCTGTGAATTGTGAACGGAGGCGCGATCGCTCTGGTCTTCAAGTCTGCTCTCCAGAATGCTCGAGGCCACCTCGGTGCAACTATCAGGAATACACCTCGAGCCTGGTTTAGATGCATCAGGACCCGGGGTATCAAACTTGGAGGAGGAAAGACCCAAGCCAGATGGAAATCCCATTTGAAAGCGAACGCATTGTGTCTCCATGCTCGCCGATCTCTTTGATCTAGAGTTACATAACATGGTACGGCGTGGGCTGTACTGGAGGCAAAAAGATCTATCTGGGGAACACCCCACTTTGCAAAGACAATATTGGTGAATTTGGGGAGTAGATGCCATTCTTGTAAAATTGAGTGCCGCGACAGACGGTCTGCGACACTGTTGTACCTGCCCGGAATGTGATGGGGGATTACATGAATGTCGTACTTCCGAAGTATGTGAAAAATTTGATATATTAAATCCATCAAGATTCGAGACTTGTTTCCCCCTCCTTTCGCAAGTACCTTACTACCGCCTTGTTGTCGCACTGCAGAAGCAGAGATGTGTGGCTCAGAGACGGACCGAAATCTATCAAACATTTTAAAATAGTTAACATCTCTTTGTGATTCGAATGAAGCCGCTCTTCTTCTATTGTCCACTTGCCCGATAGGTGAAGACCATTTAGCTCCGCCCCCCAACCTGTATCTGCTGCGTCTGTTGTCAAAAAAATATTTACTTGTGGTGGTTTGTAATGATTTTTTTGTGGTGTACAATAAAGTATATATAAATAAATAATAAATAAATGAAGCCTGGATTTCTCTACACAATGAACCTTCCACCAACTTAATTCTTCCAGCACCTCGGCAGGCAAGGGATAAGTTGAGTGAAATGGCATTTTTAGGACTAGGTTGCAATAAGCCAGTAGGTGCCGAAAATTCAAACGACCCATTGGAACTACTAGACGAGCAAAATTCAGAACGCCCAAAATACTCTGTATTTCTCGAAGAGATGCCTTCCGCCGCCGGAGCAACTTTGATAAACGATTTGCATGTTCTGAATCTTATTTTCTGGTAGAAATTTTTGATTTTTCCATGGATTTCACATCAAACCCAAATACTCTATTATTTTCTGAGGCATAAGGATCTATTTCTCCATGTTTACCTGCCAACCCAGCTGGCTGAGAATTCGAAGAACAGCGTCGACGTGTTTTATGAGTGTCGGTCTGTCCTGTGCTACTAGGAGATAATCGTCGAGAAAAACCACTACTCGAATGCCTAGATTCCTGAAAATCTCGGCGGTCCAGTTGGTCAACGATGCAAATACTTTGGGCGCTGTCGCTAGGCCAAATGGCAAACAGGTCATTTGCAGTAACCGATCTCGATACAATAGACGGAGAAAACAACGGTGAGCGGGTGCTACATTTACGTGATTGTAAGCTTGCCTGAGGTCTATCTTGACCATCCAATCCCTCTCCTGAATGAAATCGGGAACTCGATTTACCGAAATCAATCGAAATTTGCTTATTTTCAAGTATTTGTTTAAGCTTTTTAAATTGAAAATGGGACGGTAGGTTCCGTCGCTTTTGGGAATCAGAAAGAAATTTGATATGAAACTCGGTGTCAGGGGAGCATTTTCTAAAATTTTCTGTTTCAGCAAATTTTGAATGACTCTGTCCATCTCCGGCGATGGTAGAGTAAGATTGCAACGTTTCACCTGCCTTGGCGGGACCAGAGGCGGTTTCTTTTGAAATGGAATACGATAACCCTTCACTACTAACTATGGGGCTGGTAAAACCGTTGTCCACCCAGTTGTCCCCTCGGTTGAGGACGAAAAAATGTTGGATTATTAATAAACGGGTTCATTGCGGGATGGTTATTATAAAAAGCTCCTGCACTCTGCGGAGGAGTAAATCTATAGTTCATCGTCAGTGCCGAAGCGCGACTGGACGATTGATATCCACTAGTACCAGGGTACGCCGCCTGGGGTCTGGGAGTTTTCTTTTCTTGCCCAGAAAAGTAAATTTTAATGGCATAAAAAATCTTGTTAATTCCGCCATTATTCTTAATAAATTCACTAAAAGGTACTTTATCAAACAAAAAATCACTAGACGGCGGTATTTTCTTCAAACATGGCTTAAAGGATTTATCTCTTAACTGCTTAATGAATACTTCGCGTCTTTGTTCAATTATATCGGCCCTGCGGCCGCAAACTAGTTGCAAACAATCACGTGAAATCTTTTGATAATCCCCGGAAAAAATCTCTTTTAATTTTAATGTTAGTTGTTCTGGGTCCATGCTACCCGTATCCTTAGCCCAGTCCACTATCTGTCGAAAACCCTGTTGCATAGCATCGCTTTGCATTACCAGTGCGCGAGTCACAGCTCCCAGAAACTTATCCGAAGAGGGTAGATGGGTAATTTTTTCTAAATATTTGATCTCGTCGTTTACTTCAAGGTCAACATATCCCGGACGAGTATTATAAACTTTTTGTGATTCCACATAGCGAACATTATTCCAGTTTTCATTGTTAAAATATTGAATTGAATTGAGCAAATCTAACTGATTAGACGGAGTTGCTGTGACAGCTGGCTCCTTTAATTGCGTTGCCAAATCAAAATCAAATGATTGAACTGGTACAGGATCCGAAACGGGTTCTGACGACGTTTCGGTAACAGGTTGTTCATGTGAGTAGGGTATTATTGGGCATTCTACCCCACCTTCCGTTCCATCGGCTCACTTCGTTCGCCTCGTCACTCTCGGTGGAGTAGAATGCCCAATAATATAAATGAAATCCTACATAGTGCGGTAAAATACTGGTTCGGCGCCTATTCCACTCGATGGGAACGGAAGGTGGAGTATGAATTCCTACATAGTGTAGTAAAATACTGTTAGTACCGATGGCTTACCTCGATCAACTAGTTACCGCAGATTATTGTAATTATACTCACCAGGTTAAAACAGCTAAAACTTTACTATACCAATCAAACATACACAAACTTTCGTTAACATAATCAGGTCTATATTTGAACGAACCAGTAACCTAAAATTCAGGACAGATTGTCTTATGTCTCTCCACATACTTAGGGATGGTGCATTGCCGTTTAGGATAACACACATACCTGTTTTCGTGACCAGATTGGCTCGAGGACATCTGAACTTTAGGATACCGTGAACATTAAACTAAAATTTAGGACAGATTGTCTCATGTCTCTTTACAGAGCAAGAAATAGCATGCACCTTCAAGCACACAAACAATCTATTTCTATGACCCCAGATTGGGCACCAAGGACATCCAAACTTTAATTTAATTCATTCGAACCGACGACACTACCTTACACGTTTACAAACAAGGGCGCTCGCTGTTTGAACCGCTAGCCTAAAATTCAGGACAGATTGTCTCATGTCTCTTCACAGAGTAAGAAATAGCATACACCTTCCGGCACACACACAATCTATTTCTATGACCCCAGATTGGGCACCAAGTAAGTAAGTAAGTAAGTAAGTAAGTCTTTATTTGCCTTAAACATGGTATAAAAGGTGTTACAGTTTGGTAATATAATATAGTCCACATGTTTAGCTATACAACATCGTGTATCAATTGCATGCAAAATACTTAGAATTAATTAGTAAGTAGAAATAAAATGTCAAAGCTATAAAACATCCTCCACAATACAATCATCATAACATAATATTCCGGGGCGCCCAGCGGACTCTCCGTCCGCTTACCGGCCCATTGTGCTGCTCGACGAGGTGGGCAAGCTCTTTGAGAGAGTAATTGCAGACCGCCTCGTCGGGCGCCTGGTGCGGGTGGGGCCGGATTTGGCGGAGAGCCAGTTTGGTTTCCGCAGGGGGCGCTCCACGGTGGATGCCATCATGCGCGTGCGAGCCCTCACGACGGGGGATGCTGTGGCCCGGGGTGGGGTCGTCTTGGCGGTGTCTATATGATACTTAGTTCTACTGTCCCTGGAAGCTGTAGAAAAATCAACTTTCTAAGTCAACGCAATCAAAAGATACAGCCATTTAGGCCGCAAAATTCCGCAAATTTTCGAAACTCGCACGGGAATCAAAACCTACAGGGTACTTCCCGTGAACTTAGAATCTTGAAATTTTGTACGAAGTCACGTCTTATAGTACAGATATAGGAAAAATTACGAAAACCGAAATTTTTTAGTTTCGTCATATAAAAAAAAATATTTTTGACAATTTTGAACTTTTACTTATATACCCATAGGTTTGTACGGAACCCTCGGTGCGCGAGTCCAACTCGCACTTGACCGGTTTTTTTTCATTTTTAAAACACATTTATGTCCCCACCCAGAAACAACGGCTCGGTGACGTTGCTTCTGAGTGTTGCCATCGTACAATTACACATTAAATTGTCTGATTTGTCATAATAGTAGCGTTTTACCTTCAACAAAACGCTTGTTGTGTCCGGAGACTCATTCGGGGTCATATAAATATAGTTTGAGTTTAGCATCTTCCGTTTTCGTGTCACATCTATAGGTATATGCAACTGTCTTCTTGGCAACACTATGATGACGTATTTCCGCTCTCGTTCACCAGGTGGCTGCAGCGCGCCAAATCGTTCATTGTGGCCTCAAAAACCTAAAACTTGAGAAACCAATAAAACCAGGCAGTATTTAAAATTATGACCCCGATTGAGTCTCCAGACACAACAAGCGTTTTGTTGAAGGTAAAACGCTACTATTGCGTCCTTCGGCCTCATTCGGGGTCATATAAACATAGTTTGAGGCTTTGTTTGTTATCGCCTGGTGAACGGGACGCCAATGTGTTGTAAAAAGCATAAATTAAATTAGATCCATAAATTATTAAAAATAATAAGCACAAGAATAAATTCCAATGTAGTTACGATTTCATTGCTATAAAGTTAAGATAAATTACTAAAAATTGTACATTCATGACAATAAAAAGACCACTCATACGTACCTCGAGAATCCCTCAACATGAAAAAGCTTTGTGTAAACTTACCATAATCATGTAAATCTTTTTATTATTCGTCGATACTTATTGTTATAATTAAAACGCCTTGTAGGATCATCCTTATCACAAAATAATTTATTCAATTTAATTAGAGGTAATTAATTAATTGGCTGGAAAAGATGAATTAAAGAACTTCCTTGCACTGGAATCACTTCTTTCCTGTAATGTTTTTTAAAAGTATTTGCAGATCTCCAATTAGCTCGTGCCATTATCCCATCAAGAGGTTCGTTGTCCGACCAACTTCGTGAAGCAACGGCAGAACGAAAACTACCTGGAGTAGCCTCAATTCCTGCTTCCCTTAAAATTGACTTAACCCAACCTGCCAAAATAGTTCTAGTAGCTGGCTTTGCTTTTCCGCATATAGTGATAAATAATCTGTCGCTAGAACAAAGTAAACGACGCGGTTTTCCAACTTCTATGAGATTTTTAAGCCAAAGTACCGGATCAAGCGCCTCATTTTCAAGATTGCCTAACAACTTCCAACCTGACTGCACATGAGTTTCAGAGTCAGTTTTCGAACCAAAATGCGGCCAAAACATTATGCTATCTTCACTTACAATACACCTGTCTGGCGAAACACTAAGTAACGTTAAATCATGTATCCTACGCCCTGAACATAATAACAGTAAAACTGCACAAACTCTTGAAATTTCGAACGGACTTTGATTTTGAAGAATTCTACTGCCCAACCAACCTTCTAGAGACTGAGGATCCCAAACAGGGGGTGGACACTTTTTAGGCTGTTGCAACGCTATAGCTTTAATCATTTGTTTAACCAAAATGTTTGAACTTAATCGGGCCTCACTCTTTGTATTACATAAAGTGGACACAACTGATTTATGAAGTAAAATAGTACGATAAGATAATTTTTATTTTAGGTGCAAATCCGCTAAATATCTAGCCAATTCACTACCTGAAGGGTCTGAGAAATTTATACCAGACGTGGAACACCAATTTAACCATCTTTGCCATGCTGGCCGATGTGTATTTAAAGTAGACGACCTCCAACCTTTTATCAGCAGACACTTTTGTTCTTCAGACCAGTCACCTAAGGATTCAGATCACCCCCACATCTCTATACTTCTAACACCAGCTCCTTCACACGAGGAGGGGGCTGCCCGGTCCTCGTGTCTACTAGTACCTCCGATAACCTGTGAATTGTGAACGGAGGCGCGATCGCTCTGGTCTTCAAGTCTGCTCTCCAGAATGCTCGAGGCCACCTCGGTGCAACTATCAGGAATACACCTCGAGCCTGGTTTAGATGCATCAGGACCCGGGGTATCAAACTTGGAGGAGGAAAGACCCAAGCCAGATGGAAATCCCATTTGAAAGCGAACGCATTGTGTCTCCATGCTCGCCGATCTCTTTGATCTAGAGTTACATAACATGGTACGGCGTGGGCTGTACTGGAGGCAAAAAGATCTATCTGGGGAACACCCCACTTTGCAAAGACAATATTGGTGAATTTGGGGAGTAGATGCCATTCTTGTAAAATTGAGTGCCGCGACAGACGGTCTGCGACACTGTTGTACCTGCCCGGAATGTGATGGGGGATTACATGAATGTCGTACTTCCGAAGTATGTGAAAAATTTGATATATTAAATCCATCAAGATTCGAGACTTGTTTCCCCCTCCTTTCGCAAGTACCTTACTACCGCCTTGTTGTCGCACTGCAGAAGCAGAGATGTGTGGCTCAGAGACGGACCGAAATCTATCAAACATTTTAAAATAGTTAACATCTCTTTGTGATTCGAATGAAGCCGCTCTTCTTCTATTGTCCACTTGCCCGATAGGTGAAGACCATTTAGCTCCGCCCCCCAACCTGTATCTGCTGCGTCTGTTGTCAAAAAAATATTTACTTGTGGTGGTTTGTAATGATTTTTTTGTGGTGTACAATAAAGTATATATAAATAAATAATAAATAAATGAAGCCTGGATTTCTCTACACAATGAACCTTCCACCAACTTAATTCTTCCAGCACCTCGGCAGGCAAGGGATAAGTTGAGTGAAATGGCATTTTTAGGACTAGGTTGCAATAAGCCAGTAGGTGCCGAAAATTCAAACGACCCATTGGAACTACTAGACGAGCAAAATTCAGAACGCCCAAAATACTCTGTATTTCTCGAAGAGATGCCTTCCGCCGCCGGAGCAACTTTGATAAACGATTTGCATGTTCTGAATCTTATTTTCTGGTAGAAATTTTTGATTTTTCCATGGATTTCACATCAAACCCAAATACTCTATTATTTTCTGAGGCATAAGGATCTATTTCTCCATGTTTACCTGCCAACCCAGCTGGCTGAGAATTCGAAGAACAGCGTCGACGTGTTTTATGAGTGTCGGTCTGTCCTGTGCTACTAGGAGATAATCGTCGAGAAAAACCACTACTCGAATGCCTAGATTCCTGAAAATCTCGGCGGTCCAGTTGGTCAACGATGCAAATACTTTGGGCGCTGTCGCTAGGCCAAATGGCAAACAGGTCATTTGCAGTAACCGATCTCGATACAATAGACGGAGAAAACAACGGTGAGCGGGTGCTACATTTACGTGATTGTAAGCTTGCCTGAGGTCTATCTTGACCATCCAATCCCTCTCCTGAATGAAATCGGGAACTCGATTTACCGAAATCAATCGAAATTTGCTTATTTTCAAGTATTTGTTTAAGCTTTTTAAATTGAAAATGGGACGGTAGGTTCCGTCGCTTTTGGGAATCAGAAAGAAATTTGATATGAAACTCGGTGTCAGGGGAGCATTTTCTAAAATTTTCTGTTTCAGCAAATTTTGAATGACTCTGTCCATCTCCGGCGATGGTAGAGTAAGATTGCAACGTTTCACCTGCCTTGGCGGGACCAGAGGCGGTTTCTTTTGAAATGGAATACGATAACCCTTCACTACTAACTATGGGGCTGGTAAAACCGTTGTCCACCCAGTTGTCCCCTCGGTTGAGGACGAAAAAATGTTGGATTATTAATAAACGGGTTCATTGCGGGATGGTTATTATAAAAAGCTCCTGCACTCTGCGGAGGAGTAAATCTATAGTTCATCGTCAGTGCCGAAGCGCGACTGGACGATTGATATCCACTAGTACCAGGGTACGCCGCCTGGGGTCTGGGAGTTTTCTTTTCTTGCCCAGAAAAGTAAATTTTAATGGCATAAAAAATCTTGTTAATTCCGCCATTATTCTTAATAAATTCACTAAAAGGTACTTTATCAAACAAAAAATCACTAGACGGCGGTATTTTCTTCAAACATGGCTTAAAGGATTTATCTCTTAACTGCTTAATGAATACTTCGCGTCTTTGTTCAATTATATCGGCCCTGCGGCCGCAAACTAGTTGCAAACAATCACGTGAAATCTTTTGATAATCCCCGGAAAAAATCTCTTTTAATTTTAATGTTAGTTGTTCTGGGTCCATGCTACCCGTATCCTTAGCCCAGTCCACTATCTGTCGAAAACCCTGTTGCATAGCATCGCTTTGCATTACCAGTGCGCGAGTCACAGCTCCCAGAAACTTATCCGAAGAGGGTAGATGGGTAATTTTTTCTAAATATTTGATCTCGTCGTTTACTTCAAGGTCAACATATCCCGGACGAGTATTATAAACTTTTTGTGATTCCACATAGCGAACATTATTCCAGTTTTCATTGTTAAAATATTGAATTGAATTGAGCAAATCTAACTGATTAGACGGAGTTGCTGTGACAGCTGGCTCCTTTAATTGCGTTGCCAAATCAAAATCAAATGATTGAACTGGTACAGGATCCGAAACGGGTTCTGACGACGTTTCGGTAACAGGTTGTTCATGTGAGTAGGGTATTATTGGGCATTCTACCCCACCTTCCGTTCCATCGGCTCACTTCGTTCGCCTCGTCACTCTCGGTGGAGTAGAATGCCCAATAATATAAATGAAATCCTACATAGTGCGGTAAAATACTGGTTCGGCGCCTATTCCACTCGATGGGAACGGAAGGTGGAGTATGAATTCCTACATAGTGTAGTAAAATACTGTTAGTACCGATGGCTTACCTCGATCAACTAGTTACCGCAGATTATTGTAATTATACTCACCAGGTTAAAACAGCTAAAACTTTACTATACCAATCAAACATACACAAACTTTCGTTAACATAATCAGGTCTATATTTGAACGAACCAGTAACCTAAAATTCAGGACAGATTGTCTTATGTCTCTCCACATACTTAGGGATGGTGCATTGCCGTTTAGGATAACACACATACCTGTTTTCGTGACCAGATTGGCTCGAGGACATCTGAACTTTAGGATACCGTGAACATTAAACTAAAATTTAGGACAGATTGTCTCATGTCTCTTTACAGAGCAAGAAATAGCATGCACCTTCAAGCACACAAACAATCTATTTCTATGACCCCAGATTGGGCACCAAGGACATCCAAACTTTAATTTAATTCATTCGAACCGACGACACTACCTTACACGTTTACAAACAAGGGCGCTCGCTGTTTGAACCGCTAGCCTAAAATTCAGGACAGATTGTCTCATGTCTCTTCACAGAGTAAGAAATAGCATACACCTTCCGGCACACACACAATCTATTTCTATGACCCCAGATTGGGCACCAAGTAAGTAAGTAAGTAAGTAAGTAAGTCTTTATTTGCCTTAAACATGGTATAAAAGGTGTTACAGTTTGGTAATATAATATAGTCCACATGTTTAGCTATACAACATCGTGTATCAATTGCATGCAAAATACTTAGAATTAATTAGTAAGTAGAAATAAAATGTCAAAGCTATAAAACATCCTCCACAATACAATCATCATAACATAATATTCCGGGGCGCCCAGCGGACTCTCCGTCCGCTTACCGGCCCATTGTGCTGCTCGACGAGGTGGGCAAGCTCTTTGAGAGAGTAATTGCAGACCGCCTCGTCGGGCGCCTGGTGCGGGTGGGGCCGGATTTGGCGGAGAGCCAGTTTGGTTTCCGCAGGGGGCGCTCCACGGTGGATGCCATCATGCGCGTGCGAGCCCTCACGACGGGGGATGCTGTGGCCCGGGGTGGGGTCGTCTTGGCGGTGTCTATATGATACTTAGTTCTACTGTCCCTGGAAGCTGTAGAAAAATCAACTTTCTAAGTCAACGCAATCAAAAGATACAGCCATTTAGGCCGCAAAATTCCGCAAATTTTCGAAACTCGCACGGGAATCAAAACCTACAGGGTACTTCCCGTGAACTTAGAATCTTGAAATTTTGTACGAAGTCACGTCTTATAGTACAGATATAGGAAAAATTACGAAAACCGAAATTTTTTAGTTTCGTCATATAAAAAAAAATATTTTTGACAATTTTGAACTTTTACTTATATACCCATAGGTTTGTACGGAACCCTCGGTGCGCGAGTCCAACTCGCACTTGACCGGTTTTTTTTCATTTTTAAAACACATTTATGTCCCCACCCAGAAACAACGGCTCGGTGACGTTGCTTCTGAGTGTTGCCATCGTACAATTACACATTAAATTGTCTGATTTGTCATAATAGTAGCGTTTTACCTTCAACAAAACGCTTGTTGTGTCCGGAGACTCATTCGGGGTCATATAAATATAGTTTGAGTTTAGCATCTTCCGTTTTCGTGTCACATCTATAGGTATATGCAACTGTCTTCTTGGCAACACTATGATGACGTATTTCCGCTCTCGTTCACCAGGTGGCTGCAGCGCGCCAAATCGTTCATTGTGGCCTCAAAAACCTAAAACTTGAGAAACCAATAAAACCAGGCAGTATTTAAAATTATGACCCCGATTGAGTCTCCAGACACAACAAGCGTTTTGTTGAAGGTAAAACGCTACTATTGCGTCCTTCGGCCTCATTCGGGGTCATATAAACATAGTTTGAGGCTTTGTTTGTTATCGCCTGGTGAACGGGACGCCAATGTGTTGTAAAAAGCATAAATTAAATTAGATCCATAAATTATTAAAAATAATAAGCACAAGAATAAATTCCAATGTAGTTACGATTTCATTGCTATAAAGTTAAGATAAATTACTAAAAATTGTACATTCATGACAATAAAAAGACCACTCATACGTACCTCGAGAATCCCTCAACATGAAAAAGCTTTGTGTAAACTTACCATAATCATGTAAATCTTTTTATTATTCGTCGATACTTATTGTTATAATTAAAACGCCTTGTAGGATCATCCTTATCACAAAATAATTTATTCAATTTAATTAGAGGTAATTAATTAATTGGCTGGAAAAGATGAATTAAAGAACTTCCTTGCACTGGAATCACTTCTTTCCTGTAATGTTTTTTAAAAGTATTTGCAGATCTCCAATTAGCTCGTGCCATTATCCCATCAAGAGGTTCGTTGTCCGACCAACTTCGTGAAGCAACGGCAGAACGAAAACTACCTGGAGTAGCCTCAATTCCTGCTTCCCTTAAAATTGACTTAACCCAACCTGCCAAAATAGTTCTAGTAGCTGGCTTTGCTTTTCCGCATATAGTGATAAATAATCTGTCGCTAGAACAAAGTAAACGACGCGGTTTTCCAACTTCTATGAGATTTTTAAGCCAAAGTACCGGATCAAGCGCCTCATTTTCAAGATTGCCTAACAACTTCCAACCTGACTGCACATGAGTTTCAGAGTCAGTTTTCGAACCAAAATGCGGCCAAAACATTATGCTATCTTCACTTACAATACACCTGTCTGGCGAAACACTAAGTAACGTTAAATCATGTATCCTACGCCCTGAACATAATAACAGTAAAACTGCACAAACTCTTGAAATTTCGAACGGACTTTGATTTTGAAGAATTCTACTGCCCAACCAACCTTCTAGAGACTGAGGATCCCAAACAGGGGGTGGACACTTTTTAGGCTGTTGCAACGCTATAGCTTTAATCATTTGTTTAACCAAAATGTTTGAACTTAATCGGGCCTCACTCTTTGTATTACATAAAGTGGACACAACTGATTTATGAAGTAAAATAGTACGATAAGATAATTTTTATTTTAGGTGCAAATCCGCTAAATATCTAGCCAATTCACTACCTGAAGGGTCTGAGAAATTTATACCAGACGTGGAACACCAATTTAACCATCTTTGCCATGCTGGCCGATGTGTATTTAAAGTAGACGACCTCCAACCTTTTATCAGCAGACACTTTTGTTCTTCAGACCAGTCACCTAAGGATTCAGATCACCCCCACATCTCTATACTTCTAACACCAGCTCCTTCACACGAGGAGGGGGCTGCCCGGTCCTCGTGTCTACTAGTACCTCCGATAACCTGTGAATTGTGAACGGAGGCGCGATCGCTCTGGTCTTCAAGTCTGCTCTCCAGAATGCTCGAGGCCACCTCGGTGCAACTATCAGGAATACACCTCGAGCCTGGTTTAGATGCATCAGGACCCGGGGTATCAAACTTGGAGGAGGAAAGACCCAAGCCAGATGGAAATCCCATTTGAAAGCGAACGCATTGTGTCTCCATGCTCGCCGATCTCTTTGATCTAGAGTTACATAACATGGTACGGCGTGGGCTGTACTGGAGGCAAAAAGATCTATCTGGGGAACACCCCACTTTGCAAAGACAATATTGGTGAATTTGGGGAGTAGATGCCATTCTTGTAAAATTGAGTGCCGCGACAGACGGTCTGCGACACTGTTGTACCTGCCCGGAATGTGATGGGGGATTACATGAATGTCGTACTTCCGAAGTATGTGAAAAATTTGATATATTAAATCCATCAAGATTCGAGACTTGTTTCCCCCTCCTTTCGCAAGTACCTTACTACCGCCTTGTTGTCGCACTGCAGAAGCAGAGATGTGTGGCTCAGAGACGGACCGAAATCTATCAAACATTTTAAAATAGTTAACATCTCTTTGTGATTCGAATGAAGCCGCTCTTCTTCTATTGTCCACTTGCCCGATAGGTGAAGACCATTTAGCTCCGCCCCCCAACCTGTATCTGCTGCGTCTGTTGTCAAAAAAATATTTACTTGTGGTGGTTTGTAATGATTTTTTTGTGGTGTACAATAAAGTATATATAAATAAATAATAAATAAATGAAGCCTGGATTTCTCTACACAATGAACCTTCCACCAACTTAATTCTTCCAGCACCTCGGCAGGCAAGGGATAAGTTGAGTGAAATGGCATTTTTAGGACTAGGTTGCAATAAGCCAGTAGGTGCCGAAAATTCAAACGACCCATTGGAACTACTAGACGAGCAAAATTCAGAACGCCCAAAATACTCTGTATTTCTCGAAGAGATGCCTTCCGCCGCCGGAGCAACTTTGATAAACGATTTGCATGTTCTGAATCTTATTTTCTGGTAGAAATTTTTGATTTTTCCATGGATTTCACATCAAACCCAAATACTCTATTATTTTCTGAGGC
This sequence comes from Polymixis flavicincta, assembly GCA_949987655.1. Classification (NCBI taxonomy): domain Eukaryota; kingdom Metazoa; phylum Arthropoda; class Insecta; order Lepidoptera; family Noctuidae; genus Polymixis; species Polymixis flavicincta. Next base: position 8,463,115 of record OX465202.1, on the reverse strand, counting down.
ATAAGGATCTATTTCTCCATGTTTACCTGCCAACCCAGCTGGCTGAGAATTCGAAGAACAGCGTCGACGTGTTTTATGAGTGTCGGTCTGTCCTGTGCTACTAGGAGATAATCGTCGAGAAAAACCACTACTCGAATGCCTAGATTCCTGAAAATCTCGGCGGTCCAGTTGGTCAACGATGCAAATACTTTGGGCGCTGTCGCTAGGCCAAATGGCAAACAGGTCATTTGCAGTAACCGATCTCGATACAATAGACGGAGAAAACAACGGTGAGCGGGTGCTACATTTACGTGATTGTAAGCTTGCCTGAGGTCTATCTTGACCATCCAATCCCTCTCCTGAATGAAATCGGGAACTCGATTTACCGAAATCAATCGAAATTTGCTTATTTTCAAGTATTTGTTTAAGCTTTTTAAATTGAAAATGGGACGGTAGGTTCCGTCGCTTTTGGGAATCAGAAAGAAATTTGATATGAAACTCGGTGTCAGGGGAGCATTTTCTAAAATTTTCTGTTTCAGCAAATTTTGAATGACTCTGTCCATCTCCGGCGATGGTAGAGTAAGATTGCAACGTTTCACCTGCCTTGGCGGGACCAGAGGCGGTTTCTTTTGAAATGGAATACGATAACCCTTCACTACTAACTATGGGGCTGGTAAAACCGTTGTCCACCCAGTTGTCCCCTCGGTTGAGGACGAAAAAATGTTGGATTATTAATAAACGGGTTCATTGCGGGATGGTTATTATAAAAAGCTCCTGCACTCTGCGGAGGAGTAAATCTATAGTTCATCGTCAGTGCCGAAGCGCGACTGGACGATTGATATCCACTAGTACCAGGGTACGCCGCCTGGGGTCTGGGAGTTTTCTTTTCTTGCCCAGAAAAGTAAATTTTAATGGCATAAAAAATCTTGTTAATTCCGCCATTATTCTTAATAAATTCACTAAAAGGTACTTTATCAAACAAAAAATCACTAGACGGCGGTATTTTCTTCAAACATGGCTTAAAGGATTTATCTCTTAACTGCTTAATGAATACTTCGCGTCTTTGTTCAATTATATCGGCCCTGCGGCCGCAAACTAGTTGCAAACAATCACGTGAAATCTTTTGATAATCCCCGGAAAAAATCTCTTTTAATTTTAATGTTAGTTGTTCTGGGTCCATGCTACCCGTATCCTTAGCCCAGTCCACTATCTGTCGAAAACCCTGTTGCATAGCATCGCTTTGCATTACCAGTGCGCGAGTCACAGCTCCCAGAAACTTATCCGAAGAGGGTAGATGGGTAATTTTTTCTAAATATTTGATCTCGTCGTTTACTTCAAGGTCAACATATCCCGGACGAGTATTATAAACTTTTTGTGATTCCACATAGCGAACATTATTCCAGTTTTCATTGTTAAAATATTGAATTGAATTGAGCAAATCTAACTGATTAGACGGAGTTGCTGTGACAGCTGGCTCCTTTAATTGCGTTGCCAAATCAAAATCAAATGATTGAACTGGTACAGGATCCGAAACGGGTTCTGACGACGTTTCGGTAACAGGTTGTTCATGTGAGTAGGGTATTATTGGGCATTCTACCCCACCTTCCGTTCCATCGGCTCACTTCGTTCGCCTCGTCACTCTCGGTGGAGTAGAATGCCCAATAATATAAATGAAATCCTACATAGTGCGGTAAAATACTGGTTCGGCGCCTATTCCACTCGATGGGAACGGAAGGTGGAGTATGAATTCCTACATAGTGTAGTAAAATACTGTTAGTACCGATGGCTTACCTCGATCAACTAGTTACCGCAGATTATTGTAATTATACTCACCAGGTTAAAACAGCTAAAACTTTACTATACCAATCAAACATACACAAACTTTCGTTAACATAATCGGCACGCTAATTGCGTAACTCACGATTCATCATAATCTGTATCGTTTTGAAACGGATTGTTAAACCATTGCTTCATATGTTCGAAAAATGTGTCTGTTCGACAACATAAATAACGCAATGAATATTGTTTAACTGTGAAGACGAAACCAATTATGATCAATCGTAAGTTACGCAATTAGGGTGCAGGTCTATATTTGAACGAACCAGTAACCTAAAATTCAGGACAGATTGTCTTATGTCTCTCCACATACTTAGGGATGGTGCATTGCCGTTTAGGATAACACACATACCTGTTTTCGTGACCAGATTGGCTCGAGGACATCTGAACTTTAGGATACCGTGAACATTAAACTAAAATTTAGGACAGATTGTCTCATGTCTCTTTACAGAGCAAGAAATAGCATGCACCTTCAAGCACACAAACAATCTATTTCTATGACCCCAGATTGGGCACCAAGGACATCCAAACTTTAATTTAATTCATTCGAACCGACGACACTACCTTACACGTTTACAAACAAGGGCGCTCGCTGTTTGAACCGCTAGCCTAAAATTCAGGACAGATTGTCTCATGTCTCTTCACAGAGTAAGAAATAGCATACACCTTCCGGCACACACACAATCTATTTCTATGACCCCAGATTGGGCACCAAGTAAGTAAGTAAGTAAGTAAGTAAGTCTTTATTTGCCTTAAACATGGTATAAAAGGTGTTACAGTTTGGTAATATAATATAGTCCACATGTTTAGCTATACAACATCGTGTATCAATTGCATGCAAAATACTTAGAATTAATTAGTAAGTAGAAATAAAATGTCAAAGCTATAAAACATCCTCCACAATACAATCATCATAACATAATATTCCGGGGCGCCCAGCGGACTCTCCGTCCGCTTACCGGCCCATTGTGCTGCTCGACGAGGTGGGCAAGCTCTTTGAGAGAGTAATTGCAGACCGCCTCGTCGGGCGCCTGGTGCGGGTGGGGCCGGATTTGGCGGAGAGCCAGTTTGGTTTCCGCAGGGGGCGCTCCACGGTGGATGCCATCATGCGCGTGCGAGCCCTCACGACGGGGGATGCTGTGGCCCGGGGTGGGGTCGTCTTGGCGGTGTCTATATGATACTTAGTTCTACTGTCCCTGGAAGCTGTAGAAAAATCAACTTTCTAAGTCAACGCAATCAAAAGATACAGCCATTTAGGCCGCAAAATTCCGCAAATTTTCGAAACTCGCACGGGAATCAAAACCTACAGGGTACTTCCCGTGAACTTAGAATCTTGAAATTTTGTACGAAGTCACGTCTTATAGTACAGATATAGGAAAAATTACGAAAACCGAAATTTTTTAGTTTCGTCATATAAAAAAAAATATTTTTGACAATTTTGAACTTTTACTTATATACCCATAGGTTTGTACGGAACCCTCGGTGCGCGAGTCCAACTCGCACTTGACCGGTTTTTTTTCATTTTTAAAACACATTTATGTCCCCACCCAGAAACAACGGCTCGGTGACGTTGCTTCTGAGTGTTGCCATCGTACAATTACACATTAAATTGTCTGATTTGTCATAATAGTAGCGTTTTACCTTCAACAAAACGCTTGTTGTGTCCGGAGACTCATTCGGGGTCATATAAATATAGTTTGAGTTTAGCATCTTCCGTTTTCGTGTCACATCTATAGGTATATGCAACTGTCTTCTTGGCAACACTATGATGACGTATTTCCGCTCTCGTTCACCAGGTGGCTGCAGCGCGCCAAATCGTTCATTGTGGCCTCAAAAACCTAAAACTTGAGAAACCAATAAAACCAGGCAGTATTTAAAATTATGACCCCGATTGAGTCTCCAGACACAACAAGCGTTTTGTTGAAGGTAAAACGCTACTATTGCGTCCTTCGGCCTCATTCGGGGTCATATAAACATAGTTTGAGGCTTTGTTTGTTATCGCCTGGTGAACGGGACGCCAATGTGTTGTAAAAAGCATAAATTAAATTAGATCCATAAATTATTAAAAATAATAAGCACAAGAATAAATTCCAATGTAGTTACGATTTCATTGCTATAAAGTTAAGATAAATTACTAAAAATTGTACATTCATGACAATAAAAAGACCACTCATACGTACCTCGAGAATCCCTCAACATGAAAAAGCTTTGTGTAAACTTACCATAATCATGTAAATCTTTTTATTATTCGTCGATACTTATTGTTATAATTAAAACGCCTTGTAGGATCATCCTTATCACAAAATAATTTATTCAATTTAATTAGAGGTAATTAATTAATTGGCTGGAAAAGATGAATTAAAGAACTTCCTTGCACTGGAATCACTTCTTTCCTGTAATGTTTTTTAAAAGTATTTGCAGATCTCCAATTAGCTCGTGCCATTATCCCATCAAGAGGTTCGTTGTCCGACCAACTTCGTGAAGCAACGGCAGAACGAAAACTACCTGGAGTAGCCTCAATTCCTGCTTCCCTTAAAATTGACTTAACCCAACCTGCCAAAATAGTTCTAGTAGCTGGCTTTGCTTTTCCGCATATAGTGATAAATAATCTGTCGCTAGAACAAAGTAAACGACGCGGTTTTCCAACTTCTATGAGATTTTTAAGCCAAAGTACCGGATCAAGCGCCTCATTTTCAAGATTGCCTAACAACTTCCAACCTGACTGCACATGAGTTTCAGAGTCAGTTTTCGAACCAAAATGCGGCCAAAACATTATGCTATCTTCACTTACAATACACCTGTCTGGCGAAACACTAAGTAACGTTAAATCATGTATCCTACGCCCTGAACATAATAACAGTAAAACTGCACAAACTCTTGAAATTTCGAACGGACTTTGATTTTGAAGAATTCTACTGCCCAACCAACCTTCTAGAGACTGAGGATCCCAAACAGGGGGTGGACACTTTTTAGGCTGTTGCAACGCTATAGCTTTAATCATTTGTTTAACCAAAATGTTTGAACTTAATCGGGCCTCACTCTTTGTATTACATAAAGTGGACACAACTGATTTATGAAGTAAAATAGTACGATAAGATAATTTTTATTTTAGGTGCAAATCCGCTAAATATCTAGCCAATTCACTACCTGAAGGGTCTGAGAAATTTATACCAGACGTGGAACACCAATTTAACCATCTTTGCCATGCTGGCCGATGTGTATTTAAAGTAGACGACCTCCAACCTTTTATCAGCAGACACTTTTGTTCTTCAGACCAGTCACCTAAGGATTCAGATCACCCCCACATCTCTATACTTCTAACACCAGCTCCTTCACACGAGGAGGGGGCTGCCCGGTCCTCGTGTCTACTAGTACCTCCGATAACCTGTGAATTGTGAACGGAGGCGCGATCGCTCTGGTCTTCAAGTCTGCTCTCCAGAATGCTCGAGGCCACCTCGGTGCAACTATCAGGAATACACCTCGAGCCTGGTTTAGATGCATCAGGACCCGGGGTATCAAACTTGGAGGAGGAAAGACCCAAGCCAGATGGAAATCCCATTTGAAAGCGAACGCATTGTGTCTCCATGCTCGCCGATCTCTTTGATCTAGAGTTACATAACATGGTACGGCGTGGGCTGTACTGGAGGCAAAAAGATCTATCTGGGGAACACCCCACTTTGCAAAGACAATATTGGTGAATTTGGGGAGTAGATGCCATTCTTGTAAAATTGAGTGCCGCGACAGACGGTCTGCGACACTGTTGTACCTGCCCGGAATGTGATGGGGGATTACATGAATGTCGTACTTCCGAAGTATGTGAAAAATTTGATATATTAAATCCATCAAGATTCGAGACTTGTTTCCCCCTCCTTTCGCAAGTACCTTACTACCGCCTTGTTGTCGCACTGCAGAAGCAGAGATGTGTGGCTCAGAGACGGACCGAAATCTATCAAACATTTTAAAATAGTTAACATCTCTTTGTGATTCGAATGAAGCCGCTCTTCTTCTATTGTCCACTTGCCCGATAGGTGAAGACCATTTAGCTCCGCCCCCCAACCTGTATCTGCTGCGTCTGTTGTCAAAAAAATATTTACTTGTGGTGGTTTGTAATGATTTTTTTGTGGTGTACAATAAAGTATATATAAATAAATAATAAATAAATGAAGCCTGGATTTCTCTACACAATGAACCTTCCACCAACTTAATTCTTCCAGCACCTCGGCAGGCAAGGGATAAGTTGAGTGAAATGGCATTTTTAGGACTAGGTTGCAATAAGCCAGTAGGTGCCGAAAATTCAAACGACCCATTGGAACTACTAGACGAGCAAAATTCAGAACGCCCAAAATACTCTGTATTTCTCGAAGAGATGCCTTCCGCCGCCGGAGCAACTTTGATAAACGATTTGCATGTTCTGAATCTTATTTTCTGGTAGAAATTTTTGATTTTTCCATGGATTTCACATCAAACCCAAATACTCTATTATTTTCTGAGGCATAAGGATCTATTTCTCCATGTTTACCTGCCAACCCAGCTGGCTGAGAATTCGAAGAACAGCGTCGACGTGTTTTATGAGTGTCGGTCTGTCCTGTGCTACTAGGAGATAATCGTCGAGAAAAACCACTACTCGAATGCCTAGATTCCTGAAAATCTCGGCGGTCCAGTTGGTCAACGATGCAAATACTTTGGGCGCTGTCGCTAGGCCAAATGGCAAACAGGTCATTTGCAGTAACCGATCTCGATACAATAGACGGAGAAAACAACGGTGAGCGGGTGCTACATTTACGTGATTGTAAGCTTGCCTGAGGTCTATCTTGACCATCCAATCCCTCTCCTGAATGAAATCGGGAACTCGATTTACCGAAATCAATCGAAATTTGCTTATTTTCAAGTATTTGTTTAAGCTTTTTAAATTGAAAATGGGACGGTAGGTTCCGTCGCTTTTGGGAATCAGAAAGAAATTTGATATGAAACTCGGTGTCAGGGGAGCATTTTCTAAAATTTTCTGTTTCAGCAAATTTTGAATGACTCTGTCCATCTCCGGCGATGGTAGAGTAAGATTGCAACGTTTCACCTGCCTTGGCGGGACCAGAGGCGGTTTCTTTTGAAATGGAATACGATAACCCTTCACTACTAACTATGGGGCTGGTAAAACCGTTGTCCACCCAGTTGTCCCCTCGGTTGAGGACGAAAAAATGTTGGATTATTAATAAACGGGTTCATTGCGGGATGGTTATTATAAAAAGCTCCTGCACTCTGCGGAGGAGTAAATCTATAGTTCATCGTCAGTGCCGAAGCGCGACTGGACGATTGATATCCACTAGTACCAGGGTACGCCGCCTGGGGTCTGGGAGTTTTCTTTTCTTGCCCAGAAAAGTAAATTTTAATGGCATAAAAAATCTTGTTAATTCCGCCATTATTCTTAATAAATTCACTAAAAGGTACTTTATCAAACAAAAAATCACTAGACGGCGGTATTTTCTTCAAACATGGCTTAAAGGATTTATCTCTTAACTGCTTAATGAATACTTCGCGTCTTTGTTCAATTATATCGGCCCTGCGGCCGCAAACTAGTTGCAAACAATCACGTGAAATCTTTTGATAATCCCCGGAAAAAATCTCTTTTAATTTTAATGTTAGTTGTTCTGGGTCCATGCTACCCGTATCCTTAGCCCAGTCCACTATCTGTCGAAAACCCTGTTGCATAGCATCGCTTTGCATTACCAGTGCGCGAGTCACAGCTCCCAGAAACTTATCCGAAGAGGGTAGATGGGTAATTTTTTCTAAATATTTGATCTCGTCGTTTACTTCAAGGTCAACATATCCCGGACGAGTATTATAAACTTTTTGTGATTCCACATAGCGAACATTATTCCAGTTTTCATTGTTAAAATATTGAATTGAATTGAGCAAATCTAACTGATTAGACGGAGTTGCTGTGACAGCTGGCTCCTTTAATTGCGTTGCCAAATCAAAATCAAATGATTGAACTGGTACAGGATCCGAAACGGGTTCTGACGACGTTTCGGTAACAGGTTGTTCATGTGAGTAGGGTATTATTGGGCATTCTACCCCACCTTCCGTTCCATCGGCTCACTTCGTTCGCCTCGTCACTCTCGGTGGAGTAGAATGCCCAATAATATAAATGAAATCCTACATAGTGCGGTAAAATACTGGTTCGGCGCCTATTCCACTCGATGGGAACGGAAGGTGGAGTATGAATTCCTACATAGTGTAGTAAAATACTGTTAGTACCGATGGCTTACCTCGATCAACTAGTTACCGCAGATTATTGTAATTATACTCACCAGGTTAAAACAGCTAAAACTTTACTATACCAATCAAACATACACAAACTTTCGTTAACATAATCAGGTCTATATTTGAACGAACCAGTAACCTAAAATTCAGGACAGATTGTCTTATGTCTCTCCACATACTTAGGGATGGTGCATTGCCGTTTAGGATAACACACATACCTGTTTTCGTGACCAGATTGGCTCGAGGACATCTGAACTTTAGGATACCGTGAACATTAAACTAAAATTTAGGACAGATTGTCTCATGTCTCTTTACAGAGCAAGAAATAGCATGCACCTTCAAGCACACAAACAATCTATTTCTATGACCCCAGATTGGGCACCAAGGACATCCAAACTTTAATTTAATTCATTCGAACCGACGACACTACCTTACACGTTTACAAACAAGGGCGCTCGCTGTTTGAACCGCTAGCCTAAAATTCAGGACAGATTGTCTCATGTCTCTTCACAGAGTAAGAAATAGCATACACCTTCCGGCACACACACAATCTATTTCTATGACCCCAGATTGGGCACCAAGTAAGTAAGTAAGTAAGTAAGTAAGTCTTTATTTGCCTTAAACATGGTATAAAAGGTGTTACAGTTTGGTAATATAATATAGTCCACATGTTTAGCTATACAACATCGTGTATCAATTGCATGCAAAATACTTAGAATTAATTAGTAAGTAGAAATAAAATGTCAAAGCTATAAAACATCCTCCACAATACAATCATCATAACATAATATTCCGGGGCGCCCAGCGGACTCTCCGTCCGCTTACCGGCCCATTGTGCTGCTCGACGAGGTGGGCAAGCTCTTTGAGAGAGTAATTGCAGACCGCCTCGTCGGGCGCCTGGTGCGGGTGGGGCCGGATTTGGCGGAGAGCCAGTTTGGTTTCCGCAGGGGGCGCTCCACGGTGGATGCCATCATGCGCGTGCGAGCCCTCACGACGGGGGATGCTGTGGCCCGGGGTGGGGTCGTCTTGGCGGTGTCTATATGATACTTAGTTCTACTGTCCCTGGAAGCTGTAGAAAAATCAACTTTCTAAGTCAACGCAATCAAAAGATACAGCCATTTAGGCCGCAAAATTCCGCAAATTTTCGAAACTCGCACGGGAATCAAAACCTACAGGGTACTTCCCGTGAACTTAGAATCTTGAAATTTTGTACGAAGTCACGTCTTATAGTACAGATATAGGAAAAATTACGAAAACCGAAATTTTTTAGTTTCGTCATATAAAAAAAAATATTTTTGACAATTTTGAACTTTTACTTATATACCCATAGGTTTGTACGGAACCCTCGGTGCGCGAGTCCAACTCGCACTTGACCGGTTTTTTTTCATTTTTAAAACACATTTATGTCCCCACCCAGAAACAACGGCTCGGTGACGTTGCTTCTGAGTGTTGCCATCGTACAATTACACATTAAATTGTCTGATTTGTCATAATAGTAGCGTTTTACCTTCAACAAAACGCTTGTTGTGTCCGGAGACTCATTCGGGGTCATATAAATATAGTTTGAGTTTAGCATCTTCCGTTTTCGTGTCACATCTATAGGTATATGCAACTGTCTTCTTGGCAACACTATGATGACGTATTTCCGCTCTCGTTCACCAGGTGGCTGCAGCGCGCCAAATCGTTCATTGTGGCCTCAAAAACCTAAAACTTGAGAAACCAATAAAACCAGGCAGTATTTAAAATTATGACCCCGATTGAGTCTCCAGACACAACAAGCGTTTTGTTGAAGGTAAAACGCTACTATTGCGTCCTTCGGCCTCATTCGGGGTCATATAAACATAGTTTGAGGCTTTGTTTGTTATCGCCTGGTGAACGGGACGCCAATGTGTTGTAAAAAGCATAAATTAAATTAGATCCATAAATTATTAAAAATAATAAGCACAAGAATAAATTCCAATGTAGTTACGATTTCATTGCTATAAAGTTAAGATAAATTACTAAAAATTGTACATTCATGACAATAAAAAGACCACTCATACGTACCTCGAGAATCCCTCAACATGAAAAAGCTTTGTGTAAACTTACCATAATCATGTAAATCTTTTTATTATTCGTCGATACTTATTGTTATAATTAAAACGCCTTGTAGGATCATCCTTATCACAAAATAATTTATTCAATTTAATTAGAGGTAATTAATTAATTGGCTGGAAAAGATGAATTAAAGAACTTCCTTGCACTGGAATCACTTCTTTCCTGTAATGTTTTTTAAAAGTATTTGCAGATCTCCAATTAGCTCGTGCCATTATCCCATCAAGAGGTTCGTTGTCCGACCAACTTCGTGAAGCAACGGCAGAACGAAAACTACCTGGAGTAGCCTCAATTCCTGCTTCCCTTAAAATTGACTTAACCCAACCTGCCAAAATAGTTCTAGTAGCTGGCTTTGCTTTTCCGCATATAGTGATAAATAATCTGTCGCTAGAACAAAGTAAACGACGCGGTTTTCCAACTTCTATGAGATTTTTAAGCCAAAGTACCGGATCAAGCGCCTCATTTTCAAGATTGCCTAACAACTTCCAACCTGACTGCACATGAGTTTCAGAGTCAGTTTTCGAACCAAAATGCGGCCAAAACATTATGCTATCTTCACTTACAATACACCTGTCTGGCGAAACACTAAGTAACGTTAAATCATGTATCCTACGCCCTGAACATAATAACAGTAAAACTGCACAAACTCTTGAAATTTCGAACGGACTTTGATTTTGAAGAATTCTACTGCCCAACCAACCTTCTAGAGACTGAGGATCCCAAACAGGGGGTGGACACTTTTTAGGCTGTTGCAACGCTATAGCTTTAATCATTTGTTTAACCAAAATGTTTGAACTTAATCGGGCCTCACTCTTTGTATTACATAAAGTGGACACAACTGATTTATGAAGTAAAATAGTACGATAAGATAATTTTTATTTTAGGTGCAAATCCGCTAAATATCTAGCCAATTCACTACCTGAAGGGTCTGAGAAATTTATACCAGACGTGGAACACCAATTTAACCATCTTTGCCATGCTGGCCGATGTGTATTTAAAGTAGACGACCTCCAACCTTTTATCAGCAGACACTTTTGTTCTTCAGACCAGTCACCTAAGGATTCAGATCACCCCCACATCTCTATACTTCTAACACCAGCTCCTTCACACGAGGAGGGGGCTGCCCGGTCCTCGTGTCTACTAGTACCTCCGATAACCTGTGAATTGTGAACGGAGGCGCGATCGCTCTGGTCTTCAAGTCTGCTCTCCAGAATGCTCGAGGCCACCTCGGTGCAACTATCAGGAATACACCTCGAGCCTGGTTTAGATGCATCAGGACCCGGGGTATCAAACTTGGAGGAGGAAAGACCCAAGCCAGATGGAAATCCCATTTGAAAGCGAACGCATTGTGTCTCCATGCTCGCCGATCTCTTTGATCTAGAGTTACATAACATGGTACGGCGTGGGCTGTACTGGAGGCAAAAAGATCTATCTGGGGAACACCCCACTTTGCAAAGACAATATTGGTGAATTTGGGGAGTAGATGCCATTCTTGTAAAATTGAGTGCCGCGACAGACGGTCTGCGACACTGTTGTACCTGCCCGGAATGTGATGGGGGATTACATGAATGTCGTACTTCCGAAGTATGTGAAAAATTTGATATATTAAATCCATCAAGATTCGAGACTTGTTTCCCCCTCCTTTCGCAAGTACCTTACTACCGCCTTGTTGTCGCACTGCAGAAGCAGAGATGTGTGGCTCAGAGACGGACCGAAATCTATCAAACATTTTAAAATAGTTAACATCTCTTTGTGATTCGAATGAAGCCGCTCTTCTTCTATTGTCCACTTGCCCGATAGGTGAAGACCATTTAGCTCCGCCCCCCAACCTGTATCTGCTGCGTCTGTTGTCAAAAAAATATTTACTTGTGGTGGTTTGTAATGATTTTTTTGTGGTGTACAATAAAGTATATATAAATAAATAATAAATAAATGAAGCCTGGATTTCTCTACACAATGAACCTTCCACCAACTTAATTCTTCCAGCACCTCGGCAGGCAAGGGATAAGTTGAGTGAAATGGCATTTTTAGGACTAGGTTGCAATAAGCCAGTAGGTGCCGAAAATTCAAACGACCCATTGGAACTACTAGACGAGCAAAATTCAGAACGCCCAAAATACTCTGTATTTCTCGAAGAGATGCCTTCCGCCGCCGGAGCAACTTTGATAAACGATTTGCATGTTCTGAATCTTATTTTCTGGTAGAAATTTTTGATTTTTCCATGGATTTCACATCAAACCCAAATACTCTATTATTTTCTGAGGCATAAGGATCTATTTCTCCATGTTTACCTGCCAACCCAGCTGGCTGAGAATTCGAAGAACAGCGTCGACGTGTTTTATGAGTGTCGGTCTGTCCTGTGCTACTAGGAGATAATCGTCGAGAAAAACCACTACTCGAATGCCTAGATTCCTGAAAATCTCGGCGGTCCAGTTGGTCAACGATGCAAATACTTTGGGCGCTGTCGCTAGGCCAAATGGCAAACAGGTCATTTGCAGTAACCGATCTCGATACAATAGACGGAGAAAACAACGGTGAGCGGGTGCTACATTTACGTGATTGTAAGCTTGCCTGAGGTCTATCTTGACCATCCAATCCCTCTCCTGAATGAAATCGGGAACTCGATTTACCGAAATCAATCGAAATTTGCTTATTTTCAAGTATTTGTTTAAGCTTTTTAAATTGAAAATGGGACGGTAGGTTCCGTCGCTTTTGGGAATCAGAAAGAAATTTGATATGAAACTCGGTGTCAGGGGAGCATTTTCTAAAATTTTCTGTTTCAGCAAATTTTGAATGACTCTGTCCATCTCCGGCGATGGTAGAGTAAGATTGCAACGTTTCACCTGCCTTGGCGGGACCAGAGGCGGTTTCTTTTGAAATGGAATACGATAACCCTTCACTACTAACTATGGGGCTGGTAAAACCGTTGTCCACCCAGTTGTCCCCTCGGTTGAGGACGAAAAAATGTTGGATTATTAATAAACGGGTTCATTGCGGGATGGTTATTATAAAAAGCTCCTGCACTCTGCGGAGGAGTAAATCTATAGTTCATCGTCAGTGCCGAAGCGCGACTGGACGATTGATATCCACTAGTACCAGGGTACGCCGCCTGGGGTCTGGGAGTTTTCTTTTCTTGCCCAGAAAAGTAAATTTTAATGGCATAAAAAATCTTGTTAATTCCGCCATTATTCTTAATAAATTCACTAAAAGGTACTTTATCAAACAAAAAATCACTAGACGGCGGTATTTTCTTCAAACATGGCTTAAAGGATTTATCTCTTAACTGCTTAATGAATACTTCGCGTCTTTGTTCAATTATATCGGCCCTGCGGCCGCAAACTAGTTGCAAACAATCACGTGAAATCTTTTGATAATCCCCGGAAAAAATCTCTTTTAATTTTAATGTTAGTTGTTCTGGGTCCATGCTACCCGTATCCTTAGCCCAGTCCACTATCTGTCGAAAACCCTGTTGCATAGCATCGCTTTGCATTACCAGTGCGCGAGTCACAGCTCCCAGAAACTTATCCGAAGAGGGTAGATGGGTAATTTTTTCTAAATATTTGATCTCGTCGTTTACTTCAAGGTCAACATATCCCGGACGAGTATTATAAACTTTTTGTGATTCCACATAGCGAACATTATTCCAGTTTTCATTGTTAAAATATTGAATTGAATTGAGCAAATCTAACTGATTAGACGGAGTTGCTGTGACAGCTGGCTCCTTTAATTGCGTTGCCAAATCAAAATCAAATGATTGAACTGGTACAGGATCCGAAACGGGTTCTGACGACGTTTCGGTAACAGGTTGTTCATGTGAGTAGGGTATTATTGGGCATTCTACCCCACCTTCCGTTCCATCGGCTCACTTCGTTCGCCTCGTCACTCTCGGTGGAGTAGAATGCCCAATAATATAAATGAAATCCTACATAGTGCGGTAAAATACTGGTTCGGCGCCTATTCCACTCGATGGGAACGGAAGGTGGAGTATGAATTCCTACATAGTGTAGTAAAATACTGTTAGTACCGATGGCTTACCTCGATCAACTAGTTACCGCAGATTATTGTAATTATACTCACCAGGTTAAAACAGCTAAAACTTTACTATACCAATCAAACATACACAAACTTTCGTTAACATAATCAGGTCTATATTTGAACGAACCAGTAACCTAAAATTCAGGACAGATTGTCTTATGTCTCTCCACATACTTAGGGATGGTGCATTGCCGTTTAGGATAACACACATACCTGTTTTCGTGACCAGATTGGCTCGAGGACATCTGAACTTTAGGATACCGTGAACATTAAACTAAAATTTAGGACAGATTGTCTCATGTCTCTTTACAGAGCAAGAAATAGCATGCACCTTCAAGCACACAAACAATCTATTTCTATGACCCCAGATTGGGCACCAAGGACATCCAAACTTTAATTTAATTCATTCGAACCGACGACACTACCTTACACGTTTACAAACAAGGGCGCTCGCTGTTTGAACCGCTAGCCTAAAATTCAGGACAGATTGTCTCATGTCTCTTCACAGAGTAAGAAATAGCATACACCTTCCGGCACACACACAATCTATTTCTATGACCCCAGATTGGGCACCAAGTAAGTAAGTAAGTAAGTAAGTAAGTCTTTATTTGCCTTAAACATGGTATAAAAGGTGTTACAGTTTGGTAATATAATATAGTCCACATGTTTAGCTATACAACATCGTGTATCAATTGCATGCAAAATACTTAGAATTAATTAGTAAGTAGAAATAAAATGTCAAAGCTATAAAACATCCTCCACAATACAATCATCATAACATAATATTCCGGGGCGCCCAGCGGACTCTCCGTCCGCTTACCGGCCCATTGTGCTGCTCGACGAGGTGGGCAAGCTCTTTGAGAAAGTAATTGCAGACCGCCTCGTCGGGCGCCTGGTGCGGGTGGGGCCGGATTTGGCGGAGAGCCAGTTTGGTTTCCGCAGGGGGCGCTCCACGGTGGATGCCATCATGCGCGTGCGAGCCCTCACGACGGGGGATGCTGTGGCCCGGGGTGGGGTCGTCTTGGCGGTGTCATTAGACATCGCCAATGCCTTCAACACCCTGCCCTGGAGTTGCATAAGGGAGGCACTCCGGTATCACCGGATGCCGACCTACCTCTGTCGTGTGGTCGAGGCCTATTTGACGGACAGGGCCGTCATCTACCCCGGTCACCTTGGAGAGTGGAACCGGCGAGAGATGTCGTGCGGTGTCCCACAGGGATCGGTCCTGGGGCCGCATCTGTGGGACATCGGATACGACTGGGTGCTGCGCGCCGACCTCCCTGATGGCGTCAGTGTAGTTTGTTACGCTGACGACACGCTGGTCCTGGCGCAAGGGAGGTCGTACCAGGCGGCGGCCGACTTAGGGACACAAGGGGTTGCGACAATCGTCGATAGGATCCGGCAACTGGGACTCGAGGTGGCCTTGCACAAGTCCGAGGCCATGTGGTTTCATGGTCCTCGGAATGCACCACCGACGGGTTCCCAGATAACGGTGGGAGGGGTTCACATCGGCGTCGAGTCGACTATGAAGTACCTAGGACTCGTCCTCGACAGCCGGTGGAACTTCGCGGAGCATTTCCGCCGTTTGGCTCCCAGACTGGAGCGGGCCGGGGCTGCGCTGAAGCGGCTCCTGCCCAATCTAGGGGGGCCAAACGCCTCCTGCCGGAGGCTCTACGCGGGGATCGTGCGGTCCATGGCCCTATACGGGGCGCCGGTGTGGGCGCCTACATTGAGGCGCCAACCAGCTCGCCGGTTGAGGGCGTCCCATAGGGTCATGGCGATCAGAATGATCCGGGGATATCGCACGATCTCCGGCGAGGCGGCGGGCCTCCTTGCCGGATTACCGCCATGGGATCTGGAGGCAAAGGTCCTCGCGCATATATGGGAGTGGCGCGAGGAGGCCAAACGCCAGGGCGTTAGTCCGCTGCCGCAGGAAATCGCGGCACAGCGGACAGAGCTCCGGCGGGATCTCATGGTGACATGGAGAGAGCGATTGTCGCAACCCAGTGCTGGGCACGCCACGATTGCGGCGGTAAGTCCCCTCTTTGAGGAGTGGTTTGAGAGGCGGCATGGCGTCCTCACCTTCCGCCTGACGCAGGTCCTCACCGGACACGGTTGTTTCGGGAGGTTCCTGTTTCGGATAGGGCGGGAGGAAACGCCCGGGTGTTTCCACTGCGAAGATCGCCCTGAGGACACGGTGGAGCACACGGTGGCGGTCTGCCCTGCTTGGGCGGAGCACCGCCGTGTCCTCGTGGAGGCGATCGGCGGCGGCGATCTCTCGCGTCCGGCCCTGGTCCAGGCCATGGTACGGAGCGAGAGGGCATGGGGAGCCGTTACCTCCTTCAGCGAAGCAGTGATGCTCGCGAAGAGGGAGGCGGCGCACGTGAGGGAGAGGCAGCATATGCGCCCTCGCGACCCCAGCCGCCGCAGGATACGGAGATGCCCTGGGCGTCGGGAATCCCAGGCCGATTTCCGGCCACCGTAGGCATGGGCTTGCGGACGGCGAGTAATGGGTAGCTCGCTGTCTGGTAAGGACCAAGCCCAAGTCGACGGCGCGTTGTGTTCCACGCGCGCCTCAAAGAGATGTCAGCACAAAAAATGATGGGGCCCGCAAGGGCCGATGCCTGCCAGGGGTGCGGGTTTGTTCGAAAGAGACACCACAGCCCCTGGCTTAAGGGCTACTGAAGGAACACGGGTGGGTTTTAGTCAGTAAAAGTCTGACACGCCCTCCTGCTCCACCCAGAGCGGGAGAAGTTATTTGATGATTTCCCACCCAAAAAAAAAAAATAACATAATATTATTTAATGTCAGAAATTAATCTCCACGAACAAAATCAAAAAGTCACAATAAAAGAAAACATTATAAAAGTAAACATTATTCGCAACAGTTCCATAACATTACATAACATAACTTAAAGTAAAAAAAAGGAATCAATAAAATCAATCATTATAAAATTAAAAATGTCAAAATTATAAACATTATCGACGTCATTATTTGTGAATTATAATTTAATGTCAAAAAAATCCTTAATGTCATAAAAATTATGTTCATTCAGCCATTTAAAGAGTCTGTTTTTAAAAGAATTAATATTAAATAACAATTTAATTTCTTTTGGAATTTTATTATAAATGCGTACACACATCACCAGAAAACTTTTAGAGTACTTGGCTGATTTAGGAGTATCCTGCAATACAAGTCTACATGGATCCCTATTACGAGAGTATATTTGATCGACTTTCTTGAATAATTCCTTATTATTATATACAAAATTACATATCTCGTATATGTACAGTGAAGGAAGTGGTAATAAACCAAGCCTTTTAAAATGCGGTTTACAGGACTCGTCAGTACGGATCCCACAAATGGCTCTGATGCATTTCTTTTGCGCGATAAACACTCTGTTTTTATCTGTACTGTTACCCCAAAAAATAAGTCCATATCGCAAAATCGATTCTATGTAAGCATGGTAGGTTATAATGGCGGTTTTTTTATTCGTCACATTCTTGACTTGCCTGAGAGCATAAACGAACTTATTAGACTTGTTGCACAAATTATCTACATGTATTTTCCAATTTAAATCTTGGTCTATGAGTATACCCAGAAATTTTGTATGTGAAACTTCTTTCAATCGATCAATATTAAGTTTGAAATTGTATTTGGCATGTTTAGATTTATTAAATTGTATGTACATAGATTTATCTAGATTTATTTTTAATTTATTTACCTGTAGCCATTCTAAAATGTTGTCAATAGTATTATTTATGTCAATTTCGTGATCAAATTTTGATTTATACTTTTTATCAGATGTCACTATGATTGAAATGTCATCTGCAAATAATATACATTTATGATTGACCTGCTGTGGTAAATCATTTACGTATAATAGAAATAACTCATGTCTATTCCAACGAAGCCCATCACCGCTACCAGACCTAACAGATACGAGCTCCTAGAGAAGATGAGGCAGCACTTCTGGGACAGATGGCGCCAAGAGTACATCTCTGAGCTGCAGCAGCGCACCAAATGGCGTACTGGACAACAAGAACTCACCAGCGGTGACGTGGTTGTACTGAAGGAAGACAACTTACCGCCATTACAATGGCGGCTAGGGCGCGTGTGTCGCCTATATCCAGGAGCCGACGGTGTCAGCAGGGTAGCTGACGTCACTACTTCAAGGGGCATTATACGAAGGGCGATCAATAAATTATGTCTTTTGCCAACTTCAGAACCTAAAGATAACAACGAAGCAGAGAGGGCCGCTTCCAGGCTCCCTACCTCGTCTACGTCTTGAAAGCTAAGGCTTTCAACGCGCTGGAGGATGTTCACGCATCATACGCGTGATCCAGCAGCGGCGGGGGACGCGCGGTTGGAGGGGGTCACTCAGCTGATCGAGCCGACGACCGTGCCCCACCACTCGCCTACAGAATCAGCCATCGACGCACGTACCGTGCTATCTATTTAGATTTGTATTATTTCTAACAAGTTTCTGTAATTAAATAAGTTTATTCCAAGCGGGTCATATTATTTCAAATCTTTAACAATTGGAGGACATCTGAACTTTAGGATACCGTAAACATTAAACTAAAATTTGGGACAGATTGTCTCATGTCTCTTCACAGAGCAAGATATAGCATGCACCTTCCGGCACTCACACAATCTATTTCTATGACCCGAGATTGGGCACCAAGGACATCCAAATTTTAATTTAATTAATTCGAACAGACGACACTACCTAACACGCTTACGTAACATGTCTGAGCCTTTGATTAAATACCAAAGGTCCGAACATTCTACTGGTTTTGCATGCTTATACACTTGTCATCCTTCCGTCTAGTACGCCCGTATAATCACCGTCAAAACGGAACGTGTGCCGTACTCATTCGTGAAACGCCTGACGATAAGCGTCTAGAAACGTATCAGGTAGCCGTCGTGTATGTATAAATGGTTCTTTACAATGTCAAAGACAACAAAATTGCATCATGCATCAATTTGCTTATTCGAACTTATTGTATTGTAAGACGATCGCCGTAAATGTTGTAGTTCGTAATTAAAATCGGAGTTTGAGGAATCTGTCTATAATCATCTTCATCAAACTGGGGCGGAAGTGTTTCTTAAATAAGAATGATACCAATTCCGCTAACTTTTTACAAATGATTGATTCTTTCCTTGACATAACCTCACAATTTTTTGTAATAAGCTAGTTTTATTCTAGGAGTTCTTTGAAAGGCGTACCCTTAATGTTATTGATGTATTTAGAAACCGACTTCTTTTGCATGAAAAGTTTTATAAAGTTTGGTAATTTTAGTAATTGATGATTTTACACAAGCTTTGAGTTTAACTGCAACATAAAATTAACTAAGTTTTTATCGTGAATTTGCTTATGTGGATTGTTCTGCACACAAAAAATATAAGGATTTTGCATCTTTAGGTATATCCTGATAGCGGACTCTCAAAAATGCGATTTTATTTATTTCACGAGTCGTCATCTGCCTAGCCTTTTCCCAACTATGTTGGGGTCGGCTTCCAGTCTAACCGGATGCAGCTGAATACCAGTATTTTACATGGAGCGACTGCCTATCTGACCTCCACATCTCAGTTACTGGGTAATACGATACCCCTTGGTAAGACTGGTTGTCAGACTTTCGGGCTTCTGACGACCCGTAACGACTGTCAAAGATCCACAAATGACAGCCGGGACCAACGGCTTAACGTGCTTTCCGAGGCACGGAGGGGTCTTGAATAGAATAAGAATAGAATAGAATAATTTATTTGTCAAACATAGGTAATTACATACGAAGATCTTAAAAATTAGGTAGTGCGCTATGTTTTGCCAATATTGGCATACAAATGATTAGAGTTAAATAAAATGATAAATTAAATAAGAGCTTAGCATTAAATTACAATGATAAAATTACAATATAATAATAATTATAGTTGAGTAGCTAATTGTGCATGCAAGTAAATTTAATTAATTACAATTCAAAGTCAATTTCATTTCATGTCAAAAGTCAATTCAGAAAATCATTAAATGTGAAGTACTTATTTAAATTGATGTCAGCTTGTTAAATAATTATAAAGATTGGTCGTTAAGAAACTCCTCTATGGTATAGTAACATCTGTCAAGCAGTAAACCGTTCAGAGATTTTTTGAACGTTTGTAGTGGCATACATTTTATTGCATCGGGTATTTTATTATACACTTGTGGAGCAACACCAAATAAGCTTTTCTTCATAAGAGAAGTTTTACATTTCACAAGGCATAATTCATTCCTATATTGAGCACGCATCGGAGTTTTCTTCATTGCACATAGTTTTTTAAATAATTGCGGATTGGTTTTTACAAATAATGCAGTTTCAAGGATGTACAAAGCTGGTAAGGGTAATATTTTTAACTTTTTAAAATATGGTATGCAACTATCTGTTGTTTTTAAACCACACATTGAACGAATGCATCTTTTCTGCATCCTGAATACAAGTTCTTTATTGGTTGACTGTCCCCAAAAAATTACTCCATACCGCAGAACTGATGCAACCAGTCCATGATACGCTGTTAATAGTGTTTCAGTATTTACTTTTCTTGAGAGTTGATATAGCAGGTATGCTGACTTGCTTAGACGCTTGCAAATTTCTTCTAAATGCGGTTTCCAAGTAATTTTATCATCTATAGTTATACCTAAGAACTTTGCATTACTAGCTTCTTCTATTTTAAAATCATCATAAGCAACGTTGACTAGTGGTTTCTCAAGGCGTTGATGAAAGTGCATAACTTTGGTATGTAAAGATGGTCACCCATCCACGGACCAACCGCGGCAAGCGAGTGTGATACATTAAAAGTTTTATATTACTTAATACATATTATACAAACATTCATACTTTGTTATAATACTCATTGTGTTAATTATAAGTAACAGCCTGGTGTCGGCTTCACCCGAGAAGTTGGATTTGTGTTTCATTTCTCACGATAAAATTGCAATTTGACAAAAGGAGTTTTCAATCATTACAGGTTTAATTAGACGTAAGTAACATAAATTAGTCATACACCTGTAAGTATATGTAGTTAGGGTTTATTTTTGTGTATGAGGTAAATATTGCTGAAATGGTATTTTTTATGTATAAAACCATTCAATTTTGATCATAAAATTACATTCGCTCCAGTATCTTCCAGTGATCCACTTACCTTTTTCGTTACATAGTAAATCATCCTACAACTATAAAATGTGAGTAAGTACTTCTAAGTTTTCTGAATTTAACAATGTGTTTATGTTGTGTTCTCGGCTACGGACCTGGCTTCTGCCTGCCGGCTGGTGTACCTAGCTCAGAATCAGAATCAGAATCTTTATTTGTTAAACATAGGTATTTACACATTGGTGTTAGGTTAACATATTCGAGCGCTATGTTTTGCCTTAAAGGCATACAAATTTTAATTAAAATGTAACTTAACAGACTAAAATACTTAAGAAAAAAAAAAAAAAAAAAACAAACATTAAAAACAAAGCGAAAAATACTAAACATTAAAAATTATCATTTATAAAATCATGAACACTATAATAACATTTTTCTATTAATAGAGAGGTGAGAACTTTCTTAAATTTTGTAATGGGCAAGGTTTTTATACTCTCAGGTATTTTATTATAAATTTTTGAAGCCATTCCAAAAAAGCTCTTTTTCATCAAACTGGTTCTGCATTTTTTGTCGCATAATTGATTTTGATATTGGGAACGCATTGGAGTTTTTTTAACATCGGAAATTTTTGTAAAAATGTGTAAATTCATTTTAACAAACAAAGCAGTCTCGTAGATGTACAATCGACAAACTTTAAGCATGCTCACTTAAGAAAATATTTCTGTGGCAGCGCATCTAGTGACAAACCACACCCCTTACTGGTTTCGCCCAATTAGAAACAACATGTATTTGTGTGAGTGTATTCACACAAATCCATATTGTCTGTTGAATGCATGACGTATAGAGACGCAAACCAATGTCCATTCTTTTAGTCGCAATAAAGGTGTCGTCAACAAAGCACGCATTTCGTTCCCACAAAAATCCATACAAACAATTTTCAACCTTACTACCATCAAAAAATGGTCGAAATCGAGCCGGATTACAGTGCACCGTACTGAGCGTCGAGAACAAAAGACATTGCATTCCTTAGATAAGAAGCGAGCCCGGACAGTCATTAGCAGTGTTTGAGGGTTTTTTGTGCAAGTTATTTACAATATTATTACAAAAGGATTCTACGCATCGTAACATCACGTTATTTTGAAGAATAAACGTTTTTTTGTTGTTTACAAAAAATGTCTCAGAACAATTACTAGGAGTATTAGAAGAAGTAGCGAAGACATTACAAAAAACACAAATACGTAAACATAAGGAAGGTGTGATAAAATTATAAATTTATAATAAAACTTTTTAATTTCATTAGAATTGCCCGTGCTTAAAGTCTGTCATTATGACACTATTTTTGATTTATTAATAATAACTTTACGATATGAGTGTAGATAAATACAAGTTGATGATAATTTCTGTGTAATTTTTATATTAATTTCTGGGTGAATCTTTAAAATTTCCTTTTGAAATCTTGAAACACTCTATTAAAAATAAATAAGTTCAACTAAATTAAATTGCTTCTTTTCCACAACTACAAATCCTTAAAATTGTTCTTAAATTTTAACACATTTTGTATGATTTCACACGAAGATTGCAGACGACAGTTTCGCTTTAAACAAAAATGTTTTACTAAAATGTTTTAATATACAGATACGGTTTAAATATCAACCATAAGAAATCTTTAATCCTGAACAGCTTATTATTAAATGAACACGAACTGAAAAATATATATTTCACTAATAGCTAATATTTCTTTTTTTTTCAATCCTTTCACTCTACTATTTCTGTTATATTTCAGAAATTAAGGAGTATTTCTTATTGAAAATTATAGTTCAGTTTAATTACTTGTTATGCTTCCGAATTTTAAAGTGGCCTATGAACTGAGTTATTGTTATATTTGTCAAAATATACTTGTCGTACGCAATGCGGGCAACGCGCTTGTCTCGTTGATTATAGCATGGTTTGTCAACCTTTTATTAAAAGACGGCCCACTCATAATCTAACAACAACATAACTCCAATCTTAACGTACTGCCTTTTGCAAGCCTTTTGTGAACCACCCAACGGTAAGCATCCTGCAAAGCATGCCCCGGACATTGGAAAGATACCTTGTTCGTGTAATCTCGTTTATTTATGATCAGTGGCGGCTGGTAGGTCATGGAACTGGTGGTGAACTTTACTAGCTCACTAAGTATTAGGGGTAATAAGTAAATAAATAGAATTTATTTATTTCAGATAGGTAAGTAATTTGAATCTAGACGAATAAAAAATAAACAATAGTATTCAATTCCACGTAAACTAAACTTCGCAGTGACAATAATGAGTCGGTCATTCATTATGGCCGGCATGCAAACTTTGCCAAACCTCGGGCGCTCTCGCTAATCGACGTGACGTTCGGTAATATTCGACAAACTTCGGTTCCCCGTGCGGCGCACGAGAATCCACAAATTACTCCATAACGCTCCATACAGTTATGTCAACTATCTTATGTCTCACGCGCTAGGCGTTTTAGCTCGGATCTCATAGAAATGTATGAGCATTCACTGTAGATCTTCTGTACCGCGAAAATGAGTCTTAATAGTTTAGCAAAGAGCTTATATTGTTTGCTCAGTTTTGTTAATATTACGTAGACCACAACCAGTGGCCACAATGTGATTATTAAACATTGTGTGATTCTTTCTACATCTATTAAAATCTGGTAGTTCAGCGCACGAGTGCAGTAAGGGGACAGCCGCCTGTTTATAATAATAAATAATAATAATATTTATTTTATTTCGGAAAAGAAATCCATAGAGTGTTAGTAACATAATATGAAAACAACTTATTATCTAGTGTTAGTACCAATCAACCTCTGCACAAACTGCTGTTATGATTAAATAAAAAATCAAAGGTGTGATAAATAAATGGATAAAACGAATATTAGAACTATTCAAAGTTTTCAAAATATACATACCTATAAGAAACACCTGCAAAACATTCGAGATAGGTAACATGGTAATAAAATAGTAGGCATACCTTAAAATTCTTTGTAATATTTCGCGAACGTATTTTATGGTCCTTCAATAGAAGGGCCATAAAGTATGTTTTTAAACCATTCTATTGTTAAACCGGATTTTCAGAAGTTCCCACTAAATAACAATGGTATAGATAATGAACGTATTATTATTGCAGTTGCAAGAGTTCCGACAACAGTAAACAAAAAGCTCTGATAACATTGTATGAATTGCGCAAAGTATACCTGTTTGTGTTATTCCAATCATAATATAGAGCAATAAAATAAAAAGATAATAACAAATGTTGCAAATTTCCAACAAAATATCTAACTTGCTTCGTTTTTGTATATTTTCAAGTTTATAACACATTGTAATGCAGATTTTTACTTTTCAATAGAACTGCGCAAGTAACAAGTCCCTCTTACGCCCGCGCCGCGCCGATAATACAGGTTTTTTTTTAATGGCATTAATAAGTTGACCTTGAAAGGCTGTAACTTCTTAACCGGAATTTACAGAAATGACAATAATAATTAACATTTTATAACTTTATGCAGTGCCAGTCAACGTGCCTAGCGCGTCCGCTGCGTTTTGTATGGCGGCGGTATCGCATAACCATTGGACATCATGAAAATTGGGGAGGCAGTGAAAGTGTTCATATATAACAAAACTTATAGACCTGACGGAACATAATTATATCGGAGAGAGGAAAATATTAAAGTTGATAGAATAGATATAAATTGTTGTTTGACATTTTTATTCCAAATTATTGATAAATAATCTATCTATACTAACAATAAAGAGGAAAGATTTGATTGTTTGTTTGTTTGCATTGAATAGGCTCCGAAACTACTGTACCGATTTGAAAATTTATTTCACTGTTGGTAAGCTACACTATCTCCGGGTGACAAAGGCTATATTTTATCCCCATATTCTCACGGTAACGGGAACTACGCTGTTGAAATCGCGGAGCGCTGCTAGTAAGTAGCTGAATAAATAAAAAAACTAACAAAAAAAAAAACATTAAGCTAATCGATAAGATTCTGTTTACAATTACTGTTTGATCTGTTGTGATGTCTTATTGCCTGTGGTAAAAAAAAAGTGACACCGTCTCTCTGGTTTCGTGTCAAGCAAGGCATGAATTAGTTTTATTCTCCTCTGCTAATCAATAACAAACCTAAAACCTACAAAAATAAAACACATTAAGAACCTAACAATTATTTCATTTAACTTAAAGCAATAGCAATAATACATTTTCTAAACCAAAAAGAAGATAAATATGAGTACGAAATTTTTTCTTGTCAACAACAATAATTCATAAAGAGCTCATACCGGCCGTGCCTATTCAAAAATAATCTCACAAACTAGTGAACATAGCACGCGCCTGTGTGAGTGTCCCACTTCTATACACCATTACTACGAACACTACTAAAATATGTTTCGTGCATTCTATTGGTCAAAACGCATGCATTGTGCGATCGAGTCGTGAGCCTTGCTACGCGATTATCGCCTTAAAGGTGAGCGTGCGGAAGAAGTCGCGATTGTACATAGCTGACAAAGTAAGTAATTTAAAAGATTTAAAAAGGGGTACACAGGATTCAGTACTTTTTAAACCACACAAGGATCGAATACATCGTTTTTGCGCTTTAAAAACAGTTTCTCTATCAGTAGATTGCCCCCAAAAAATAACACCAAATCTCAGAACTGATGCAACCAAACCGTGATACGCTATTAAAAGTGTATGTTTACTAACTTTTTTTGACAGCTGAGATAGTGCATATGCAGATTTATTTAATTTTAGACAAACTTCTTCGATATGTGGTTTCCATGTTAGTTTACTATCAATTCTTATACCTAAAAATTTAGCATCGTTTGTATCTTCTATTTTGTGCTTTTCATATGCAATGTCAACTGGAGGTTTTCCACACCTTTGATGAAAGTGCATTACTTTTGTTTTGTTTAAATTAATGACTAGGTTATTGCTAGTAAGCCAGTTAATAATTTTACTTAGACAATCATTAATATCACTCTCGTAACAGACAGGATTAGTACACTTTACAACAGCTGTACTGTCATCGGCAAACAGTACCATATTCTGCGATATGACCTTCGGGAGATCGTTGATATATATTTAAAAAAGTAACGGCCCTAGCACGCTACCTTGAGGCACCCCGTATTTTATAACTCTTGGTTCAGATGTGTGTATGGTTAATAAATTGTTTTTTGGACAGAGTTGTGATATTTCTGTGCACTGGGTTCTGTTATCCAGGTATGACTCCAAAAGTTTCAAAATATTCCCTCGTATTCCATAGCCATGTAGTTTTTTTAGCAAAATTTTATGACTCACGTAGTCAAACGCTTTCGTCATGTCGGTGTATAGAGCACATACCGGAGCTCTTTCATCGACAGACGTCATAATATGAGAAAGGAGGTCGAACAGTGCCATATTAATGTTAATATTTTTGCGAAATCCCTTTTGTTCGTAGGAAAATAACTTATATTTTTCAAAATAATTATAAATAGAATTATAAATAACCTTTTCGAAAATTTTAGAAAAAATAGGAATTTTTGCTATGGGTCTATAATTTTTTACATCAATTTATCATCTCTTTTAAATAAGGGCCTAATAATTACTTTTTTTAGACTATTAGGAAAAACACCACTTGTAATGCATAAATTAATAATGTGTGCTAGTGGTTGTGCTATTACTTCATTGGTATATTTTACGACTTGTGTGCATATTCCATCATAGCCCACAGTGTTAGTATTTTTAAGATTATTAATTAATTTGATTAGGTCAGTGGGTAAAACTGGTTGCATATTTTTTATTTATTTTTTATTTATTTACAATAATTTATTTATTTAATAAAAACGTATACAAAAACAGTACATTTAGCCAACAGAAGTAAATTACCATACAATTATAGTGCCTAAAAATAAACTGTTTCTAAAATATATATTTACAAGTGCAAGTGATAATGTTCCGGAATTAGAAAGTTAGGTTGCGACTCACCCGATCTAGGTTTATAGAAACCTGTGTTTCGGGCCATCACTTTACATTTCAATTAATTTGGGTCAATATCATTTAAAATTAAGTTTATATAAAAATAATCTATTAGCAACTATGAGATAAAGCATATTGGTAATTAAACATTAATACCTATAACTAAGCCACTGTAAATACTACAAAATATTTAAATACTTACGAGGGAATAATTAATTATTGTCATGACATAATTTCCAGAAGTTTTTCTGTGTCTGCGTAATTTAGTATCGCTAAGTATTCTGATAACACAGCACTACATTTTTTATAGCTCAAACTATATATGCTCATTAATTTGTTAAGTCTATTATACAGAAAAGGACCTAAAAACACATAAAATCGATTAGCAAACGCATGTCTAGTTTGAGGCTTTATGCAAACTAAATCCTTCCTTCTCTTGTCGGAAGGTACTGGGTCAAAAGGAAGTGCAGTGTGCTGGTGAAGTACGATGCTTAGAATGAATAATTGCCGAACTGTTAGTACATTACATGCAATGTAGAGCTGGTGCGTAGGAAATCTAAAAGGGCGAAAGGTAGCAACCTTTAGAATTGCTCTTTGAGCACGCTCTAGAGGGAGTAAAATTGTTTTTGCTGCACCACCCCATGAAGTTATGCAATAGCTAAGAATGGGTTGACACAAAGCCAAATAAACCTGTTTAATTAATTTATAGTCGGCTATGCTCCGTAAATTCTTAAAAACATATATTAATTTGCGCACTCTAGCACATAGTAAATCGATATGTTTACGGAAATTTAGATTCGTGTCAATAGTGACACCTAGATATTTCAAATGGTCAGCTTTAGCTAAAGTAGTGCAAGAACATGCAGTGTCAGCGTAAGTGCTACAATTATGTGCGTAAATGTTTAGATTATTTAGCGGTATGTTAGTGTTTCTCATTGCAAATAAAATGTATTTTGTTTTATCTGCATTTAATGTTAGGATGTTATTATGGAGCCAATCGGACACTATGTTAAAACCATTTTGAGCGTGTTCATAGACCTCAGCTCTTGATTTAGCTGAGAACAGTAGAGCGGTGTCATCAGCATAAGACATTATGACACCATTTTGAAGTGGCAGGCTGCACAGTTCATTTATATAGACCAAAAATAATGTGGGCCCCAAAATGCTGCCTTGTGGAATGCCAAAAGCACTATTTTTAAGTTCAGAACTTGTATACTGACCTATTTTTACACTTTGATAACGCTCGCTGAGATAATCAGCAAATAGTAGAAGTTGTGCTCCTCTTATCCCTAGTGTTTCAAGCTTGTGCAAAAGTAAAGTACAAGAAATAGTGTCGAAGGCCTTGGCGAGGTCTAGAAAGATACCAATTGTGTGCATACCATTATCTAGATTAGTAGCAATATAATCAGTTAATTTGTGTACTGCCTGGCCAGTTGATCTTTTGGGCCTAAATCCAAATTGATTATCTGAAAGTAGTTTGTTATCTTCCACATATTTTATCAACCTACAGTTGATAATTTTCTCTAAAACTTTTGAGAGTCCAGTTAGCACTGAAATGGGTCTGTAGTTATCCACACAATTTTTGTCTCCTGACTTGAATACAGGAGTAACCATCGCTTTTTTAAGGAGTTTGGGGAATATTCCATTAGTTAAACAAAGCTGAAAAATGTGGGTTAGCGGAGGGGCAAGTGTGTATCTAAATCTTTTAAGTATATTATTGGGTATGTCATCCCACCCAGTAGCACATATATCTTTTAACCCGAATAATAATCTTACAACTTCGTTAACGTCTGTATCTAATAAAACAAAAGACTTTACTGTAGATGATATTGTCGCAGTCGTGTTTTGAGGGAATAAAGTTTTAAAATATCGCGATTTTTCAGCCAGGTTTTTACCAACGTTAGCAAAAAAATTGTTCACTTTATTCATTGCTTCGGATGGATTTATCTCTGAAGACAGTAAATCGAACGGAAGCTCGGTATTTTTCGTTCTAAATGTATTAGTTTTTATAAATTTCCACACAAGCTTACTATTTTTTCCCGCCTTCTGCAATTCATTTTTATCATATTGATTTTTTAGTTTTTTCAAAAGATTATTGCAGAAGTTCCGGTACCTTTTATAAGTAACAGAAAGTATTTCGTTATCAGGTGATAGTTTCAATTTCAGGTGAAGTTTGTCTCTATGTCTTATACAACGAACGAGACCGGGTGTGATCCAGGGTTTGATACAACTGTACTTTCTAGGCATTGTCTTAGTAAATGTGTTTTTGCTTATTGAAAATTGTAACGAGTCTATGAAATACTTTAAAGAAATATTTGCATCGTTTGAATTATAAACAGGGTCAAAATTAATAGCGCGTATGTCATTTTCGAGGTTTGTCATGTTGACTTTAGTATAGCTATATATAATGATTGTGAAGTTAAGTTGTTAAAAATATTTTGACTAGCTTGAGTAACTTTACTATGTATATTGTTTTCAATCACATCTACAAAAAAGTTATTAAATTCATTTGCAATCTCCTTGGGATGTGTGATTATGGTATTGTCTTTCTTTAGGGATGGTATTAGTTTTTGTGGTAGGCGATATTTAGACTTGTTAATCACTTGCCATGTAGCTTTTGATTTATTTTGAGAAGTGTTTATGAAATGGCTATCTTGAGCTTTCTGTGTTAATTGTATAATTCTTTTGTAAATCTTAGTATAATTCTTAAAATAAAGTTTATTTTTAGAGTCAGGTTTAAGTCTATACGACCAAAGTAATTTTCTTTGCTTCCTACTACAGATCTTTATACCACGAGATATCCATTTGGTTCTAGTATTCGTTTTTATCATTACTGTTTTTGTTGGAAAGCATAATTTATATAGCATCAAAAAATCCTCTATAAATAAGTCAAACGACTCATTCGCATCATTTGTGCTATATACTTGGGTGAAAGACAAACTGCTCAAATATTTTTTAAACTTCTTTAAATTTTCGGATGTTATGTCTTGCTTCTGAGTTTTCCAATATTTCAGTTTACATGATTTTTTTATGTGTACACTTAGTAT
This sequence comes from Polymixis flavicincta, assembly GCA_949987655.1. Lineage (NCBI taxonomy): Eukaryota > Metazoa > Arthropoda > Insecta > Lepidoptera > Noctuidae > Polymixis > Polymixis flavicincta. The sequence goes on along the minus strand of OX465202.1, from coordinate 8,432,767 downwards.
TTGAGATGTATGATCTGACAGAATTAGGTCTATTATTTGTGCTTTACAGTCTTTTCTGTAAGTGTGTGCAAAGTTATCTAAACAGGAGTTACTGCTTAATCTAGTAGGCTTGTATAGGGCTAAATTTAGGTTAAATTGTGTTAGAAATTGTTCAAATTCGAATGTAATTATATTTCTTTTTAAGATGTCAATGTTTTTTTTTTTTTTTTTTTTTTGGGTGGGAAATCATCAAATAACTTCTCCCGCTCTGGGTGGAGCAGGAGGGCGTGTCAGACTTTTACTGACTAAAACCCACCCGTGTTCCTTCAGTAGCCCTTAAGCCAGGGGCTGTGGTGTCTCTTTCGAACAAACCCGCACCCCTGGCAGGCATTGGCCCTTGCGGGCCCCATCATTTTTTGTGCTGACATCTCTTTGAGGCGCGCGTGGAACACAACGCGCCGTCGACTTGGGCTTGGTCCTTACCGGACAGCGAGCTACCCATTACTCGCCGTCCGCAAGCCCATGCCTACGGTGGCCGGAAATCGGCCTGGGATTCCCGACGCCCAGGGCGTCTCCGTATCCTGCGGCGGCTGGGGTCGCGAGGGCGCATATGCTGCCTCTCCCTCACGTGCGCCGCCTCCCTCTTCGCGAGCATCACTGCTTCGCTGAAGGAGGTGACGGCTCCCCATGCCCTCTCGCTCCGTACCATGGCCTGGACCAGGGCCGGACGCGAGAGATCGCCGCCGCCGATCGCCTCCACGAGGACACGGCGGTGCTCCGCCCAAGCAGGGCAGACCGCCACCGTGTGCTCCACCGTGTCCTCAGGGCGATCTTCGCAGTGGAAACACCCGGGCGTTTCCTCCCGCCCTATCCGAAACAGGAACCTCCCGAAACAACCGTGTCCGGTGAGGACCTGCGTCAGGCGGAAGGTGAGGACGCCATGCCGCCTCTCGAACCACTCCTCAAAGAGGGGACTTACCGCCGCAATCGTGGCGTGCCCAGCACTGGGTTGCGACAATCGCTCTCTCCATGTCACCATGAGATCCCGCCGGAGCTCTGTCCGCTGTGCCGCGATTTCCTGCGGCAGCGGACTTACGCCCCGGCGTTTGGCCTCCTCGCGCCACTCCCATATTTGCGCGAGGACCTTTGCCTCCAGATCCCATGGCGGTAATCCGGCAAGGAGGCCCGCCGCCTCGCCGGAGATCGTGCGATATCCCCGGATCATCCTGATCGCCATGACCCTATGGGACGCCCTCAGCTTGCGAGCTGATTGGCGCCTCAATGTAGGCGCCCACACCGGCGCCCCGTATAGGGCCATGGACCGCACGATCCCTGCGTAGAGCCTCCGGCAGGAGGCGTTTGGCCCCCCTAGATTGGGCAAGAGCCGCTTCAACGCAGCCCCGGCCCGCTCCAGTCTGGGAGCCAAACGGCGGAAATGCTCCGCGAAGTTCCACCGGCTGTCGAGGACGAGTCCCAAGTACTTCATCGTCGACTCGACGCCGATGTGAACCCCTCCCACCGTTATCTGGGAACCCGTCGGTGGCGCATTCCGAGGACCATGAAACCACATGGCCTCGGACTTGTGCAATGCCACCTCGAGTCCCAGTTGCCGGATCCTATCGACGATTGTCGCAACCCCTTGTGTCCCTAAGTCGGCCGCCGCCTGGTACGACCTCCCTTGCGCCAGGACAAGCGTGTCGTCAGCGTAGCAAACTACACTGACGCCGTCAGGGAGGTCGGCGCGCAGCACCCAGTCGTATCCGATGTCCCACAGATGCGGCCCCAGGACCGATCCCTGTGGGACACCGCACGACATCTCTCGCCGGTTCCACTTTCCGAGGTGACCGGGGTAGATGACGGCCCTGTCCGTCAAATAGGCCTCGACCACACGACAGAGGTAGGTCGGCATCCGGTGATACCGGAGTGCCTCCCTTATGCAACTCCAGGGCAGGGTGTTGAAGGCATTGGCGATGTCTAATGACACCGCCAAGACGACCCCACCCCGGGCCACAGCATCCCCCGTCGTGAGGGCTCGCACGCGCATGATGGCGTCCACCGTGGAGCGCCCCCTGCGGAAACCAAACTGGCTCTCCGCCAAATCCGGCCCCACCCGCACCAGGCGCCCGACGAGGCGGTCTGCAATTACTCTCTCAAAGAGCTTGCCCACCTCGTCGAGCAGCACAATGGGCCGGTAAGCGGACGGAGAGTCCGCTGGGCGCCCCGGCTTCTTAATGAGGACCAGTTTCCCCGTCTTCCAGCGAAGTGGGAACTGGCCCTCCTCCAAGCATGCGCTTAGGAGCCCTCTTAGTCGAGGCCCGAGAGCCTGCAAGGCCAGGACCCAGGCTTTGCCGGGCAAGCCGTCGGGTCCTGGGGCGGTATTCTTGGCATTCAGCCTACGTACCGCCACTCTCAGGTGTACCTCGGTCACCTCTGGAGAGTCGTCGTCGTCGTCGGTGTGGTCCGCATCGGGCACCGCAGGAGGCGGAGCCATAGGCGGGGGAGCGTGCTCCCCTCGCGAGGAGAACAGAGCGCTCACCACGCCCTGCACGAGCTGAGGCCGGAGACTCTGCGTCAGCGGGGGAGCCCACGGGCGGATCTTGTCCCGCACCGTTTTGTAGGGGCGTCCCCACGGGTCTCTGTTCAGAGTCTCCAGCGACTCCTCGCGGGCCACTACTCTGGCCCGCAGGATCTCGTCTCGCAGGGCGGTCTTCGCCACTCTGTACCCCTCGTACAGCTCCGCCTCAATGGCTACCGTATCCGGAGGGCGGATACGGAGCCTGCGGTGCCTGGAGTAGAGGTGTCGCGCAGCAACACACGCCTCGCGCAGTGCTGTCAACTGCGGCGACCACCAGTACACCTGGCGTGAAGCACGACCTGGCTGGACCCGGGGCATTGCCACGTCACATACGTCGGACATGGTCTCCCGGAACCACTCGGCCTCGTCGTTTATGTCGGCAGGCCTGTCCGGTGATGACACCCAGGCCTGCACGATCGAGGCTTCCAGGAGAAGCTCCCGGTCCAGCTGCTTCAACGCCCAACGCGGACCACACGGGGCCTGTCGGACCGGCGCGCTCGAGGTCTGGGCGGAGACGTCAAACCGGATGTACCGGTGGTCGGAATACGTCTCCACCCCCTCCATGACGCGCCAGTCGATGACACGCTGTGACAGAGCGGGGCTGGCGAACGAAATGTCCACCACCGACTCACCCCGCATCCGCACACACGTGGCGACAGAACCCCGGTTCAGGACGACCAGGTCTGCTTCCAGAGCCCAGTCCTCCACCATCCTGCCCCGCACGTTCGTCAACCGGGAACCCCAAGCCAAGCTCTTGGCATTGAAGTCCCCAAGGACGAGCACGGGGAGGGAACGGAACCCGACGACGACGTCTCTCAACTCCGCAAGGGAGTTGTGGAACTCGGCGAGAGTTCGGCTCGGGGAGAAGTACACCCCTACCACAACAATCTCCCCGAACCGTGCTGCAACGCAACCCCGTCCCCTCTTGACACTCTCGAGGGTCGGGGTACCGGCGGCGGCCGACGAAATGAGGGTCACTGAGCCGCTCAGGTCCTCCACCCAGTCATCCCTGGGCGGGACAAAGTACGGCTCAGCGACCACGGCGATGTTAATCGACCACTGCGCCATGCTCTGGATCAACAGATCCTGAGCGGCGGCGCAGTGGTTGATGTTCGCCTGGAGGAGGCGTAATGGGGCCGTTACTGGCATTCCATTTCAGCCCCCTCCGGGGCCTCCTGGGTAGGCCTTGGCGGAATGGCGGCAACTACGACGGCGGTGGAGGCGGCAGCGGCGGCGGCAGTGGCGGCGGTTGCGGCGGTGACGGCGGTGGCGGAGGGCTTGGCCCTGCCTCGGCCCCTGGGTTCAGCGGGTGGAGCGCAGGCTTTACTCCCAGCCCGGTGTTCGGCCGGCTTGCCAGCTGCCGCACATAGGTAACAGTGCGGTGTGGCAGTGCACGAGCCGGCCTTGTGACCGGGCTGACCGCAGCGGAAGCAGTGACTGCTGCGGTCTACCTCCGAGGTGCATTGCACTCCCACGTGGTGGCCCACCTGGCAGCGGAAGCACCTCAGAGGTCTGGGTTCCAGCAGCTTCACCTGCGCTGAAACCCAGCCCACCAGGAGCCTTCGACCCTCCTCCGTTATCTTTCTGGCCGCCGACACGGGGCAGCTCACCGTTACGGTTCGCATCCCCGTGTTGTCAGGACGGATGGTGCCTGCCTTCACCTGCTCGGCAGAGCATTCCCCAGTCCTGACTACGGCGGCCACAACCTCGCCCTCCGTCACGGAGTCGTCCAGGCCCAAGATGCGCATGTCAGCGCACTTGGTGGGCCTGGACACTCGAACCTCGTCCGCGTCTAGGGACGCCCTGAGCCTTTCGGCCAAGGCGTCAGCGGTCGGGCCACTGGCCGCACCAGGTATCTCCAACATGCGGGCTCCGGTCGCAGTGACCCTCATCCGCATGCCGTTGGAGACACCCAGCTCCGCGAGGTTCACCGCCGCCCTTGCTTTCGAAAGCACGTCGCGGTAGGACACGCCCTTCTTCTCCGCTTCCGGCTGTATTGTTAGCACTACAGCGGCAGACTTCGGGGCGCGTAACCTAGCCGCGGCGCTACGCTTTTTGCGCCGCTGCCGCCTCTCCTTCCTTTTGGCAGCCCTCGCTGCCTTGCCCGCCTTCTTTTTCTCCCCGGCTACTTCCCATTCGGCGTCAGCCGCGGGAGATGGGGGAGGCGGGGCCGACCGTCCTGGCACCACCGCTGGGGGCGTAGCCGCCTGAGTAGCCACCCCACCCATCTTGGGCTTGGGCTTGGGCGGCACCGGTTTTGCCGGGGTCCGACCCGACTGCGGTGCCGACTTGGCCGCGACTGACGTGGCGGTGGCATACGTCGCCTCCTTCTGCTGGCCCGAGACCGGCCGGCTCGCCGCTAGTGGGGGGCGCAGGACTATGGCCTCCAGGGCGGAAAACCGGCTGCGGAAGGTAGCTAGCTCCTGCCGCACCAAATTCAGCACCCGGTCTTCCCCTGGTGTGGGTCCACCATGCCCCTGCCGCGCCCCCTTCTGAGGCACCACACTGGGGGGCACCACACTGGGACTAGCTCCTCGGAGCCTGGCCAGGTCCGCTCGGAGCTCCGCGTTCTCCTTGCGGAGAAGCTCCATGGCGGCCGTCAAACGGGAAACCTCCGCCCGCACCTCGGACATACCGTCCGACGGAGGTCCGGAGTATATATCCTCCGCTGCCGCCATAATGGAGGCTATGGCTGCGGTAATGGCCTTGCCTTTAGAGGCCTGAAGCCTCTTCAAGGCCACACCCTTTACTGCAGCAGCCACAACCTCCGCGAGCCTGGCCGTACGCTCCGAGTTAGAGCCGCCGGCGTTGTCTGGCTCAACGTCAGACGACTCTGAGAGGGCCCTGCTACTGGTCCCTCCAGAACGTTGCCCCTCCGATTCAGCTGGCTCAGCTGCCTTGGCCGCCTCGGCACTCGGGTCGGCGGGATCCTTCAAGGTTAAGCCTCTGCCTAACCGGACCCCACCGCTCCGGCAGACCTTCCCAAGCTTTGGGTTCGAGGCCACACCGCCATCTGAGGACGACCCCCGGCCATCCCTCGGTTTGGGGCGCTTCTTGAGGAACTCTGTCCTCCTCGAAGCGCCCACCGCCGCATGCTCCGGGCCCTGAATAGAGCCCTTCGCGCTCGATGCGGAGTCGGACTCCGACCCCGCATCACTCCCTTCCTCTACGTTTTTTGTTTTTAATAATGTTTTTTCCATTTTTGTTCCCACGAGTATTGAACTTTGTGTATTGACTCAAAATTAGTGGTCCGCACTAGAGACTAATTAAGCTACCCATTAGTCAAGCTTGCAACCTCCCTCACGGTGCGCCGCCGCTTGGAGGTTTGGGGTAATTTTTTATAGAGGATTTCTTCCTCGCGGCCCGGGCGGTTAAGCCAAGGCCCTCGACCCCCGTCAAAAGTCAGAGACATGACCGTGACAATCTTCGGGGCTACGAGAATAACGGTGGCAGAAGGAGAGCACTCCTTCTTGCCTGCCCGGTGGCAGGGTGAGTGCACACCGAGCCCGCTCTTGCTCCGCCGCTGTGCATCTCTGCATAAGCGCAGAGATACACGCGTTGGAGCGTCCCGCCGACAGGATATTGGCATACGGGCAACGGCACCCCTTAGGCACAGTACCCAATGGGGTGACATTGCCCGCATCCCAGGGTGCACCGTCCCGGAGACTGGCCTTTCCCCCAGACGTATCCAAGAGAAACTCCAGCCCACGGGCACACGGGGAGGTTTCCTGTCCAAGCACCCCAAGATGTCAATGTTAAAGTCACCAGTTAAGATTATCTTTTTATTAGACAGTGAAGAAAATTTTCTTAATATATTTTCTAGTTTTTCATAAAATATATTGTAGTTGTGTTTAGGTATGCGATATATGCAAATAATAATAATCTTTTGATGTATTAGTTCTATGGCACAGGATTCGAAAACACCCGGTACCGACTGTTTTGCTACGTCAGGTATTTCTTTAAATTGAAGTCCCGCTCTAACAAGAATGCACGACCCCCCACGCTTGGCCTGTCTAGAAAAAAAAGCTGCTGGTACAAAATTAGGGATATGCAAAAAAATGTTCATAACCTGTCTCAATAAAATGTTCCGTTATACAAATTACATCAATATTATTTCCTGTGTTTTGAAGCTCCTCTATTTTGACTGTTAGTGCATCTGATTTGCTCATCAGTCCCGCTATGTTTTGGTGAAGTATATTTAAGTACTTAAAGAAAAAACTGTGAATTATAATGCGACTCAATACCTGTTGTTTCTTTTTGTGTATTTTGGGTACAATCAACTTCTGAGCTATTAGAAGTAGTGGCTGTCATAGTGCTACAGTACAAGATAATGTTTATTAAATCTAATATAACAATTCGTAAACCTTTGTTATTAGGGGAACCGCAATTTGGGCTGTATGTATCATAAGTGTATGGTAAATTAAGGTTAGAATCTAAGACGTAAGCATAATTACATGTTTCTACATCCATATATAGTAGATTATTGAAAGTCTCAACTCGGCTGTTGAACATAATATTAACATTTTCCATATATTTAAAAAGTGGCAGGCATAATATAAAATTAGTATGTTTCAGGGGTAATATTTTTTTACGAATGAGCATAACAAGTTCTATGTAGTTTTGTGTTCTTTTGAAATCTTCTTCACCTATATAGATTATACAAAAATCTGATTTGGTAAAGTTTTGGACTTTTCTATCTATGTCGTCTAGTATTTGTTCTAAATTGCAGTTCGGCTTACGATAGTGACAGATTTCATGAGTATTTAGAAAACTAGTGCTATTCATTATTTTACATATTCTACTGCTATTTTCACTACTGATGATGCATATTTTATGCATAAAAGGTGCTTGTTGTAGATCACGTTTCATAAATTTGCTCATTTCTTCAATAGTAGGAGGAGTAGTAGGAGTGACATCTCTGCCTTGAGATTTATTGTCTTGATGAATAGAGGTGTTGCGAATATTCACACCGGTTTGTGTTTGTTTGGTATGTCCTGACTGAGTTTTTTTCGGTGTTGTTGGCTTATGTTTGACTGGAGAAATAGCAATTCTTTTAAAGAGAATGTTTTTCCTGGATAATTCTTCATTATTTAGTTTCAAACTGCTATTTTCCAAAGTCAGTATCTCAATTTCCTTATGTGCACTATTTAGTTGTGATGTCAACTCATCAATCTTATCTTGCAACTTTTTTATTTGACTGTTATCTTCATCTTCTGACATTTCTGGCATACTATTCGTAGTACAATTCAAAGTTTGAGACGTGTTATTGCTGTCATCGTGGTTAGATTCAGATCTTCTGCTGCGGTTACGACGGAAAGTTATATTATCCAAGAAGTTCATATTGGTTAATTCTTCTTCCAATGTTATTAAGAATTATATGTTTTGTTTCTTCAATAATAAAATAAAACTATTCGCAGCTCGTGTCTATTTTTGTGAATGCGATTAATTGCTAACCAGCTACGGACCTGGTTTCTGCCTGTCGACTGGTACAACTATCACTATCATACCATCCATATCATCTTCTAGCGAGATGTAATATATTAAAACTCTCCTTTCCATAATTATTGAGGTTGCAAATAGTTATAACATTAATCTTAGTGTGTTCTATTTCAGGTCTGACACGGAATCTGAATACCAAACACCACAGCCCACAGCTGCAGTAGTCGAGGTAGTGAGAAAGCAGCCTAAGAAAAAGGCTGTGAAGCGTCAAACTCTTGAAAGCACCGCCCACCCATCGAAGTCTAAGTCAAGGTAATTTTTATTGCTGCTTGGATGATTAGGTATAGTCGATTTAAATTTCATGTGTACTGGTAGATGATAGTTAGTGAATTCAGAACTGTAACGCAGATAACGGTAAAATCAATTTCTGATTATATTCAATGTGGGAATGTTGACAGTTACATCGTGAGGTATTCTTATTGAAATTATTATAACCTAATATGTATCACGCTTTGTATTCCCCATAGGATTCTACAGAGGTGTATTGTTAGTTGTTAATTTTGTTAGTTAAGAAATAAATAGAAATTATTATAAATGAAATGTGTAATTGTTTACAGTAAAAGAGACAGCTTGACCTCGGACCTCTTTGGTCTGGAGAACGAACAAAAGACGTCGACCTTAAGCGGGGACTTCGCTTCATCGCTCATCAGCCGTGTTGCCAACGGTAAAGTACGGCGAACGGCAGACCTTAGGGGAGACTTCTACATAGAAGTCAGGGTATATTCGAAAGACGAAGTTGCCTCCACCCCCAAGGAAGAACGGTGGAAGAAAGCCCAGGTGGCGTTAAAAGTACAATTAGATCGCAACACTCCTCAGTGGGATGAGCTGCAAATGTTTATGAGACGGACTCATGAATTGTTCGACAATTCTGAGCCTGTCTTTTATAGCGATAGCATAAATATAAAATAAGTTATTTTTGAATTGTTGGGAACACCAAATTAATTGTATCGATTATTGCAGAATTTAATAGTATGTAAATCTAAACCTATTTTAACGTACAATATTTTGTTAACGTAATAATAATCTAAAATGCCTTTCTGTACCGTTTGTAGCACATCTGTTGAGCGTGTTAGATTATTTATTTTGTTATTGTAATATTGTTTGGTGGATAATGTCATCTGTCACATTAACGAACCGTTGAACAAATGTACAAGTATCTAATTTGACTACATGTTTACAAAACTAACTGTCTTAACTTTTGAAAATAACTTGGAGGTTGTTACTATAAATGATTACGTAGTATTTAATTATCCTTGTAATATATTTTAGGTTTCCTATTGTTATTTAATAAAATATGCTGATTCAAATGACAGACACAATAGGATATAAAAAGGATTGTAATGACGGTATCGAGTCAGTTGCTCGGTAGACGTTCAGTGGGATAGTCCTAGTGCCGTTGTTATGAGGAATAGATCGACCAGATGTCATGTAAGTTATGTTATTTAATATTATACCGTAATTGTTGCTTATTATAACAATATTGTAATAACGCCGAGTTATCTTGGACAAAGGTCCAAGAGTTGTAATTAAATGTATAGCAATGTAAGAGATGTGTTGATGGAATATATCAATACTGTTTCCATGGAGTTTCTTGTCCTTCTCCATGAAGACCTAACTTTGGAATTGACGACTAGCTTTCTGATTAAATAATGACAAGCCTAATTGAAATAAATGCCCAGTCTTGTCTTTCTGTGCTTTACTTCATGAAACCCTTTCCCAGAAACCATATTCATAAGAACCTTAATACACAGTAAATAAGCAGTAACCATTCTGATATTTAAAGCTTGATAATGTTTTATAAAGACACACTTATAAATTCATATAGCCACTTATTCTGACATCAGAAGCGGGATAGTTCCTGGCCTTGTAAAAACCGTTACTAATGCATTTTTTTTTTCTATTTTCACGACCGATGTTGGAGCTGCTGACAATCTTTTGAAAACCATTGGTTGGCGTGTCGCTGACTTCACCGCCATAATGATGACACCCCTGACATCGGAGCTGCGGAGCTGCAAGTTACTATGTGAGCCTTGAGACTGGAACGTCAGCCTGTTGTGAGAAATACCTGGATTTTTTTTTCCGAAATAAGAAGTAGCTTAAGTTGGTAAGCCCCTTAGAGGCTGTTTTACATTTAAAAATGGATAAGATGTTTAAATTGAAAGATTAGGTATTGTGAAATACTTTTAAATCATTTTATTGTTTATCGAGCATTTGGTTCATGCTTTGCTTATTAAGGACGGAAATTACTAAGTTTTTACTCTTAATCAATCAAAATCAAAAGTCAAATTCAAATTAGGCTGAGAGTCAGCACTTTTTGAACGTCCAAATTACAAAAGACAGTTAATTACTTGTGTATCATTGAACCAATTGCTTTAAAATATTATCAGAGGATACAATCGTTTGAGGAGAGAGTGAAAGAGAAAGAAAGTAGTAATTTTGAAATTCATAAATGATACAAGTAGAAACAATTACTTCTAATTGCATCGTACAATGTGATCAGGTTACAGGATAAATAAATTGATAAAATTGGTTAAGAAATGAGTTTAAAGATGCTAAATGTATTTCCATTTGTCTTTCACCATATCATGATTAAAAAAAAATACAACCACTTAATCTGCGTTTGCTAATTCATTTCCAAACATGTAGACAAATGAGAAGTTAATAACTTTAAAACCTACATTATAAAGCTCAATTTGAATAATGACATAAATTCGATTTGAAAACACTACAAAAAGGATGAGACTCATTGCTCCTACATACGATTTATTTTCAAGTGTTGATATTTACTATCTTATTCAGTATTAGATTCGAAACCCGTCATGAACGGTGTATGACTAAAGAAGTCCAAGCATTTTTTAAATAATTGCTTATCGGAACAAATATGATAAAAATATTTTAGGATGTGATAGTAGACCCGGAATTTATAATTATACCTTGTTTATTTATGAAAGTAAGTATTTAGTAGAGTATGTATAAATGCAATTTTCTTTCTTTCTCCTTTGAGGTTTGTTATTTTATGACAATGAGAATTAGCTTGTGAGCTTTTTATTGTAAGGACATAATTATGAATTTTGGATGTTGTATCCGATTGGAATTTCCAATGCTCACAGGGATGAGACTTGAGAGACAGACAATTTGAATAAGTTAGTTTAGTTAAGCTGAAATGAACCAGGTTTATGAAACAAGCCAAAGTAAAAACGGGGAAGAAAAAGAAAGTAAAAATTTGTTTCCGCTGGTCGGTCATTTGCTTGGTGCAAGTCTATCCCACTAGCAGCGGGTGGAGGGGACTTGACACGTCTAGGCAGTTGGCAAAACAAAAGTAAATTAACATCACTTGGGTCATAGACCAAGGGAAGTAACTGCTGGGGTCATAGGCCTGGTGTTACTAGCGTACTCACGTACAGCAGGTGTGGCTTTAACATCACTTGGGTCATAGACCAATGGTAACAATATAAATATTCCTCTTATTGCTTTTGAGATTTGTACTTCGAGAACGAAGTACAGTTCAGAATGGCCGTGAAAGGTATTTTCAAATTTATTGGCATTTTGATGATCATTTTGGTGCATTTCAGTTTAACTGAGCAATGAAACGAAACATGGAAGTAGATTATATATTATGATAATGGATAATTAATAAAAGTAAAGTATTGGTCGGAGTGGCCATGTCAAATGTATGAAATTGTTAACAGAAAATGTATTTATTGAATAGTTTTCAATAATATTGTCAGGTTGACCGAGCGATGAATTATTGGAATTATTTTCATGATCACTGGTCAGTGCTGCGATGCAGATGTTAAACATGAATGACTTGCTGAATCGTTGCTATAAAAATTGTTTTGTAAACTTAATTATAGCGCTAAGTGATTAATTATGACAGAATTATAGGAAGATAAAAAAAGTGTATCGATATATAGGCAGATCAAGTACTGTCGTTTTTGTGAGACGGTAGATTTATAGGTACTTCGAGAACGAAGTACTTGTCAGTCTGGCCGTGTTAGATTATTTATTTTGTTATTGTAATATTGTTTGGTGGATAATGTCATCTGTCACATTAACGAACCGTTGAACAAATGTACAAGTATCTAATTTGACTACATGTTTACAAAACTAACTGTCTTAACTTTTGAAAATAACTTGGAGGTTGTTACTATAAATGATTACGTAGTATTTAATTATCCTTGTAATATATTTTAGGTTTCCTATTGTTATTTAATAAAATATGCTGATTCAAATGACTGACACAATAGGATATAAAAAGGATTGTAATGACGGTATCGAGTCAGTTGCTCGGTAGACGTTCAGTGGGATAGTCCTCGTGCCGTTGTTGTGAGGAATAGATCGACCAGATGTCATGTAAGTTATGTTATTTAATATTATACCGTAATTGTTGCTTATTAAAACAATATTGTAATAACGCCGAGTTATCTTGGACAAAGGTCCAAGAGTTGTAATTAAATGTATAGCAATGTAAGAGATGTGTTGATGGAATATATCAATACTGTTTCCATGGAGTTTCTTGTCCTTCTCCATGAAGACCTAACTTTGGAATTGACGACTAGCTTTCTGATTAAATAATGACAAGCCTAATTGAAATAAATGCCTAGTCTTGTCTTTCTGTGCTTTACTTCATGAAACCCTTTCCCAGAAACCATATTCATAAGAACCTTAATACACAGTAAATAAGCAGTAACCATTCTGATATTTAAAGCTTGATAATGTTTTATAAAGACACACTTATAAATTCATATAGCCACTTATTCTGACAAGCGCAGTCACTGGACAGGTCACTTGCGTAGTACTAATCATAAAAACAAAAACATATCGCATTTTTGCGAAGGTGTTGAAATAATAAATTCTGCATTTCGTAATCGTATAGCTTCTTATAGAATTGTCGATCCATCTGAAAATAATTGTTCTCTAGATTTTTTTTAAATAATATTGAGAATAAAATTAAAACTTTAATTGATAGGTCTCTTAAAGAACACACTTGTCTAAAAGTTAACTTCGAATATTTCGGATTGTTTTTAATGGTTAAAAATGATTCTCAAGAGATAAAATCATTTGCCACAAAAAACTTTACTTTGCATCAGAATTATGATTTGGATTCACTATTGTCTCAAGTCAAAAACACTTTAACAAAAAAGATAGAAGAATTCCAGGATCGAGATAGTGGATGGACGTTCTTGAACAATTCCCATTTGGAAATCAACGTTAATAAATATCAACCTTTGCGCGGTTCAGGTTTCATCGAATTGCCTGCATCAATAAAATCGAAAGAAGCATGTGTTAATATCCGCAATAATGATGAGTATTGTTTTTTATGGTCCGTTGTTGCTGCTTTATATCCAACTAAAAGTCATCCTGAAAGAGTATCGTCTTGCCCTGATTTTCGTAACGTATTAAATGTAAAGGATATATCATTCCCAATGAATTTCTCAGATATTACACTGTTTGAAGGGAATAACCCTGAAATTTGCATTTACATTTATGGTTTAAAAAATAATAGCGTCGTAGGACCTCTTTATAAGCCAAAAACCTTAAATGGGAAGGTAATTCATTTACTTTATTTAGAAAGTGATGATTTGTCACATTACTGTCTCATTAAAAAACTTATTAATAAAAAAATTAAACCGCCGAAAAACCGAAAAATAAAAAATAATAAACTAGCTTTGTCCAACCCCAATAAATACGTTCGGAAGGCGGTGACATATAATCAAATACATATCCAAAGTCACCGACTTCCGAACTTATTTATTGGGGTTGGACAAAGCTAGTTTACTATTTTTTATTTTTCGGTTTTTCGGCGGTTTAATTTTTTATTAAAAAGTTTTTATTTTATAATTGTTTGTGGCTATAATCTACTAATTACTACATGCTTAATTTTTGATTTATTTATTACACGACTCAGTATTAAAATCTGTGAGTAAACAATCAATCATTCCCTGTTTTCTTACCCTTAGGGTTGGAATTTTTCTTCGAAATTTATATGGGACCAACTTCGAGGTATACCCTTTCCAATAAAGAATTATCAAGATCGGACTACTCTAGAAAAAGTTATGCGTGGTCATACATAAAAAAAAAAAAAATATATACGCGTCGAATTGAGTAACCTCCTCCGTTTTTTCGTCGGTTCGAAAAACTTACCGCGACTTGTGAAGAATCAAATAACAAAGCACCACAGTAAACTGTACTTTTGTGACGTTTGTTTAATGTTTTTTAATGCATGCGATGATCTTAGTTCACACAGTTGTGGAGGTGTTGCCACGGAACTGCCTCCAAAAGGTTCTTTCACACAGTTTGAAAATTATAACAGAAAGCAAATTGTACCATTTGTTATATACGCAGATTTTGAAACAATGCTAGAACGGTATGAATCTTGTGAGCCTGATCCCACTAAGGCGAGCACTGTAACGCGACAGCGACACGTGCCTGTAGCTTACGCTTACCATATTACGTGTGCGCTAGACGAAAGCTACAATCGTTACGTTTCTTATCGCGGTTCGGATTGTGTATCTAATTTTGTGAAGTCTATTTATAAAGATGCAAAAACGATTTACGGTATTTAAAAAAATAATGTTCCTATGATATACTCAGATGATAATGCTCGCGACTTTGAAAACGCTATGACTTGTCATATTTGTGAACGCTTCTTATTCAGCGACAGGGTTCGCGATCATTGTCACTTGACTGGAAAGTATCGCGGCGCAGCTCATAGTTACTGTAACCTACAATTCAAATTACCAACATTTTTGCTGGTTTTCTTTCATAATTTGTCCGGATACGATTGTCACCTTTTTATAAAAGAATTAGGTAAAGCTCCTGGATCTATTAAAGTGATACCGAAAACAAAAGAAAACTATATTTCATTCACAAAGTTTATTCCGATTTCACCTGAGGAAAGCATTCAAGTTCGGTTTGTAGATTCTTTCAAATTTTTGGGGACTAGTTTAGAAAAGTTAGTTAGCACAATGAAAAAACAAGACTTCAAGCAATTAAAATCTTATTTTCCTAATAAAACCCAATTTAACCTACTCACTCGTAAAGGAGTGTATCCTTATGACTATATGTCTCAATGGGAACGATATGAAGAAACGAGTTTGCCATCTAAAAAAATGTTTTTTAACTCATTAATTAATGAGTCAATTACTGACGAAGACTATGAACACGCTCATTCCGTTTGGTCAGTATTTAATATTCGAAACATGGGTATGTACACCGATTTATATCTCAAAACAGACGTTCTGTTGCTAACAGATGTATTTGAAAATTTCCGAAAAACTTGTAAACGTCATTACAATCTCGATCCCGCATTCTATCTTACAGCACCAAGTCTATCTTTTGATGCAATGCTTTTAAAAACAGGAGTTAAATTAGAATTAATTAGCGATGTTGAAATTTTTAGAATGATACAAGGTATTCGTGGAGGTGTTTGTATGTGTTCCAAAAGACATGTCAAAGCCAACCATAAATATTTAGATACGTACGACCCAACCCACCCAAAATCATTTATAATTTATTTAGACTGTAACAATTTATATGGTTACAGTATGTGTCAATCCCTGCCCTATTCCGAATTCAGTTTTATGAATAGACAAGAAATAGATAATTTACAATTGAATTTGATAGGTATTAGTGATACCGCGGAAAGGGTTATATTCTAGAAGTTGATTTAATATATCCAGATAATTTACATATTGAACACAATGACTTTCCATTTTGTCCAGAAAAATGTATGCCGCCCGGTGGTAAGAATAAAAAACTAATACCGAATTTATATGATAAGTATCACTATGTTATTCATTACGTACATTTAAAAAAGTGTTTAGAACACGGTTTAATATTGAAAAGGATCCATCGCGCTATTGTATTTAAGCAAAGTTGTTTTTTAAAAGAATATATTGATATTAACACTCAGTTACGTCAAAAAGCAGAGTCAACGTTTGAACAAGATTTTTTCAAATTATTAAACAATAGTATTTTTGGAAAGACTCTGGAAAATAATGAACATCGAATAGATGTAAAGTTAGTAAACAAGTGGTGTGACATGAACAATAAAACAAAAAAGACTAATTGTGCTGAGAAATTGATCGGCAATCCCTATTTTCATAGCGCCACTGTATTTTCTGATGATCTAGTGGCAATCCAAATGAAGCCTTCGCGTGTTGTTCTTAATAAACCAATATACATAGGATTTACTGTATTGGAATTATCTAAGAGTCACATGTATGACTTCCACTATTCAATCGTAAAACCTTTTTATGGTAACCGAATTGAATTGTGTTATACTGATACGGATAGTTTAGTTTATGATGTAAATACCGACGACATTTATGAAGATATCAATGAAAATTTTCTTAAATATTTTGATAGCAGCAACTATGATTTAAACAACGAATTTAACTTGCCAATTATTAATAAGAAGGTTCCGGGGCTATTTAAGGATGAAATGGGCGGCAAACTTATCAAAGAATTTGTGGGACTGCGCTCAAAGCTTTATTGTATTAAAACTTTAGATAAAACAATAAAGAAAGCAAAAGGTACAAAAAAAAGTGTTACGAAAAATTTAAATATGTTCGATTATAAAAACGTTTTGTACAATTGCAATGTCATTCGCAAAAAAATGTTTTGTTTAAGTCAATAAAACATGAAATATTCACTCAGGACGTGAATAAAATAGCACTGTCAAGCAATGATGATAAGCGGTTGCTATCTTTTGATAAGGTATCTACTCTAGCCTGGGGCAGTACAAATATATTTAAATAATGCATTACCATTATTTTTATGTACTAATGTAATGCACTTACATTTTAAAATATGCATGTTATGTACCTACTAATAACAATTACCTAAGCAGGGTCCAGACACAAATAATGAGTAATATAATTGTAAATCATGTATTTTCTTGGTACCCAAAATAGATAATAACATCTTATTATGTACTTGTAGCAAATAATGTTAGAACTTATTAGTGCTTATCTAGTTTTAAGAGCGTTTACGCGACACAGCTTTTCGTAAAATTACTGAAATATTAATTGTCAACTTTTTATATCGTATCGTGCTTAGACGCATCAAGTTTCACTAAATCATTCATTTCCAAAACACAGAACTTTAAAATATGACATATGGAACGCTGTGTCGAACGTGATAAGTTTTCTTTTATTTGTAGTAAATAAATAGTATTTTATTTTCATAATTATATCTGTTTCATTTCCATTTCTAATTGATGACAAAGCACACAGGGTTCGCAGCGTGTTGCGCACGAGAATTCAGGCTCTAACTTGTTAAAACATGTAATACTCATTTTTGATAACAAAACACTCCTGGCTTGAAATTCGCACGCGTAGCGTAGAATTTGACACCGAACAGGTGTGCTTGCATGAGCTTGAACATGTTGCAACATGAAATTGAATCAGAGTTTAATTACATATTAGCTTCGTTCCTCAGTAATATTATTGTGTAGAGCATTCATCATTAGGTAGACAATCGGAGCAGTCATATCACGGCGAATAAAAACGAAACTAATTGTAAGTATTGCACAAGTACCCATCTACTACTATATCGATATTTCACCATGCTGTTTTGTGTATGTAATTAAAATTAATTATTATTTCGCTTGTTTCAGATCATTTATAATGTGTGATTCTCCGGATATTATCGACTTCTCACAATACGCTCAAGGTTTTCCAACTCCGAGTTTAAGCTGGCATATCCCAGATTTCCCAGAACAACAAAGACCTGTCAACAAGGAGTCTAGAGCAAGACAAGACTGCGGACCTACCAACAAGAAGTCTAGAACAAGAAGGGAATGTTTAAAACAGAAACCATCTCAGCCTACATGTCAATCATTCGTCATAAACAATGAGAAGAAAAAAGGTTTGCGGTTGATCCAGGTACAAGTGTTGGATATCAGTGATCAACAAGAACCTGCAAGTGACAATCAGGACGTGGTTATGTTAAGTGCGCAGTATATAGTGACTGAATTGGCGGACCATGTTATGGAGGAGACGCAATCGTTAATTCATAAAATATCAAAAAAACTTTGTGGGGACAGTTGTTATTATTAACTGTGTGTTAACGTGTCTTTATTTTGTAAGTACCTACTTTATATGTTATTGTGTAAGATTTGTGTATCTAGTTAGGTTAATGATCATACATCATAAGTTTGTATTTTTAGTATGTAAGTAAACTAAACTGAAGTTAACTATGGGGAAAGTTATAATTAGTTTGTAATAATTGTAAGATTTGTGTATCTAGTTAAGATAATGATCATAAGTTTGTAAGTTAATTAAGTAGGTACAGACGTCAGCACTTCAAGCTACTCCAAACTCTCAAATTTTCCCAACCATGAACCATATACCTATGTAATAAAGATGAAAATCTATCAAAGTTTCACCGATTAGGATAGCTTGATGAGCTGCGTCTGTGAGTATATAAAACTTTAAATAATCTATGGGAGGACAGTTATTATTATTTCCTTAATTTCAATTAATCCATATACATTACATTTTATTATTATTAGGTAAATAGTTATAATTAGTTTGTAATTATAATTTGTGTATCTAGTTAGGATAGTGATCATACATCACAAGTTTGTAAGTTAAGTATACCGGTACGCGTAGAAAACGTTAAATAAACGCTACAGGGAAGTTATTATTATTGTTGGGTAGGTAGTTATAATAAGTTTGTAATAATTGTAAGATTTGTGTGTCTAGTGAGGATTATGATCACAATTTGTAAGTGAATTAAGTAGGTACGTATAGAAAACATTAAATAACTATGTGAAGAATTATTATTGGGTAGGTAGTTATAATTAGTTTGTAATAATTGTAAATAACGTAAAAAAGTAAATAAAAATATATTCTTTAATAATTTAAATTATGTTTTATTTTGTATTACTTATTTATACTCGAACTTTTAATTAGCTCTAGTGTAATGATATATATTTCATATTAGAATAATCGTTTAAAATGAAGAAGAAATATCATTTCACTGCAGCTAATTTCAAGTTTGTTATGTAGGTTACCCTGTACCCCAATTGCGTAACTCACGATTCATCATAATCTGTATCGTTTTGAAACGGATTGTTAAACCATTGCTTCATATGTTCGACAAATGTGTCTGTTCGACAACATAAATAACGCAATGAATATTGTTTAACTATGAAGACGAAACCAACTATGATCAATCGTGAGTTACGCAATTAGGGTGCTGATTAGTGATTATATTAAATAAAACACTCTTAATTAGGTACACATTTTTATTAAATGTTCAAACAATAATGATTAAAATAAATTAAATACAGACATATTATTATCGGCATACCATTTTCTCTCGGCAACTCATTTTATGGTTCGCACAATTAAAATCAGTTTTATTTTTACAGAACCTTTTTTTTAATGTCTCGAAATTAGGACATCCCTTCTCACCTATGTCGATCACTTCACAATTTGCACATAACTCTTTAATCCACTTAATCTTTTCCAAACCTTTTGTGATAATTTTTTTGTTTTCTAAGTATGGCAAAATAACTCGTTGAAACTCTTTGTAGTCTATGTACCCCTCACTCCAGTAAATTTCTCGATTTCTTTCTAACCACCTCACTTGCTTTTTTTCTTCTTGTGTAAGGTAATGGAATGAATATGGTGGTTTTACCAAGAACGTCTGTGAATGATCCTGACTCGCAACGGTTAATTCTTTGACGATAAAATTATTTATAGAATCTTTAAATCCTTGGAGTTCTACTATAATGGTATCTGCATTCATGATATCTTCTTAACAATGTTACTTAATGGTTTGTATTCAACAATGCAATCGTTCAGAATGAGACAGTATGCTGAAGTTTGATCTGGTATCTCTGAATCACTCTCAATTTCTACTCTCACACCCACAACCGAACCTGTCTTTAGATTATCCGCTTGTCTAGAGCAATCGACTACAAACAGCGGTGCTAAATCTCTAAATTGTTTCTCGCTTAGTATGGGCTCCGGCCGACGTCCGTAATATGACTGTTGAAATCTCATGTATTGCTCGTAAAATAAAGCGATTTTGTTATTAGAAAAACTCACATTTAGGTTTTCATACGGAAAATAAGTTGAATTGAGATACAATCTAACGTCTCGAACATGACAGTGATCGAATTGAGACATGTCAGAACTTGCATTATTTTTTCTATTTGTCTGTAGACCAATAATAATGTATCTTCGTTTTTCTATTTGAGATGAAGTTTTGATAGACCAGGTATGTTTTGTAGTTTTAGGCAAAGTTGGATATTCGTACAGATCCCAATTTCTGTATATCATTTGTAGTGGTCGATCTTTTTCTAATACTTTTAACAATCCAATTTTTTCTTTGTCTGATACTTTAACATGCGGTACGCGCCATATAATTTTGTTGATCTGAACATCATCCACTACTTCGCCAGTATTCAATTTTACAGCGTTCAAATTAGTGTTACTTCGTAACAATATCAGTTCATGTCTACTATTTATCACGACTTTTTTAAAATCTTCAGCAAAGCCGAGGAGGTTACAAAGTGGTATGGATGCAGAAAATTTTCCTCCATTGATATTTTTAATTCCATCAATATTCCAGCCCCAAGCATTGGATATTTTTGACTCACTTTCGTTCATTGAAATGAGTGATTTCATGGTTGTTGTTATACCTGCATTTTTTATTTTATCAATCTCTACTCCATTTAGCTCATACCGAATGTCTTGAAATAAGTAGAGTAGACCATTGTTCGTGAAATTGATACTAGTAGCTATGTCTTTCGCATCTTTTTTGCTAACGATAAAAGTTCCTTCCAAATATAGGGTGCTAGCTGATGGTAATATGTGTACAAGTCCTTTTGGTTGATAGGTATGCGGATTTCATCGTTCCTGTTGAAACTCGTTACATATGGCTTGTAGGAATGAAATTCGATTCCTTCTATTGTATTATCGTAAGTCGGAGCGGATAGAACGTCTAAGATATTAATTTTAACAATCCGATTGCTTTAAGGAATGCTTTATTGTCTTTGGTTAATTTTATTTTCTTCTTAGAGAGAGGTGTTATTTGATAGACAGCTCGAGCAGAACTGATATTCTTTACTTGTTGGGACACAATTTTATTATAGTCAATCATTTTTTTCTTCTAAGATGCAGATATACCTGTACTTCTTCACCATGTAAATTGATTAATCTTTTGTTTATATCTAATAGTCTGATATGTATGCAGCTTATGTTGTTTTGATTGATTGGAAAGTATATTACGTTCTTCGGAATTTCTATGATCCTGTATCCAGGCGGCACATTAAGTGCAAATTCGTGAATAATATGACTTGGTTCACCGTTTACATATGAACCGCTTATAATATCACATTCAATCCTGACTACGGTCGTAGGTAGAATGTTGACTGGAGACTGTGACACATGCCATTTATTTGCTTTCAAGATTTGTTTGTTAAATCTTAATAGCCTTCTAAAAGAGTCTTCGTTGATAAAATTAATGTCTTTGGTACAGAATATGGTAGTTTTCAAAGTATAATTATTGCACCGCAGTTTGATCGCTGCATCTTTTATTTCGGATTTTAAATAATCGCTGATATCTTGCAATTCATAAGTACCTTCCGGTATTTCAATAACTTCATTTAAGCCGTAATAGAACTTATTATTACTTTTATCAATGTTTGGAATAGAATTAAAAGTTGAAAAGTGTAATAAAGCACACTCATACTCTCCATCTAGCTGTAACGTATTAGAATAGTTTGTAGTTAATACTGACGAGTCTCCAGTTATCGACAAAGTGAGTGACATCTTGCAAATGATTGAAATAAAAGAAAAGCATATATTTTATAAAACATTTTTGTTCCAAAAAGCTCGCAAATAATTTAAACATAAATGACCACAATTGACTGCGCTAAATTTTTGATATCTTGTGTAGTTTTAAAACACAGTACAATTTTTAAAATATTGCATCAATTCCTTTGGAGCTTTTAAATTTCCATAGCTATCAAAGTATTCGCAGTGAT
The DNA here is from genome assembly GCA_949987655.1 of Polymixis flavicincta. Taxonomy (NCBI): domain Eukaryota; kingdom Metazoa; phylum Arthropoda; class Insecta; order Lepidoptera; family Noctuidae; genus Polymixis; species Polymixis flavicincta. Next base: position 8,410,706 of record OX465202.1, on the reverse strand, counting down.
CATATACTTTAGCATAAGCTACCCAATGCGTTCCTTCGTTCTTAGAATCGTCTAAGTTAATGATACCGCATTCAATGCGTTTCGGCTTGCAAGGTAGACGATCCTTCATGTAAACCCCACGAAAGTATGGAATGAATGAATTTTGGATGTCTACATTAGTTAGTGGGCGATTGGGTAGCACATTATTCAGTTTTTTGAAGATGTTATAAACAATCCTTTACCACTTTTATACGGCTTAATGTATAAACCCTTGCCCAACACTAAAGACTCCATAGATTTATTATGTCGTTCTGTTTCTTGCAAATTTTGTTTGCTTGCTTTGTAATCATTAACGGTTTTTGCAATGCCAGCTGCACCACCAGCTAAAGTTCCTAAAGCCGATAAACCAGCGAAAATTGGAATTAAAGGTAGAATTCCTCCAGTCTTTGGTATGGGTATTACTCGGGGTACTCGAATTCTATGATGAATGTTTGGAAATAACTTTTTTTCGGTTAAGTAAGCTGCTTTTATTAAAGTCTTATTATCTTTGTATTTGAGTTTCTTAATTTTTTATTTTATTTTTGAAACTAAGCTTTTAAATGTTTTAATGCCGGATCCAGACTTTAGTTTAGCTTTCATAACTTTGTTCACTAGCCAAGAGCTCAGTTTTTCTCCTTTCCCTGCATCTTTTGATTTAAGTCTTTGTTTAGCCATGTTAAGTAGTTGTAAATCGGCTTTGTGGCGATTTGATAAGTCTGTATAGTTTGTATATGCAATGTCGTGTTGCATGCAAGCTTCGTCTAACTTATTTACACCTCGGTCACCTCGCGCTAAGCGTTTGTGAAGTTTGGTTCCTGGTCCGCAATAATTGTATCCTGGCAAATGAACTTCGAATGGTAGACGATTAATTATGCTGTTAACTAGTCCACCCCCTTTCATTACCCAAATTATAATGATAGGATTTTAGGTGAAAAATGGTTATATAATATCTTAGTCCATTATTGCAGCTTTTTCAATCCAACTGTTTTCTGCACTGTTTAAACCTAGCCATTTCACGTACAATTTATTTCCTTTCTTTTTCAAAATCTTTTCTATTAAATAAACATCAGGATAGTTAGATCTTTGCAGTTCTTGTTCATAAAAAGCTCCTAAAATGTTTTGCTTTCGTTGATCTTCTATATGATACGTCACTGGTAATGTTTTATTTACCTTTTTGATAATAAATAATTCAGTTGACCAATTAGGAGTGTAACCTTTCTCAAAATTATGTTTGTATTTACTTATACGAACACAATCACCTACTTTGAATTTAGGCTTCCACTGAACTAAATCATGTTTGTTTATTTTTTTTAAATTTTCTTTGATTACTTGTTCATTATATTTATTCACATCAACCGGTTTAAATTGAATAGTACGATGTTTTGTGTTGTTATATTCCTTCATCGTATCTTCCAATGGTAAACCTAACCACTTATATTTTCCATTGAAACTAAAATATTTATATAATTTATTTTTTACAGTTCTAATCAATCTCTCTACAATTGACGCTTTTTTAGTAGAAAACGATGAGTAATGGTTAATATTGTGCTTTTTCATAAGTGTTTGAAAACTGGTGTTATAAAATTCTGTTCCCATATCAGTTTGTAAGTTAACAGGATTGTTATGACTACTAAGCAGAATATTTTCGAATGCACGAGTAACGACAAATTTATTTTTCGATTTTAACGGTTCAGCCCAGGCATATTTTGAGAAGCAGTCAATCACCACTAAGATGAAATTGTAACCTTTGTTATACTTTTTCAGGTTTTGCATGTCCATCAAATCTGCTTGCCATAAGTCGTGGATTCCTTTCAAAATAACAGAACGTCGAAGGAAATTTCTCCGAGCCGCTTTGTGTATTTCATTTACAATTTGTTGTTTTACCATTACGGAGTTTTTTGAAGTAATTTATCTACCTCTGCTTTAGTATAAAACTTATCTTGCAAATGAGTTGAAACCTCAGAGATTCTTGCTTTTAAAGTAGTTTGAACTGCACCTTTTGCATCTTTTATGATTTGAGAACGCAATGAACCAATCATATTATTAAATTCTTTTAGCATATTAGCATTCAATCGATCTACATAATCCTTATTCACAGCCAGATTATTTAATTCTTTTAACGTGTTGGCATTTATACCATCTACATAATCCTTGTTCACAGCATCGTCTGCTTCTACTGGAAATCTAATTCCTCTCAGTCTTGATGTTTTTAAATTAAAATCTCCGTTTTCCGATTTTAACAATGCATTCTCATTAAACTCGAATAACTCTGATAAACGCATTCTTTTGTGAATGTAGTGTCCGAATTTGTCTACGTTCATGATTAAGGTGTATTGTATTGAAAGGCTATTAGTAAAATAACCACGTTTTAAAATATTGATTTATTTATAACTTTACTTTCACGCAATTCTTCAATGATAGATATAATTTCAGTATCTAATCCTGTGTTGCCAGCATCTCTAGACGCAATTAATAATTTCAACCTTCCCACTAATTCATTAGGATTATCCCAGTACACTAAATCGATGTTTTTTTTCCAACTTTTTAGTAACGGTAGACCCTTTCCCTGAACTGCATTCTTCAGTTTAAAACGAGGTTTAATAACTTGCAAATATTTTTGTCCTTTATTACTTTTTATTGGCTTACTTGGCTCATAGTCTCGACGATGTGCATTTGTATCAAGTAGCATCGACTTATAATTTTGCATATCCCTATCTGTAACCAAGCTTAAGTCTACATCTTTCTTAAGCAACAACTGTTTTAAACCAGAGGTATTTCGGTATTTACGTCCAGCCACGATAATGTATTGATCGCTGATTGTTATGCAAGCAGAACGTAACATTAGTTTCCCGCGGTCTGCTCTAACCCCAAATGGAATATCTATCAACGCTTCTGAAGATACTGACCAGGATGACGTATCACAATCTTGATTCGTTTCAACTACTGATTCATAAGAAGACTCACTGTTGATATCGGATTCATATTTGTCTTCATCGTCATTATTATCATTATTTCCTGCGCTACCTGTTCCTTCTTTCTGCAAAGTTTCGTTGGTAAACGGAACATCGCTAAAATCATTACTAGCACGCAGAAACGGAGTTTGCTTACTAGCATTAGCAATTAAGTTGAGAGGTTCTGTTACAGGTTTGAAAACAGATTCCAGTGCTTGTTTATTGGTAATCTCAGCATCTCTCATTTTTCTTACTTTTATCTTTACAGCTTTTGCTGCATCAACAATTTGTCGTTTCAATGATTTTTCCATATTGATATAATAGGTCGTAATTGATTTAGCGTTGTAAGGTGAATAATAATGACAGGCAGGTAATGGTCTTATATACTTACGTATTCATGTTCTTAGTCAAAGACTGCAAACGTGTCAAATTTACTTCTATAACACCCTCTGTTTTTGGAACAATCTTTATTAATTACAACGTAATTGAACGGCTCACTCCATATTTTCGAACACATTTTACGAAATTCAATCCATGACATGTCAGTGTTGACGTGTTCATCATAAACATGTCTCATATTTTTTTCATCTTGTTTAAAAAGTATGATAAGGTTCGCATTGTCTGTTACTAGTTGCTTAGGGATTTTACTATATGTCTGATTTAGATAAAAACAGTCGATGAATTTATGTCTCCCCATTGTGAAAAAATCACGCATACTGTTTTGATTTTCACAAGCAACATCATCAAATACAATCACAGAATTTGGTTTTGCGGTCTGAACACTTATTACTTGCTCATTTTCATGGTATTTCTGGAACGAAATATCTGAAACTCGTTGCAAAACTTTTTCTAAAAATACGTACTTGGGTTGTTGCAAGGTTTTCGAATAAACATAAACATTTTGAAATCTTAATCCATTCTCATGTATAAGAAGACCAACTAATAAATTAGTCTTTCCACAATTTGACGGTCCACAAATGATGCATCGTATGGATTTAGGTAATAATTCTCCATGACGAAAACCAGTTTCCTCAGACTGAACGCAAAGTTTGTTTACATTTAACGAATGTGGTTGTTTTACAAATTTCATGGTGTCTCATTGAAATGGTTATAACAACAATGGGTTAATTAATCGATTACATCGACATTTATATGTTGCTGTGAATTTTGTGAACGTTTAGTTTACTATTTAGTATGTAAGTATATACCTGTGCACGGATCGAGCAAGGTAAGTCAACACATTACAGTCATCAGATTTCTATATTAACAATATGTCTACGCATCTCTATTGTATATTTATTAGTCACTACAAATAGTTGTCTTCATTAAACTTTTATACACAGACATATCAAGAGCTCTTGAAATGAATAAAAAAAAATACGGTCCTAGATATGAAATTTATCACAAACATCAAATTCGTGTATTCACGTTCAGACATTATTGGGCGACAACCGATTCACAAAGAAGATTGGTGATGGAAATGGCTGATGCAGGTTTTTTTTATTGTGGAAATGGTGTAAACGATAAAGTCATGTGTTTTTCTTGTGGAGGCAGTATCAAAGATTGGGAGATTTACGATGATCCTTGGTTGCAGCATGCAACACACTTTCCTGATTGCTTGTATTTAAATGCTGTGAAAGGAAAAGATTATGTTGATAAGTTCCATCCAATTCATCGGGTGGAATAGGCGCCGAACCAGTATTTTACCGCACTATGTTGGATTTCATTTATATTATTGGGCATTCTACTCCACCGAGAGTGACGAGGCGAACGGAGTGAGCCGATGGAACGGAAGGTGGGGTAGAATGCCCAATAATACCCTACTCATGTGCCATTTCGAAAATATTTTCATTGTTTAACGCATTATCACAATCATAATTTTCATTTGCATAATACATGTTATGGGGGTAGAAATATAAGTCTTTCAAATCACTGACCTGTTTTGCAAGTTTTTTGATTACCTTGCTTTGTCCTCGATGTCGCTTACTTTTCCTCTTCTTACTCGCCTTTTTTCTTTTATGGGATTTATCTACCTGATCAACCTCTAAATCCGACGGGGATGATTCAGAGGAACTTGAAGAACTTGACGAATCCGATGACGAATCAGTTTCTTTACGGCTACGCACCTGTGCTCTGTCCGCCATCGTACGAAAATTTAATAAACTATTTCAATTTATTCACTTTCAAAACCTTTAAATTATAAAACTTTCTAAAGCATATACCGAACGCTCTCAGCGTTAACAAAAAATAAAACGAATTAAAATTATAATTTTGTAAGAATATCGAACGCTAACAACGTTAATTTTTTTTTTTTTTTTTGTAGATGTGAACCGTCCGAAAAACAGGACGCCAAATGAACGATTTGGCGCGCTGCAGCCACCTGGTGAACGAGAGCGGAAATACGTCATCATAGTGTTGCCAAGAAGACAGTTGCATATACCTATAGATGTGACACGAAAACGGAAGATGCTAAACTCAAACTATGTTTATATGACCCCGAATGAGGCCGAAGGACACAATATAAAAATATATCTACAAAAGACCGTTAAAATTCATAATAATAACTTAACAGTGCTGCCACAATGGATATTTTCGATTCGGTATTTTAATAATACATTTTTTCTTAAACGAAATCAATGAAATCACGACACGTTTTTGATTTGATTTGATATACACATACATGAGCCATATTATTATTTAAACCTGAATCTTGCTGAGGTGGTTTTCTGTAAAGGATAGTGATCATCACTATCATCACTGTATGTTGTTGAAGTCAGAGGAGAAATATTTATCCTACTAATATTATAAATGTGAAAGTTTCTGAAAATGTTTGGATGTCAGTTACGTAATCATGCAAAAACGACTAAACAGGTTTAGATAAAATTTGGCAAACAGATAAAATAAAACCTAGATTAACACATAGGATACTTTTTATCCCGGTAGTATGTTCCCGCGGGATAATTTATGACTTCCAAGCGGGCGAAGCTGCAGGTGGAAGCTAGTAAATAAATATGCATCTGAATACTTATGCAATCCTAATACTTTAAAAGTCGCTTCCATACTAAACACCTGAACTAGAAAGCTTTATAAATTCCCGGTGTTCCTAGAATCCCGGGATATTTTCTACAAAAATAATAACTTAAGAAGCCTTTTCCATTTTTTCATAACTAAAAATAACTTTAGGTAAATTAAATATGCATCCGATTATCCGATCTCTAATTATGACACAACATCAACGAACGACATGACTGGCGTCTTTCCCAAATCGAGCAATGGAAGAAAGAATCAGTGCTTGAAAAACAATGCTTAGAAATACCTTAATTCTTTTATTTTGATAAATAAAATAATTACAAAATTAAAAATACTACTTAAGGATTGTAAAACTGTGCTACTATTTATTGTGAACGTTTGTGGGAATGGATATTGTTTGTTACTTTTTCAGGCTAACGGAAAAACGGATTTCAGTGAAACTTGGCACTTAAATTAACCATGACCTGTATGAACACATAAGATTGGTTCCTACGGAAACCCGGGTGAATAAAGTGCATTATTTACTAGTGCCCTAGAATCGGAGTTCGTCATCTAAAGCTAAGACTACGACTCTGTACACCGTTTTTTTTTTTTTTTTTTGGGTGGGAAATCATCAAATAACTTCTCCCGCTCTGGGTGGAGCAGGAGGGCGTGTCAGACTTTTACTGACTAAAACCCACCCGTGTTCCTTCAGTAGCCCTTAAGCCAGGGGCTGTGGTGTCTCTTTCGAACAAACCCGCACCCCTGGCAGGCATCGACCCTTGCGGGTCCCATCACTTTTTGTGCTGACTTCTCTTTGAGGCGCGCGTGGAACACAACGCGCCGTCGACTTGGGCTTGGTCCTTACCGGACAGCGAGCTACCCATTACTCGCCGTCCGCAAGCCCATGCCTACGGTGGCCGGAAATCGGCCTGGGATACCCGACGCCCAGGGCGTCTCCGTATCCTGCGGCGGCTAGGGTCGCGAGGGCGCATATGCTGCCTCTCCCTCACGTGCGCCGCCTCCCTCTTCGCGAGCATCACTGCTTCGCTGAAGGAGGTGACGGCTCCCCGTGCCCTCTCGCTCCGTACCATGGCCTGGACCAGGGCCGGACGCGAGAGATCGCCGCCGCCGATCGCCTCCACGAGGACACGGCGGTGCTCCGCCCAAGCAGGGCAGACCGCCACCGTGTACTCCACCGTGTCCTCAGGGCGATCTTCGCAGTGGAAACACCCGGGCGTTTCCTCCCGCCCTATCCGAATCAGAAACAGATGCCGCCTCTCAAACCACTCCTCAAAGAGGGGAGTTACCGCCGCAATCGTGGCGTGCCCAACTCTGTACACCGTGCACTCAGTGTCCGGCACAGTGTGTGCTTCCTAATGCGCCTTCATAAAATCTTGGCAGGACGGCGGCATTTCTTTCCAACGTTCTTCAGGCGCCTGCTGACGGTGTCTATTGAAATCTAAAACAAACAAATATTGTCAATTTCATTACATACTTACATAAAATTCTTTATTATGAAAAATTGTACGGGACGGGCCAATTTAACTAAATGAGTATGGGACGGTTAAAACTATTATTCTTCAAAATATAAACATAGACATATAAATAATCTGTCGTATTGCTTACTTCCACCTTTGTTGGGGCGCGTTGTAAACAACTGAACTTTTATCTAATAGTAATATTTTTTTCACTTCTCATGCTCTGAAAGTGCTTCTTTGTGCAGGGTATAGGCTGCACAAAATCGAATTTTGTGCACAAGGGCATTAACGTATCTACTCATAAATGTATTATATTAAGGCAAAGAAAATGAGCCATACAGCCAAATGCAATAAGAAGTTCATAGATAGAATTTGTTATTATATAATATTTACTTTAATTTATTTGCCTTATGTGTTTTTTAAGATATAATAGATATTAAAATTTTAATTCAAGTACGGTAGGTTAGTTGATTTAAGAAAATTATTATTACAAAATTAATTTAATAGTAGGCTGTATAGGTCTGCAGCCTAATATCAATGTCGTAAGATTTAAAAAAAATAAAGCGGCGGGAAACAGCTCTTGTTCTTTTTTCGTGCATTTATTAATTTCTTCAATTTGCTAAAATTGTTAAAAATGTCCAGTGAAGAAGAGGATTTAACAGTCTCTCCTAATACGCTTATGGAAATAAATGCACAGAGAGTTGTGCAACAGATATTACCGCCAAAGTCTCGGGAAAAATATCTCAAAGTTTACGATAATTTTGTAAATTGGAGAAAAGAAAAACTAGTAACTACGTTCTCGGAAAGTGTTCTTTTGAGTTATTTTGATGAATTCTCCAAAAAACTTCAGCCGTCTACACTGTGGAGTATATATTCCATGCTGAAAGCAACATTACAAATGAAGGACAATGTTAATATACAAAATTATTCGAAGCTTACATCTTTGTTGAAGAGGCTTTCAAGTGGGCACAAAAGCAAGAAAAGCAAGGTCCTTTCAGCTAATCAAGTGGAAACCTTCTTAAATACCGCTCCAGATGAAACATATTTGGCCACAAAAGTACGTAATACACATTCCTTTCATATTTTATTGCTCATATACCTATTGCTCTTTTGTTCTAAAGTGTATAAAAGTTATTAATTTTGTTTTAGGTGGCACTTATATTTGGTATAAGTGGTGCGTGCCGGGGCATTGAACTTGCGAACATTACCGTAAATGACGTAAAGACGGACACGCTTTTGCAAGCAATAAACTTACCCGACACAAAAAACAAACGGGAGCGAACATTTGTTGTCAAAGGAGATTACCTAAAAATAGTTAAAAATTACCAAGCTCTACGTCCTCAAAACGTGTCGACTAATAAATTTTTCCTCAATTATCAAAATGGGAAGTGCACTAAGCAAGTTATAGGACGCAATAAATTTGCAGCCTTTCCCAAACAGATCGCAACTTTTCTAAAATTAGAAAATCCCGAAAATTACACGGGTCATTGCTTCCGCCGGACCTCAGCCACCCTTCTAGCAGATTCGGGAGCAAACTTAACAATGCTGAAAAGACATGGCGGGTGGAAGTCTGATCAGGTTGCTGAGGGATACATTGAAGAATCCGTACAGAACAAAAGCAAGATTACCGACCGTATAACAGAAGCCATTAATTTAATCCCAAGCGAGCCCGTCCCTTCTACATCCAGAGATTCCTTGTTGTCGTAAGAGCCATCTTCTCATAATATGCCATTGTCTCACAATATGTCGTCTTCACAAATTCAGAAAAATACCGTTAATATGCCGGGAAAAACAATTTCCTTCAGTATTCAAAACTGTTCTAATTTTACTTTGAATTTTAATTAAAGAAATGTTATGTTATACTACTGTTTTATTTCCTCGCAATCGAAGTGAAAAGCAGAGTTTATAACTCGTCCACAAAACCATTTTTATCCTCGACATTACTATCAGCCCTCGCCTTCGGCTCGGGCTGCTAAAAGTCTCGGATAAAAATAGTTTGTTTTGTGCACTTGTTGTAAAATCTACTATTTCACTTCTCATGCTCTGAAAGTGCTTCTTTGTGCAGGGTATAGGCTGCACAAAATCGAATTTTGTGCACAAGGGCATTAACGTATCTACTCATAAATGTATTATATTAAGGCAAAGAAAATGAGCCATGCAGCCAAATGCAATAAGAAGTTCATAGATAGAATTTGTTATTATATAATATTTACTTTAATTTATTTGCCTTATGTGTTTTTTAAGATATAATAGATATTAAAATTTTAATTCAAGTACGGTAGGTTAGTTGATTTAAGAAAATTATTATTACAAAATTAATTTAATAGTAGGCTGTATAGGTCTGCAGCCTAATATCAATGTCGTAAGATTAAAAAAAAAAAAAGCGGCGGGAAACAGCTCTTGTTCTTTTCCTTCAGTATTCAAAACTGTTCTAATTTTACTTTGAATTTTAATTAAAGAAATGTTATGTTATACTACTGTTTTATTTCCTCGCAATCGAAGTGAAAAGCAGAGTTTATAACTCGTCCACAAAACCATTTTTATCCTCGACATTACTATCAGCCCTCGCCTTCGGCTCGGGCTGCTAAAAGTCTCGGATAAAAATAGTTTGTTTTGTGCACTTGTTGTAAAATCTACTATTTCACTTCTCATGCTCTGAAAGTGCTTCTTTGTGCAGGGTATAGGCTGCACAAAATCGAATTTTGTGCACAAGGGCATTAACGTATCTACTCATAAATGTATTATATTAAGGCAAAGAAAATGAGCCATACAGCCAAATGCAATAAGAAGTTCATAGATAGAATTTGTTATTATAATTATAATATTTACTTTAATTTATTTGCCTTATGTGTTTTTTAAGATATAATAGTATAAGGAAGTTGCAACAGTGTGCAGTTAGCCGAACTGTCAAAAACAACTGACGTATCCAACATGACACGGTTTGACACGCACTTTTGCTCAAGACAGCTCCGCGGACTGGCGCATCACTTACGTATCGTATTACTTTAATATTATTTCGTTGTTAAGGGTTCAAGAAGACCGAAATCAATCATAGTTGTAGTAAAGTTTTAGTTTCATCATTAGATTTATTATTTTAGTAAAGAACATTGTTTCATTTGCTTTTATCAGAAGTGGGATAACTACCCACATTTGTTTTTTTTTTTACACTTGATTGATTTCTGGTCATTTTATTGAATATTTTGTTGATTGCTGCGCACTATCGTATTGTTGAGTGTCGCGATAATGGGAAAACGGAATCGTTCGCGTAGTGGTTCGCACGGTCGTTCGCGTTCTAGGCGTCGTAAAGTTTCGAAACGTCGGAATCGAAACCGTTCACCGTGCAGCCCGCGATCTAGGAGTAATTCAGGATTACGCGAGTCGTTACAAACTATCGTGTCCCGGTTAAATGCGCTAGAAGGGAAGTCGTCAGTAACTATGTCGTCTAATGTTGATGTACCGTCAACATATAACGATTCGACGGAAAAAATTGTGAAGGCTATTCATTCTTTAAAATATGGTGGTGGTACACGTGATTTTTATGTTTCAAATTTTGACCCTAATATACACGATGTTGATGCCTGGTTTGATGAGGTAGATCGAGCGCAAATTCTAAATAAATGGAATGATGCTGAATGTTTGTCGCGTATCGGTCATTGTCTTAGGGGTGATGCGAAATCTTGGTTGGATGATTGGGTTACGACAGACCGTTCTTGGAGTAATTTTAAACGAGATTTTAAATCCTTGTGCGTGAAAAAGATTGATGTGGCGAACATCCTTTATGAGGTAATGAATACCAATTCTGATAGTTTTGCTACGTACGCAGAGTATGTACGTCGATCTTTATTACGGTTACAAATAGTCAAAGGTTTGAGTGATGATCTTATTAGTGCCATTGTTATACGTGGTATTAATGAACCCAATATTAAAGCGGCAGCTACGAATGAAAACCTTAAGCCGTACGAGTTAGTTAATTATTTTTCTACTTTTGTAAAACCGGTTGAGGGTACGCATGAAAAACGTTTTAATCGTGACTCTGTAGTATGTAAGGAGGTTGTGAAACCAAATTTACCCAAACGCCCCGTCCAAAGGCCTCCATTAAAATGTTTTTCATGTGGACAAACCGGACATAAACAAATTAACTGCCATGCAAAGCAAAAACCAACTATTTCTGGTACAAATGCCAATAACAGTGACGTAAAGTCGGGAACGAAAATTGTTTGCGCATATTGTAAGAAAACTGGGCACCATATAAACGATTGTTTCGCCAAACAACGTTCTGATAATAGAAAAAGCAACGTAAATTTTTGTTCCCTGCCCAAAGGCAATAATTACAAAGATGTTATAGTTGGAGTAATCCAAGGGATACCCATTGACATTCTGATTGATAGCGGCGCCTTAGATGTTTCACTTATTTCGTCTTCTGTGGTAAATCATTTGTCGTGCGCTACAAAAACCACTTATCGAGAGTTAAAAGGTGTTGGAAATACTATCACTCGGGTGTTTTCATATGTGACACTTACTATTGAGCTTAAAGAAATTACACTTGAAGTCGACCTATTGGTCGTGCCCAGTGAAAGTATGAATGCACCTATCATAATAGGTACAGACGTCCTTAATCGCGAAGGAGTAACGTATATACGCACAAAGGATTACCAAAGTTTATCTTTTAGTGCTGTCCCTGCAAAAGTCTCGGTTATCGAATCGAATGAGCATCCTATCCAGACGTCGCTTGTTGCCAGCGATAGGGAAAAACTTATCAAAATTTTAAATGAATTTTCAAAATTTATGATAACTGGAACTGCAACCTCAACCGTGACCACCGGTAGCATGCACATTCGCTTGAATAGTGATGCGCCCGTTTACTATAGGCCGTACAAGTTATCTTTTAATGAGAAGTTGAGGGTACGTGAAATAATTAACGACCTTCTAGATAAGGGAATTATCCGTGAATCCGAATCTGCGTACGCGAGTCCTATACTTTTAATTAAAAAGAAAGACGGAACGGACCGAATGTGTGTTGATTTTCGTGCCTTAAATAGAATCACTGTTAAAGACAGATACCCTTTGCCATTGATCGAGGATCATATAGATCGATTAGGTAAGGGCAAATATTTTACAACCCTTGATATGGCATCAGGGTTTTATCAGATTCGTCTTGATAATTCGTCGATTCCCTTGACTGGTTTTGTTACGCCTGAAGGGCATTATGAATATATGAAAATGCCCTTTGGACTTGCCAATGCGCCAGTTGTCTTCCAGCGCATTATTAGCTATACGCTACGTTCTTACATAAACAACGGTACGGTAATGGTCTACATTGATGATGTATTATTGGTCAGTAATAGCATTGATGAAGGACTACAGATTTTGCGTGATGTGTTGCGTACGTTATCAGACGCTGGGTTTTCATTAAACATGAAGAAGTGTTCATTTTTGGGTACTGAAATAGAGTACCTTGGTCGAGTAATCAGTAAGGGTAAAGTATGCCCTTCTAAATCTAAAATCACTGCATTGGTCAATTCTCCAGTGCCCGAAAATGCACGTCAAGTCAGACAATTTTTAGGATTATCGGGGTACTTTCGAAAGTACATAAAAAATTATGCTCTCAAAACATCATGTATTGCGCGTTTGACTAAGAAAGACGTAGTTTTTAATTGGGGCAATGAACAAGAACAAGCTCGTAATGAGGTTATTAAGTCTTTGACGAGTGAGCCTATTCTCGCTATCTTTGATCCTGATTTAGAGACAGAGGTCCATACGGTTGCTAGCAGTCGGGGATATGGCGCAGTATTGCTCCAGATAGGTGTGGATGGTCGTAAATCAGTTGTTGCTTATTATAGTCAGGTCACACATGGGGCAGAGGTGCGATACCATTCCTATGAGCTAGAAACGTTGGCGGTAGTCAAAGCGTTACGTCACTTTCGGCATTACCTAATAGGCATTACGTTCAAGGTAATTACGGATTGTAACGCGTTGAAGGCTACGCAAAATAAAAAGGACCTGCTACCTCGTGTAGCGAGGTGGTGGGTGTACCTACAAGATTTCACGTTTACAATTGTCTATAGAAAAGGGGTTTTACTACCCCATGCAGATTATCTTAGTCGCAACCCCATCCGCGTTGTAAATAACATAGATAAGCCGCGAAATTGGGCTCAAATTGCACAATCAGGTGATGAGGAAACGCAACAATTAATTAGACAGTTGGAAGAGGAACGGTTAGATGCCAGTCGTTACGTTAAGAACAATGACATTCTTTACTATCGATATTCGCCAGTAGGTGAACAATCACGGTTACTTTGTTATATACCGAAAGGCTACAGATTAAGTTTGCTTAGAATCTTTCATGATGAGAATTGTCATATTGGGGTAGACAAAACTATTGGATTGATCTTAAATCACTTTTGGTTTCCTGGTCTTCATGCTTTTGTAAAGAAATACATAGGACATTGTTTAACTTGCATAGCTAATAAGCGGATCCCTCGAGCACCGTTACAGCCCATTACGTCATGGACCAAGCCAGTAGTTGCTTTTCATACCCTTCATGCCGATGTCTTGGGCCCTTTACCAGAGTCTAATGGCTATAAGCACATTTTGGTATTGGTTGATGCTTTTTCTAAGTACTGTCTCACTTATCCCCTTTATAGACAGGACCATGACGAATTAAAAAAAGCATTCAAAAACGCTTTTTCCTTATTTGCCACTCCGCACCTTATAGTTACCGATCGTGGTTGCATGTTTGAATCCTCAAATTTCATTAAATGGATTAATGATTTAGGATGTGCCATACATTACATAACTCCTGAGATGCATCATGCTAATGGCCAGGTGGAGAGATATGTGCGTACTCTTCTTAACATGTTACGTGTCGAGACTAATAATAAGAAGAGTAAGTGGTCCGAAGAGTTATGGCGCTTGCAGCTTGTACTAAACATCACAAAACAAAAGACCACCCAAGCGTCTCCGTAAAATTTGTTGATCGGTATTGAAGGTACAACTCCTGTAATTCAAACCTTGGTTCGTGATGTCACCATAGACTGTTCAAATAGTGATCGCCTTTCCTTACGAGAACTCGACCGATAGAGGGCTGGTGAACGCCTTAACCCGGCGAGGATGTGGTGAAAATAGTAACGTGGAGGTTGTGGAGGGTCTTATTGACCCTGTATATAATTGGGTTTAAAATACCTAAATTTATATTAATGTACCAAATATTAATCAATATTATTTATATTACATGTTATTTTTACGGTTTTATCGAAATAAAACGCAGATAAGAGTACAAAATATTATAATTAACCTGTGGCGTACCGCTGTCGTAAAACGTCAAACTTCTGTCAAGCCCGGCGCTGATTTCTGACAGTGACAGCTGACATGTTTACGATTACGAATTTACGACCTCGCTTACAAAAAAGGGTCCACTCAAGTTTCTATTGCTTCTAGCTAAAAAAAATAAACAGTGTTGGGTTCTTGAATCACCAGGCCATTATATAAATTGTTTAGCGTACTCAAATTTCTACATCGTTTTCTATAAACAAATGTTGAAAACGGACAAGTGGTCGAAAGTGTGTTTGTTGCCGTAATAGGATGATTTCTGATAAAATTACAGAGTTGGTTTGCACGAAACTTTGCTCGTTTCTTTTTGAATAGACAAGTAATCTAACAGGAGTGTTTTTTTCAAAGCTGAACCTAACATTTTCATATTATTGAAACTCAAACTTCATACTACGCGGAGCCATTTTTATGAGATCTTGTTTACAACGCATGACTTTGTAAACGCTCATTAGAGTTATTTTGAGTGTTTCAAATAAAAAAAATGTACTAGAATACTAAATAAACCTTTATCTACCGATGTCTACCTTTATACTGTAAAAATATGCCAGTATAATTGTAATAAGATTTATGGAAGAGTTATCTAATTGGACATGTTTTTTTTGTATAGGCTAATAAGTCGCATAAGAATGAACTAGACTTTATAATTAGTGTAAAAACTTACTCATTGTCATGAAAAAAACAAAGATAAGCTCTGAAATTACCTATAAAAATGTAGAACTCGAGAAAATCGTACGGACGCGACTCACCCACTCTACGAAAATATCGATAAGTTCGGTTTAGGAATAGAAGTTCATTGTAGGAAATAATAACAAAATTCAAGTTACATGATTATGATTTATTAAAAAATGTATTTTACTATAAATGTTTGTGTACTGTGTATGTCACTTAAGGAAGAAAAATAATAAACATTATTCTTGTAATCAGTTATTTTATTTGTACATAACATCCTAACCTGTTACACATAACATCAAGCTTGTATTCCCTGAAGGCATAAGCAGTTGTGTATACACCCACATTGATTGTCTCCTCATAAGTAGGTACACAGAATAAAGGTACTTATTTTAAGCTTATGCTTCAACATATTTGCAAAAATTGTGGCAGTAGAATGAACACTGTACTAAATATAAGCTGCTTATTTCAAATAAATGTTAATTTATTTTACATTCACATTTACAAATCTTGATAAAAAGTTGAAGTACAAAAGTGTTGCTTATTTCTTAAAGTAATAACATTTTCATTTATTACACATTCACATTTATAAGTCTTATATCTCACAATTACACATTCCCATGTATCAAAATAGAAGGTGAAGTACAAAGATGCTGCGTATTGCTAACGCAAAACATTTACAAACGGTGATAAAAATAGAAGGGTGAAATACAGTGCTGCTTATGCCTAAAATTATAAAAAATTCATCTTTTACACATTCAGATTCACAAAATTTTACATCCCGCAATCTCACATTCAGTTTTATAAATCAAAAAATAACTGCCAGCAGAACAGCAAGAGGATTATACACACAGATAAATATATGGAAATAGGCTACAAAAACAAAGTACAAAGGTGCAGCTTATTTCAAAAGTAATACAAGTTCATACACATTATTTTATAAATCTTGATAACAATATAAAGAACAGAGGTGTTGCTTACATAAAAAAACTGCCAACAAAAATAATGTGGACTCATGATACAATGCGTACCTAACTTACAAAAACGCTACCCTAGCTTCTCTCATTCTGACAATATACATGATCTTCTCCCGAACATCCTCAGGCACATTGTCATCATCCACATGGACTTCTCCCGATCTCTCACCTCTTACCCATTGGGGGTCACCACTAGGCGTTCCGCCCCCTAGTTTGGCCACACTGAGCAATACTGCCGCGCCACACTGCACCACCGCACCGTGCTGCATCGCCACGACGCGCGTCGCCGAGTCGTGGCCGACGCTGCTGCTGCGGCTGCTGCCACGTCCTTGGCCACTTCCTCTTGCTGGAACAGCTGGTACTTGTCAGCAAGAGAGAAGTGGTCCTGCTCCATCGTGATGTCGTCACCCACTGGGGCCCTGATGACGACATCACATCTAAAATTAAAATAGTCAAAATAAATACCGAGTAAATTACGAAGAAAAGGTATAAGAGTAATTAATATAAGTTTTAACACTTACGGCATAAGGACGCGCGGCGAGCCTGAACCAGCAGCAGCAGTGGACCCTGGAACTGGCGATGAGGATCTTGGCCTATCAAACAAAGAGATTTCATTTATATTAAAGACAACTTTTTTTTCGAACTTCGTTTATTGTCTCTATAACTGTCAAAGGTCCGAGGGTCACAGTCCGAAATCATTGAAATGATCATAACTATTGTTATTATTAGATTTAGAGCAACTCAATTCATACAGATACACCCAACTCATTGTAAAACAGTCAAAATTCATCAAAGTAATGACGCCATGAGCCCAACGATTTTTACGTAAAATTTCTTTGGCCTAAAATGAAGTATTTATTATGTTATTTAGTGCAAATATTATCTAAAACGATGTAATAACTAATAATAAATGAATATTCATCCACTTACCGTTGCATATCACCCAAAAACTCACTAAATATGATTTTATTAGACGGAGCACGTATCACAACGTTGACGTGTTGAAGTGTCAGTAATGGCGGCACTTTCAGCTTTTTATTTTTATGTTTCCAGACAATATTTTTGGTATAGAATTAGTAGGTCGAGGAGAATATTTAACTGGCCACAATCTTTTTTTTTACAGACGTCTAATAACTTACTAATTTTAAATGATTAGAGAAAAACCGCAGGTAGTCGGGGCGGGCCGCGGCGCGGCCCGGCTGGGGCTTTACGGAAGTTACTAGGGCGGGCCACGCGGCGGCCCGCCCCGGACGTTACCGGTTAAATCACTTTTAGCAAAGTACTACAAAATAATCAACTTTTGCATAAACTTTCTAAACTTACACTAGAAACAACAAAAAATAACTAACTTCTTAGACGATTAACTTTTAATTTGGTACATACGTAGAGATCAATCACGTACAGTCTTATAGATCAGATATATTCAGATAGTGGTACGTTATCCTCGCCATCACTGCTTGCATTTTGCTCAGTATCACTATCTTGACTGCGCGTACTCAAATGATCTTCCTTTTCGCTACCGTCGGATAACAAGTCGTTTTCACTGTCAGACTGCATTAACATGCTCCTGGCTATTCATTGTAAACGAAAAACCTTAAATTATAATAATATTGAGTAAAAAATAAAATTAACCTTACATGAAACCTTACATAAAAATGTTACATCGCGGTTGTCGCGGGGTCATATTTACCCTTTCTGACTGCACGCACGTATTGCTCCCGTCGCAGGCGGCTGCCAACTTAACAGGGGCGCGGGGCGCGTGCGCCGGTTCCTTAGCAACAGCTATTGTGACGTTCAGAACTCTTCAATCGCAGAATAAAAAACTACACACGATAAAAAATTGACAGGGTCAGAATGACCCCTCCACATCCTCGCGTGACCTTCGCCGCAGCGCAGTTCATGGTACCTTGGAAGGGTGAATGGACTCCAGATGAGTGTGCTGCTTTCTTTGCGTGTAAGTAGCCATTAGATGTCTGTGAGGTATTGTCGCCTTCAGCCTTTTGGATACTAGACCTTGTGTATTATGTCTAGTCTTGTGTGGATACTAGACCTTGTGTATTATGTCTAGTCTTGTGTGAATACTAGACCTTGTGTATTATGTCTAGTCTTGTGTGGATACTAGACCTTGTGTATTATGTCTAGTCTTGTGTGGATACTAGACCTTGTGTATTATGTCTAGTCTTGTGTGGATACTAGACCTTGTGTATTATGTCTAGTCTTGTGTGGATATTAGACCTTGTGTATGCTATGTCCAGTCTTATGTGAGCCTATTAGTGACTTATTGTTTGTGATCTCACACGGATTACAAATACACTTTCACTGTTTTCCTTACCTGAAGGAAAGAAGTTTCCTTCCTAACACTTGCTGTTAGTCCTGGTTGTGTATTTATAGTACATGTACATTTCAGGTGCAGACCAATCAGATGATACCATGCCTTTAATAGACGGTGAAACTACGTCCGAGGTACAAAGCACTCCAGTCTACGATGGTGAGGATGCTGGATCATCTACACCTTCCGAGGACGTCAGGATGTCAGGAGAGGCCGTATAAGGAAGTTGCAACAGTGTGAAGTTAGCCGAACTGTCAAAAACAACTGACGTATCCAACATGACACGGTTTGACACGCACTTTTGCTCAAGACAGCTCCGCGGACTGGCGCATCACTTACGTATCGTATTACTTTAATATTATTTCGTTGTTAAGGGTTCAAGAAGACCGAAATCAATCATAGTTGTAGTAAAGTTTTAGTTTCATCATTAGATTTATTATTTTAGTAAAGAACATTGTTTCATTTGCTTTTAATAGATATTAAAATTTTAATTCAAGTACGGTAGGTTAGTTGATTTAAGAAAATTATTATTACAAAATTAATTTAATAGTAGGCTGTATAGGTCTGCAGCCTAATATCAATGTCGTAAGATTTAAAAAAAATAAAGCGGCGGGAAACAGCTCTTGTTCTTTTTTCGTGCATTTATTAATTTCTTCAATTTGCTAAAATTGTTAAAAATGTCCAGTGAAGAAGAGGATTTAACAGTCTCTCCTAATACGCTTATGGAAATAAATGCACAGAGAGTTGTGCAACAGATATTACCGCCAAAGTCTCGGGAAAAATATCTCAAAGTTTACGATAATTTTGTAAATTGGAGAAAAGAAAAACTAGTAACTACGTTCTCGGAAAGTGTTCTTTTGAGTTATTTTGATGAATTCTCCAAAAAACTTCAGCCGTCTACACTGTGGAGTATATATTCCATGCTGAAAGCAACATTACAAATGAAGGACAATGTTAATATACAAAATTATTCGAAGCTTACATCTTTGTTGAAGAGGCTTTCAAGTGGGCACAAAAGCAAGAAAAGCAAGGTCCTTTCAGCTAATCAAGTGGAAACCTTCTTAAATACCGCTCCAGATGAAACATATTTGGCCACAAAAGTACGTAATACACATTCCTTTCATATTTTATTGCTCATATACCTATTGCTCTTTTGTTCTAAAGTGTATAAAAGTTATTAATTTTGTTTTAGGTGGCACTTATATTTGGTATAAGTGGTGCGTGTCGGGGCATTGAACTTGCGAACATTACCGTAAATGACGTAAAGACGGACACGCTTTTGCAAGCAATAAACTTACCCGACACAAAAAACAAACGGGAGCGAACATTTGTTGTCAAAGGAGATTACCTAAAAATAGTTAAAAATTACCAAGCTCTACGTCCTCAAAACGTGTCGACTAATAAATTTTTCCTCAATTATCAAAATGGGAAGTGCACTAAGCAAGTTATAGGACGCAATAAATTTGCAGCCTTTCCCAAACAGATCGCAACTTTTCTAAAATTAGAAAATCCCGAAAATTACACGGGTCATTGCTTCCGCCGGACCTCAGCCACCCTTCTAGCAGATTCGGGAGCAAACTTAACAATGCTGAAAAGACATGGCGGGTGGAAGTCTGATCAGGTTGCTGAGGGATACATTGAAGAATACGTACAGAACAAAAGCAAGATTACCGACCGTATAACAGAAGCCATTAATTTAATCCCAAGCGAGCCCGTCCCTTCTACATCCAGAGATTCCTTGTTGTCGTCAGAGCCATCTTCTCATAATATGCCATCGTCTCACAATATGTCGTATTCACAAATTCAGAAAAATACCGTTAATATGCCGGGAAAAACAATTTCCTTCAGTATTCAAAACTGTTCTAATTTTACTTTGAATTTTAATTAAAGAAATGTTATGTTATACTACTGTTTTATTTCCTCGCAATCGAAGTGAAAAGCAGAGTTTATAACTCGTCCACAAAACCATTTTTATCCTCGACATTACTATCAGCCCTCGCCTTCGGCTCGGGCTGCTAAAAGTCTCGGATAAAAATAGTTTGTTTTGTGCACTTGTTGTAAAATCTACTATTACTGAGTCTGGTCCGCCGACGTGCGTAAAACCGGTTTGAGTGCGCGACGAGCGCCCTTACAACTACATGTCGATTAGGTAGTATGTATTACCTATTTTAATCAATGTTGTTATTCACTTCTCAGGAAAACCATGTATTATGTAATTAATGAACAAGTTAATGTGATGAGTGTGTTTACAAGCTATACATGGACTCACGCTGTACGAAGTTGACATTTCTCGTGTGCGGAAAACGGAATCGGCATAGAGCGACCATGTCCGTATCGGCTGCTGTCGTCGTGCGTGGCTCTTGCGTAGCGTTAGCTGTGGTGGGCTTCTACAGTTCCGCTTTCTTGCCACCGCCGCCCGAAGCCAGAAGTTAACAGTTTTTTTTTCTGGAACGAAACAAATAGCAATAGTTTTTTGCACATTTTACTCAATTTATTACTACAGGCAAACGTATTCCCTACAAAATTTAATCTGCCTAGCCTTTTCCCAACTATGTTACAGTCGGCTTCCAGTCTAACCGGATGCATCTGAATACCAGACCTCTACAACCCAGTTACTGGGTAGCCTTGATATTTACCCTTGATATGACTGGTTGTCAGACATTCGGGCTTCCACCGATCTTTAACGACGCTTAACGTGTTTTCCGAGGTACGGAAGGGTCTTGGTATATGAAGATGGTCACCCATCCATGGACCAACCGCTCAAGCGTAGCTTAACCTGATCGATCGACGCGTGTGGCTGTTATTACTTAGCCACAAGCCCCTACAGTATTAGGTAGCTAACTTATAATCATTAAATTATTTATTTACACACAAACATAGCTACCTTTACATTACATTTACAATCCGATTTCGTGGTAACTAGATTCTAACTAAACTTGGGCTCGCGAACACGCTTGACCTAGCAATGTTTCAACGGACTAAAAGAAAGTGCGTAATTGCGTAGGTAAGTAGGTATTTAAAATCCAATCACCAGCTACTTACTGGATTAACTTTTGTTTAGAATATTTCATGACTTACTGGAATCAAAAACAATAGTTCATCGTTTACTTAAGTATAAGTAACTCTGAATTTAAGCTTTCACAGGGGGGCTGCAACTAGCAGCTACACTCTACTTGGAACAGCGCCCACCATTAAAAACTTAAATTGTCAGAAACTCTTAAAAAAGGGTATCAGGACACTTGCGCGAAGCCGCTTGCGCGAAAGACACTTGCGCGAATCCACTTGCGCGAACGGACAGTTGCGCGAAAAAGTTGCGGAAATGAAATTTCTTCATAACATCACGCCTGTATTCTATCAAAGGGTTGGGCAGGGGTGTGGCAGACTGGAAATAAACAATCCAATTAGACTTAAATTTATTTATTTATTTATTTTATTTATTTATTTGGTTAACCTACAATTGTTTACACGTAACATTTTAATTAAAAGTGCGTGCACTTATTAACATTTATAAGTGCAACAATTACTTATAGGCTAACACCACATGCACTAATTTATTTATACTATATATTTCGTTAAAATATTGTAGGACAGGAATCTCAAAATCAATTAACATAATAAATTAATTAAACTAAGTTTACATTAGAAAATATATAAAATTAAATAACATTATAAAAGTACAAAAATTAACAAATTGGCAATTATTAAGATGTCTTAGCTATGAGAATAGTATTCAATAATAAATTTACAAAATTTTCCTATGCTATCGTAGTGAACGTCAATCAAGTCACTGCAGCTGTTTAGGGTTTTACACATTCGCGGTATTGGTGAGTTAGCACCTAGGACAGTTCTACGCAAGGGCGGGTAAAGCGGAGTGATGGGCTTTCGAGGATAGCGTGTGGGGGCACGAAACTTGAGGAGGCTCAGTAACTGTGGACATTCTATTTGCTTTCTGAGGAGTTTGTATAGAAACAGGGCATCCATAACTTCTCTTCGTGTCGATAACGAGAGCATCTTGAAAGTTTGCAGACGGGACACATAGGAGGGCAGCTGCTTGCTTTTCTTTATGGAAAAAGCAAGGTGCCATAGAAATCGCTTCTGGACCCTTTCTAAGAGAAGCTTATGAGTGGAGTAATGTGGCCTCCATACGACACCACAATACTCCAGTATGCTTCGGACAAGGCTATTATACAGTAGTATTTTAGTGCTGACCTGCTTGAAACCCTTGGTATTGCGTAATACAAATCCTAACATTTTGGAAGCTTTTTTAGTAGTGTTTTCGATATGGGGGATAAAAGTAACTTTCTTGTCAAACAGTACTGCCAGATCCCTTATAGAGGTATGAGGAACAGGGTGTAAAGTTCGCTCATCCTCTATTGAAAAGGAGGATCCTCCGACCAGACGGGTTTTGTGTCTGGTCCGGGCAACTGCCCGACAGTTGATGTCGGAATATTTTATCTATCTGAGTAGCGTGGTAAACTCTGATTGCGCGATGTAGAATTGCTCAGTTAGTTCGCCTGTGGCATTGTAGATGGCGCCACTTTTCTTTTTGTGTTTCTTGATATTTGTCGTGAAGCATTTTTATTTGTAGTGCCGCTACATCACTCCCCCCCGGAGACCGGAGGTCGGAGGTCGATAGTGGGCTGAGTCAGTGCATGTTATGCATGCTTGCCAGTGCCAGTTGTGGTTCCAGTGGGTCGGAACCGGGTGTCACATAGTTCGCGGTGAGTCGGAACTGTCTGCGACGATTCCCCAGTGAGTCGGGGTTGCGCTGCGTTATGCTCCAGTGAGTCGGATCTGGTACAGCGCTGGGTTGAGAGGTTGAGGCTGACTGCTGGCGTCGACCGGGAGATTGGGCTCTCGACCGGCCGAAAGTGCAGTGTGCTGGGCCATGGCTGCTGATGAGGCTGTGGGTGATGACCAGGCATGCGGTTCGCTGCATGCAGGTGGTCAGGATACCCGTTGAAGCCGTAGGGTGCTGGCTGGCTGTGTGACTCGCCGCTCGAAAGCTTGAGGAAGTGATCTTGATGTTGATGATGACGTCACGCCGAAGTGTTGCACGAAGGCTGCGCTGACGTTCTTTCACGGGGTCACCAGTATAGAGGTATGAGGAACAGGGTGTAAAGTTCGCTCATCCTCTATTGAAAAGGAGGATCCTCCGACCAGACGGGTTTTGTGTCTGGTCCGGGCAACTGCCCGACAGTTGATGTCGGAATATTTTATCTATCTGAGTAGCGTGGTAAACTCTGATTGCGCGATGTAGAATTGCTCAGTTAGTTCGCCTGTGGCATTGTAGATGGCGCCACTTTTCTTTTTGTGTTTCTTGATATTTGTCGTGAAGCATTTTTATTTGTAGTGCCGCTACACCCTCATAGATTCTACTTCATGAATTTTTTGTTTATCTATAGAGTAACTCGACTGGATGGGGTGAACTTTCCTAGAAAATGACAGGTGGTAGCATTTATTAAAGTTCAATTCCATTTTGTTACTTCTACACCATTCAATTAATCTGTTCAGATCATCCTGCAGAAACTCAACATCATTTGATGATTCGATTTTCCTGGCAATCTTTAAGTCATCCGCGTACAAAAAACACTCGGAAAACTGAAAACAGTGAGGAAGATCATTTATAAAAATGACAAATAATATGGGGGCCAAATGGGAACCCTGCGGGGCACCGGAACTCATGCGATAATTGTGAGTAGAGCGAAAGCCATTTACTACAACATAAAATTCACGGTTAGCGAGGTACGATTCCAACCATTTCAGTAAAGGTCCTGTGATACCATATGTTGCCAGTTTATTTATCAGTATGGAGTGGGAAATTTTATCAAACGCCTTACTGAAGTCGGTGTATATCACATCAAACTGCTTATTCGAGTCAATAGTTTCTATCAGGGACTCCGTGAAAGACACTAAGTTTGTGGTAGTAGACCTTGACGCTACAAAGCCATGTTGGTGGTCGCTAAGATAAGCCTTAAAATAGTGTTGTATGTGGGGACATATCATTGACTCAAATACTTTGGCGAAAGTGGAGAGAATCGCAATGGGCCGATAGTTTGAGATAGTCTCTTTTGTATCCGACTTGTGTACTGGAACGATTTTGGCTTTTTTCCACTCGGATGGAAAAGTTCCGGTGGCTAATGACATTTTATATATTTTTAGTAGCGGAGAGACCAATACCGATGCACAGGTAGAAATAAATAGTGGTGGGATTCCGTCAGGTCCCGCTCCTTTACCAATGTTTAAAGATTGCAGTTTAATGAGTAATGAATCCATATCCAAGTCTGGGGTTGTTAGGCACTGGCTATTAGTTTCCAGTGAACTAAGATAGCTAGACTTATTCTTAAATTCTGTGTTATTATCAGTGGTGTAAACAGATGAGAAATAATTACCAAAAAGGTCACAGATAGCTGAGCCATTAGAAGTTGTAGTCTGTCCGTCAGTCATTGTCGATGGATAGACACTAGATCCTCCACGCTTGGTCTTAACGTGAGTCCAGAATAGTTTAGGATTATCTTTGATTTCAGACTCAAGGTTATTGATATAGAGACTGTATAAACTTTTAGCTAAATTTTGACAACGTTTGGCAATTAATTTCAGTTCTATTTCATCTAGCGGGTTTTTGTATTTCTTGAATCGCAGTCTTAGCTTATTTTTTTCTTTGAGAGTATTTATAATCGATTTATCAAACCATGGGGGATATCGACTCGACATTGGCTTACGATTTGGAACAAATTTGTTTATGGCCGTGTTTAAGACTTCATAGAATACATTTACCATGCTATCTGCATTATTTTGACTTTCAAATATTTGATCCCAGTCTTGGTCGTTAAGATAGGATTTAATTTTTTCATAATTAGCTTTGTGGAAATTTTTCCTCGTGTTATGTTGATTGTAAGGCAGACTATTTTCTTTTAATAATGAAAGGGTAAGATCAAGCGGTGGATGGAATTTATCAACAGTAGTTAAAGAGGTAGTGGATTCACTCACTGTGCAAGAAGGCATTGTGGATAAAACTAGGTCCAAAATGCGCGCTGAACTGTTTTTAACGAGATTGTGCTGTGTTAGCTTACTAACATCCATGAACTCTAACAGTCTTTGACATGTGCTGGGAAGTGAACTATTAATTGCCCCCGATGTCCAGTTTATTATACCCAAGTTAAAGTCCCCTACTATACAGGTTGGGATGTTTGTTGTTTCAAACACGTTATTACAGTGTTCGATGAAATGTTCAATTGTTGATAGACATACTGGTGGAGGAAGATAGACTGCACAGAGGGCTAGCTGTCGCTTATTCGAAATATCTATAGTGACCCAGAGATCTTCACAATTACTTTGCCATTTATCAGTACGTTTTGAGTTGATTTTTGTTGAAACGGCTATCAAAACTCCCCCACCGTCTTTATTGGGATGAAAGCCAGTTGTTTCCCTATCTCTTCTGTAGACAACATATCTATTATCAAAGAGCTCGCTGCTGAGTATACTACTATTTAGCCAAGTTTCAGTTAGTATTAAAACATCATAATTTTTACAACAAAGGTTACAGTAAAACGTGTTGGTTTTAGTTCTCAAACCTCTACAATTTTGGTAATAGATTCTTAAATTGTTGAATTTTATAATAAATAGGTACTATAACATGCTTCTAACTAGTAATACTTAACTAAGTGACAAAAAACATTATTTGAGTTTACCTAGGCTACTCATGTTCTTGATTAATATGTATTCCGCGCCATCTTCCTTTCTCACAAATATTTTACCGTTTCTGACCCACACAAATTTGTAGTTCATTTCCTTAGCCTTAATCCTGGTCGCTGCGTGAAGTGTTTTGTTCGTGGGAGACAGGTGTTCAACAACATAGACAGGTGACTTGTTGCCGGTGTATCCCAAGTGGCAACAGTTAAGTTTTTCTGTTGGGTTTTTTTGGTTGAATTTGATAAGCGATGCTAGAAGTTGATCGCGCAATCTTGGAGATGCCAACTGGACAACTAAAGATCTGGGGCGGTTACTGGATGGGTTGGTTTTCGCAATTCGAGTACAATGTAATATATCTTTCTCCTGAATAACACAATTGACCACCTGGCCGAGTTGAGTGATAATTGAGTACACATTCTCGTTCTTGGTTTCAGGCATACATTGTACCTCCAAGTTATTCGATCGAGATTGCTGCTCCAAGTTATTGATGCGTACTTGAAGATTGCCCATTGATGTTTTCAGTTCCACATTTTCTAATTCTAGTGTTTGTATACGTTCGTTAGATACTTTCTGGTTTCTATCAAAATCCTCAAATTGATTGTTTATGAACTGCATTGATTTAATCACCTCCTTCATTTCCGCTTTGACCGTTTCCAGTTCGTTATTCATTGTGGTGACCATTTTTTCGTTAAATTGGGTCAACATCTCACTAAATTCGGCTTTAATTATCTCCTGTATAATAGTACGCAGTTCCTCCTTATCTGATGTGATGTGTGATGAAGCAGGTGGTGACACAGATGGTGATTTACTGGCGGACCTTTTATTGCCTCTATTAATAGACACATTACGGGTGGGCGTCGACGAGCTCGGGTCATTTTTAGAGATTTTTGAACGGTCGGAGTTACTAGCCATGACTACAATTTTATTTCAACAAAATAAAATTATATGATCTCTCAGAGGCACCTTAAGTAGGCAGAAAGCAATGCGCCGTCTTCGTTCCCTTATCTTTGTCGCGAGAGCTCGCATGCGTCACCGCGCGAGGGCGCACGTATTACTTATTACTTATGCGCAGTGCGTAACCGCTGGAGTAGCGTGCGCTGCGCGCGAAATGTTAAGTCATGCACTCACCCGTTGACCAGTCGAGATTTAAACTTTTTAACAGTTCACACCGCAAATCAATCCGTTTACGCTATTTAGAACACAATTTTAGCTGAATTACACTTGTATGATGAATGCTATATCACTTGAAGTGTTTTATATGAAAATTAAGCCCTCTAAGGGTATTTTTCGGATTTTTAAATAAAGAGCAAGTACAAACGTATGTTCCCAGTACGACCGCTAGGGCAAAGAAGATGATGATGATTAAATAATATTCATCGTAGCCTTTTACGGTATATTTTTTAAATTCTTTCTTCATACTTGTAGGTACCTACCTAAGGTACCTATATTTTCGAATTTTCCATCATGGATGTCGTTTTCAAGGTATTTGGGGCATCTTAAGCCGATGGTGGGGTCAAAATGAAAATCCAAGATGGCGGCTGAGAAAATTTTCGAATTTTCCATCATGGGTGTCGTTTTCAGGGTATTTGGGGCATCTAAAGCCGATGGTGGGGTCAAAATGAAAATCCAAGATGACGGCCGAGAAAATTTTCGAATTTTCCATCATGGGTGTCGTTTTCAGGGTATTTGTGGCATCTAAAGCCGATGGTGGGGTCAAAATGAAAATCCAAGATGGCGGCCGAGAAATTTTTCAAATTTTCCATTATGGGTGTCGTTTTCAGGGTATTTGCTGCATCTAGAGCCGAAGGTGGGGTCAAAATGAAAATCCAAGATGGCGGCCGAGAAAATTTTCGCATTTTCCATCATGGGTGTCGTTTTCAGGGTATTTGGGGATGTTGGGGCTTCAGTGGACTTCAATGAAACTCCCGTATCGAGGTATGGTTGTTTTAATTTGATTTAACTATGGTTTTACAATAATATGTGAGGAGCGTACAAGTTCGCGACAATGATGAAAAATTACGACTTTTGATATATTTTAAGACGGTATTTGCATAATAAAATCCAAACGGCACCTAGCCCTTTTCAAACAGCAAATTGCGACACATACACAACACTTAACATCTTCACAAATAACGTGCAGGCGTAAACATCCTCCCCCCGTTGAAACTCACAGGCTTCAACCCTTCAATAATTCCTCTTCGGTTGGTAAGGGGCAGATGCGAACTAGAGGGCGACGTATAATTCCTCGAACAGTGTTAATGTCGGCTACTCTTGAAATCCCATCTTGTCCTGGGAAGAGCCTTGTAATTCGTCCAAGCCTCCAGCATAGGGGTGGGACACCATCCTCTTGAAGTAGGACCATGTCTCCAATTTTAACTGAGGCAGTGTTGGTCTTCCATTTACGGCGAAGTTGCAACTCGGCGATATACTCGCACTGCCAGCGCCGCCAAAAATGTTGAAATATTTGCTGGAGCCTGGCATAGCGCTGCAAGTTGGTTGAGTGGCCATTTTCTAAAGCTGGTTCAGGCAGCACGGTCGCCAGATGTTGGGGCTTCAGTGGACTTCAATGAAACTCCCGTATCGAGGTATGGTTGTTTTAATTTGACTTAACTATGGTTTTACAATAATATGTGAGGAGCGTACAAGTTCGCGACAATGATGAAAAATTACGACTTTGATATATTTTAAGACGGTATTTGCATAATAAAATCCAAACGGCACCTAGCCCTTTTCAAACAGCAAATTGCGACACATACACAACACTTAACATCTTCACAAATAACGTGCAGGCGTAAACATCCTCCCCCCGTTGAAACTCACAGGCTTCAACCCTTCAATAATTCCTCTTCGGTTGGTAAGGGGCAGATGCGAACTAGAGGGCGACGTATAATTCCTCGAACAGTGTTAATGTCGGCTACTCTTGAAATCCCATCTTGTCCTGGGAAGAGCCTTGTAATTCGTCCAAGCCTCCAGCATAGGGGTGGGACACCATCCTCTTGAAGTAGGACCATGTCTCCAATTTTAACTGAGGCAGTGTTGGTCTTCCATTTACGGCGAAGTTGCAACTCGGCGATATACTCGCACTGCCAGCGCCGCCAAAAATGTTGAAATATTTGCTGGAGCCTGGCATAGCGCTGCAAGTTGGTTGAGTGGCCATTTTCTAAAGCTGGTTCAGGCAGCACGGTCGCCAGATGTTGGGGCTTCAGTGGACTTCAATGAAACTCCCGTATCGAGGTATGGTTGTTTTAATTTGACTTAACTATGGTTTTACAATAATATGTGAGGAGCGTACAAGTTCGCGACAATGATGAAAAATTACGACTTTGATATATTTTAAGACGGTATTTGCATAATAAAATCCAAACGGCACCTAGCCCTTTTCAAACAGCAAATTGCGACACATACACAACACTTAACATCTTCACAAATAACGTGCAGGCGTAAACAGGGGCATCTAAAGGCGATAGTGGGGTCAAAATGAAAATCTAAGATGGCGGCCAAGAAAATTTTCGAATTTTCCATCATGGGTGTCGTTTTCAGGGTATTTGGGGCATCTAAAGCCGATGGTGGGGTCAAAATGAAAATCCAAGATGGCACCCATGATGGAAAATTCGAAAAATTTCTCGGCCGTCATCTTTCATTTTCATGTTGACCCCACCATCAGCTTTAGATGCCCCAAATACCCTGAAATCGACACCCATGATGGAAAATTCGAAAAATTTCTCAGCCGCCATCTTGGATTTTCATTTTGACCCCACCATCGGCTTTAGATGCCCCAAATACCCTTAAAACGACACCCATGATGGAAAATTCGAAAATATAAGTACCTTAGGTAGGTACCTACAAATATGAAGAAGGTATTTAAAAAAATGTGCCGTAAAAGGCTACGATGAATACTATTTAAGTCTAATTGGACTGTTTATTTCCAGTCTGCCACACCCCTGCCCAACCTTTTGATAGAATATAGGCGTGATGTTATGAAGAAATTTCATTTCCGCAACTTTTTCGCGCAACTGTCCGTTCGCGCAAGTGGATTCGCGCAAGTGTCTTTCGCGCAAGCAGCTTCGCGCATGTATCCTTCGCGCAACTGTCGTTCGCGCAAGTGTCTTTCGCGCATGTGGCCGTTCGCGCAAAGGTACAGTCGCGCAAAAGTCCAGAAGCGCAAACGTCCGTTCGCGGAAATGTCTTGTCGGGCAAGTGTCCCTTCGCGCAAAAGTCCGTTCGCACAAAAGTCCATGCGCGGAAACGTCTTTTCGCACATGTGGGTTCGCGCAAGTGTCTTTCGCGCAAATGTCTTTCGCGCAAGTGTCCCAGATCCTTAAAAAAGAACGCAAAGACGATACCTACGTAATTAACCCTTCTGTTAACTTATTTCGAATATTCTATAGAAAAACACATCAGACACATTCTTTTTTATTAGCATTTGTTTATTTTAATTAAAAAATATAAAAAAATCTTACTCACCGTTATGTCCGTCTGCCGACAAATCTCTGTCACCCATCCACTCAATCGAAGCGCTATGATACACTCTCTTTCAACTTCCGTCAACTGAGGCGCCAGTCGCCATATTAATATTACCTATATAATAGTTTTAGAGTTACTAATATCACGCACAGGACGACTCCATGAATTTTTATTGACTGACGTAAAGAATAAACGAACGATGTGATGAGTGAAACTCGGGAGCGGTGACGTACGCGCAGGGGGGCGTGGGTGTGGCTTATTCCTAGTAAAACATGATAATTGGCTCCCAAATATCAGTGTGTGTAGCAATTGGGCAATTTTAGAAACGTTTAAACGTCCACCAATCACGGCGATGATACTTTCTTTCTAACACTGCATGGCGCGTCGTAGTTATAGTTATGTATTGGGTTTAGCTTGACGTGCTGGCGACTGTACATTATGTAAAGTAAACATCTATAAAACTGTAGCAAATAAGAATAACGCAATTTCATCCAATCACACCACAGCACAATGTTGTCTAATGAATTCCGCACGGTGTCGCCTGTGTGTTCGGCGCGAGCGCGAGGCGTGCGCGCCAGAGGCATAAGTATGGGTGCCTAGCAATCCGCGCTTCCATTTCGATCCAGCCGCTGTCGTGTAAACATGTCAGGGTGAGTAGTGAACTTGTTGGGCGCGGCGATAGAAGATGGAGGACGCCGCGTACTGAAGCTGGACAACCCTGGTGTTCCTGAAGAGCAAGATGACGGCGTGTGGGCTCTGCAGTCCTGATACTCCTGTTTCTTTAACGATTGTCAAAACGCGGTGACAGTTCTTCTCAGAACTGCTTGCTTCCGTGTTTCTTTATCAGAAGTCAAAAACGTGGTTGTGTGCTGTGATGGATGGTGGCTACAATTTCTTACAATAATTCCCTTTAAGTACTAAGTCTCATTGAAATGCAAAAAAAATAGGTTCAATCTCTATTTCTAATAAATTACTGAGCATCTAAGATGCTCAATTCATATTAGTTTCCATTTCTCTTTTATCAGAAGTGGGATCGCCCATTTAAAGTTTATTTAACTAATTTGTTATGTTTTCTCAGGTTACAGATACCAACCTCAATATGGACAAAGATCTGCTGGAGGGTCTGCTTGGCGCTATTCGCGATGCCGTGTCTACAAAGCATAGGCACGATGATGTTGCGCTACCGATATTTGATCCTGACAAGTCTCAAAATGGCGCCGAGTCTTGGTGCAAGAACATCGAGGCTATTAGTAAGGAATTCGACTGGAGTAGTCTCCAAACGGCAGCAAAAGCTGGTAAAGCCAAAAGAAGCTCTGCATTACAATGGTTTGAGTCCTGGGAACCGGAAGATGGTCGCAGTTGGATTAACTTCAAAATTGATATTACTGCTTTCTACCCGGAAAGAAAAAATCTTTCTGAAAAACTAACAAAGGCTGTTCTTTACACATCCGACTCAGCGGATAGTTATTGTGAATATGCTAGAGAAAAACTTAGATTACTGAATAATACTAAAATAAGTTTTACGGGAACTCAATTAATCGAGCTTGTTTGCGGCGGTATTAGCGATTTCAATATTAAAACTGCGTCTTTCAATAGTAATGTAGCTTCTACTTTTGAATTAATAACTTCTATATCATCTTGGACTAAAAACCTTAAAAGATCCGTTGATCAAATGTTAGCGGATTCAGGTCAAATTATACACAGTCTTCCAATTCCTGAAATGATTTAATCAATAGGCTACACAATGTTTCTTACAAAATGAATGTTACAAGCACTAGGCCTAACGGTACAAATCGATATGGCCCGCCGGGGCTGTTCAGCTACGACTATCTGTCAAATCAACAACTTAATTCTACCTTCAATTACTAATTTATTAAAATGTGAGGATTGCTAAAAGACGGCCATTCTGCAATAGGAATGTCCACATTCCTAAATTCAACTCGGCCATTCTATACATTGATTTACCACTAGCCGTAGATCGATCATTAACGCTCAAAAAATGGGACGGAAAAGTAGTGCACAAATAGCGACGCGTGCACTCCTTTCCCCCAGTCGAGCCTCGAGCCGTATAATCCGAATGAATTACAAAGCACTACGCACCGCTATAGATAATATAACGGCCAGATGTCTAGTGTATTAGACGGGTTGTAATACATTTGGTGACAAATTCTCGCCTAGTTTTTGTATGACGCGCTCTATCTACGGCTAGTGGTAAATCAATGATTCTATAGTACAGAGTATGGCCTCATACCAAAACAAATTTAATTAACTATTTAAAAAAATACATCGATTTACAGTAATTGAATCAAGTAAGCCTATAATAATATGGTCATAATTACATTTAGTTAAATCAAGTATCCTATAACTACAAATAATATAAATTTGAACATAGTTTTAGGTATTAAAATCAATCAGAACAACTTTGCCTTGTAAAACAACTTTTGCTCAAATATTCAACTTGTTCCTGGACCCAAGACTATTTGCCTGACACGTGCTGAGCTGGACTCCCATTTGATGCAACTTTGAGACACACACCTCGCTTTTGCACTCCCACCGCACGTTATTTCATTTGAATGTTAAAGTTTAAATCACTGTGTCATACCCTAAAGTGTCATCACTATAATTATGTCAACCTGTTTTCTTTTTTTTTCTTAGTGTATTGGCACCTTGTTATTTTCGTGTAATTAATTTTAATCTCATTGTGCTTTGTTTGTTGTGTTGTGTCTTTTATATGCACCAAATAAACGATTTATCTATCTTTCTATCTATCTATCATATGTCAATGTGTCCAGATACAGTAAGTTATTTAGATGCTCTACTCTCCAATTATACATGTTTCTTTGGTAAATACTGGAGGAAAAGGTGTTTTCTGCTTCTTTACGTTTACGGACGCCATCAGTGCATTCAGCATCCCACCAAGGTGGAGAAGGTATTAGGTGACGGGTAGAGTTTTTTAATGGGATTGAAGAATTGGCAGCTCTCAACAGACACTCAACAAAATCACTGTAGAGAATTAGGGAGTTGGATGTTTATATTTGGGGAAAATTTTGAAGTTCTGCGTCCAAATTGGACAAGAACTTAGACCAGTCAGCTTGGTGTAGGCGATATTTTTGTAGGGGTTGGATTGGAGGAGAACGTGGGTGAGTACTTGGAAAAGAAAATTTCTTTTCCAAGTACTCACCCACGTTCTCCTTCAATACAACCATTAGGATAGGAAAATGGTCACTCCCATATGATTTAGGGAGAACAGACCAGGAAAGCGTTGATACTAAGGAAGGGGAAGAGAAAGTAAGGTCAGGAACACTAATATTTTGGTTAGGGGAAACCCGACGGGTAGCAGATCCATCATTAAGAACACAAAGGTTGCGGTCATCTAAAAGGTCTAGCAAAAAACTGGAGGATGGGTCATTACAGAGAGCCCCAAAGGGTGTAACGGCAATTAAAATCACCTAGCACAATCAAAAGGCTGGGAATAGAAGAAAGGATAGAGTTAAATTCAGACAAAATATTAGCATTGGGATGGGGAATGTAGGCAACTACATAGGATATGTCCATGGCTCTAATGGCCACTAAATGTAGTCCAGGATCATGATGGGGAAGAGGAATCTGGGAAAAAGTGATGGATCTGCTAACCAACCAATAGGGCGCAACCCGCCCATCCGTCATCTCTGTCGTCCCGAAGACATGAATAGCCAGGAACCCTAAAGAGAGATCCAGGCCTGAGCCATATCTCCGACACAGCAAAGACAACGGGTTTATATCTATTTATAAGATAGATTACATCATGTTTTTTCCTGCGAATTGATCCACAGTTCCACTGAAGGATTTTTTCCATTTTGGCGAGTCCAGGATTCAAGGAGTTGTTGAACTAATATTGCGACATTGTCCAGTATTGCGTCACTAAATTTAGGATGTTCGTCTGCGGACCGCGTACAGTGCAGACGTATAATAAACATTTTTTGCAAAAATTTAAGTCACATATAAACCTATTAACCGAATATAATACTTATAATTGTGTTACTCAAGTTTTAAAGTCAATTGAACTAACTGTGGGATTTTACAACCTTTACTGCGAAGAAACACAACATCCAAGCAAGGTAACCGCTCTTCACTCCCTCGGGGAAAAGAGACGGGCTCATTATTTTTTGACTCACTCACTCAATTGTTATCGCAACTTGCTCCACCAGTGGTATTGTGACACAGATCATGAGTGTGAAACGATCACCTCCTGGAAGTGGCCTGAGTGGTTCTGAACCAAATCTGTTGAGTAGTGAAACAGTACCGAGTTTTCTGAACAGCCCTAATCAAGTTACGTTCCGCAATAAACGAAAATTTACCGACGATATTAAGGAAGAACTAAGCGAATTTCGAGAGCAAATATTGCAAATGATGGCAACAATCACAACCAATCAAAAAGAATTTATGGACAAAGTAAGTGGGGATATTTCTACAATAAAAGAAAAAGTGGATGATATAAAAATTACTTTAAATAATCTCGTTATAGAACAAAACATACTGAAATCAGACATTTCAGAAGTACAATTAAAAGCCATTGCCACTGATAAAAAGCTCGAAAACATACAATCTGAAATTAACACGATTAAGGAGAACTCAAAGTCCACTCCCCCATCGCTCGTTACATCGGATGCATATGAATCTATTATGACGGAAGTCAGAGAACGTGAACTGAGGAGCAAAAATATAATAATCGTTGGAATAAAGGAGCCAGTCTCAGAATCTGAAAACGAAAGAGCAGATATGGACATGGACCAAGCTGTTAAAATTATAAGGATGACAGGTGTGAATTGCTTGCCTGAGAAACTTTTCCGTCTCGGAAAATATAACCCCAATAAAAATCGTCCTTTAAAAGTATGCTTTAAATCATCAGAAGCGTCAATATCTATCTTACGTGGCAAAAAATATGTTAATCGTGACAATATCAAAATATACTCGGATCAGACACCCCAACAACAAGAATTTCTGAAAAATCTTAAGGATGGAATTAAGAGCCGATCTGAAAATGGCGAGAATAACTTAACAATTAAGTATGTTAGGGGTGTGCCAAAGATAATTCAAATTCCCGCAAAAAACTGATGCTAAAACACACTAGTCATAACCAAAACTATCACGTAAAAGACATTACTCACCAAAAAATTGACAACTACGACGATGTTACCACGAGCACCAAACCACGAGGTCCAGGGGCGACGGACTGGGGAATCCGTCGCCCCCTACTTCTTAGGACCCGAGATGGCGGCGCGTAGTGTTCCACGCGCGCCTCTCATTGATCTGGGGGGGAGTTTAACACCTCACTCCCCCCCTATCGCGAGGTGGCCCGCATAGGCGGGCCGGCACTAGCCGGGGATCGCGGAAGACTTACTAGTTCCCGTGATCCCTGGCGTAAATGAGAGACGGAACACCGGGGTGGTTTTAGTCAGTAAGAGTCTGACAGACCCCTCCGCCCTCCCCAGGGCGGAGGACATCCATGAGGATTTCCCCCCGTTATCAAAAAAAAAAAGGGCGTACAAGGTTAAACAGTCAGATTGGTTCTCGAAAAGAAAGGAGGAGGGTTTCCTGATTCCAGGAAGGATCTGGATGTGCCCAAATAACCCGATGGGGTTTGTTAATCCGTGGTGGAGCTGAATCCTGTGAGTATTCAACCAATATCTATGTTCTTACTGGATAACCTCTAGCCTAGGTCTGACATGTGTGTTCTGACACGTGGGCGTTGTTACAGGTCTGGCGCTTAAGCTAGCCATTTAAGATTGGTGCCTATGCGCAATTAAATGGATGCCTGGGTGTTGCGCCGATTCATTGTGAACTCATCGGAGCGCAGGCGGCTTAAGGCTTGCCCCTCGTGGTGTGGTCTTCGAGGTGAAGAAGGCCTTACTTAACCGACTCCCGGTAATGAGGGAAGTTCGCCACTCCAGGTAACGAAAGCGTCACCATCTTAGCACGTAGGCCACGTTCACGTGTGTACACAGGTTTATCCTGTGTACGACGCCAAGGGACTTAATCTCGTCGACTGAAATCTAAGTAGATATACTGTGAAACTCAACTTAAATCTAAGTAGTTATACTGAAAGAACACTGAGGAGATTAATAGACATAGTGTCCTAATTTAACCTATGATAGAGTTAGGCCTATTGTAGGAACTAGGTGCTCAGACCAGTTGTTATAAGATATTGTGTCTCGGGTTTGCTTTGCATAATTGTTATTTACCCTATATGAGCACAATCCAAATAGGGAGATACTTGTACGATTGAGCTAAAAGTTGTTAACTAGTTCATCTCACGTACTCGCTATAACGACTCTGAGAAATATAAATTGTCAGAGTCTCATGCTGGCGTACATCTATCCAATTAGGACCGGAGACTAATTGTATGGGTGTATGCCCAGGAGCCTGGGAAAGATATATTGGTTTAGTGGCCCGCCACATTATTTATTTGTACTTAATTTTAGGTTTATTAAAATGAACTTTGTATCATTGTGAGGAAGTACTTGTTTAATTGAATCTTTCTCAACAGATCCCCTAAATATCCCTTATTCCCTCTAAATTTACTGTTAGTCTGTAGTTTAACTTCAGGGTAGAAGAATCTTTGAAAACCCGTTTGCCGGCTGACAGTTCATCATCTACTTGTTGAGTGTATAAAACATGTTTGATCGATTTTATCATTTTCATATTACATCTTTGCGCTTTATTGGTCAGCAGTACATCATAGTAATCATTCATTTTCAGTCCAGAAGTTATAAATTTGGAAACACCTTTAGCTTTTTTAATTTGAGTCTTAACACTATTTATGAAATATAATTTAGCTCTTAAACTTGTAAATTCTGTAATTAAATCGTCACCAAGCTCATGTTTCCACAATCCTGGATTTTTGCATTTAGTTGTGGTATGTGATGAGGATTAGTGATTGCAAAGTTATTGGTATCAAACTTGCTAAGATTATCATGCTTAACATGATAAAAATCATTTGAGTAAATTAAGTATAATAAGCTATCGGTATCAGTGTAACACAACTTAACATTGTTTTCGTATTTATTTTTCATAAAGTCGTAATGAAATTGGTATAAGTGTTGCTTGGAATATTCTAAAACAGTGAATACAATATAAATAGGTCTATCTAAAACTACTTTTTCACGATACAATTCCACAGCTATGAAATTTTCTGAAAAAATTGAAATAATTTTTAAATTTGGTTTAGCTATCAATTTTTCAGCTCCGAGATGCTTGTTAGTTTTATTACTGGTATCACTCCATTGTGTTACTAATTTAACATCAGCTTGCTTACGTTTATTTTCGATCGTTTTACCGAATATAGCATTATTTAATAATTTAAAGAAGTCCTTCCCAAACGCAGTTTTGGAATTTTGACGAAGACTAGTATTCAGATCGATTTATTTTTAACCGACTTCAAAAAGAAGGAGGTTTGGGCATAACTCCGTCGTATATAGACGGATTTGCAAAATTCTTTTTTTGTTCGAAAGGGGTTTACTCCGAAATGGTCCCATTGAAATTTCATATAGATCTGATGATGCGTTTCGGAGACAGACAACGGAACTCTTCAAAAAATTACAGCAAATCAACCGCGAATGTTGCTATCGCAATTTATGTGTATTGTTTTGACCCCAAGGATGATGAAATTTCGAATTGGTGTGGGGTAGATAACTAAAAAGGGAAAAATAAAAACTTTTTTCAAAAAAATAACAACCGACTTCCAAAGAAACACTACAAAGTGCAAAATAACTTTAATTTCGGAAGGCGGTGACAAATAATAAAAATACACATCCAAAGTCACCGACTTCCCAAATTAAAGTTATTTTGCACTTTGTAGTGTTTCTTTGGAAGTCGGTTGTTATTTTTTTGAAAAAAGTTTTTATTGTAGAAAGCATTCTTGTCTAAAGCTAAGAATACAATGAATCTTTTTTTTAAATCAAACCATTTTTCAAACATTCTTTTAAGTAAACATAATGTATAACATAATTATGCTTATCATAAAGGTTTGCAATCAATTTTGACGATCTTCCATAAGGAGGTACTAATTTCTCAACTGCAAATGGTAAGTCTTTATACTTGTTATGTAAATAATTCGGATAATTCAAATCTACTCCCAAAATATAACCATAATCATTATTATCTGACACATTATTTACATCAAAGTTGGTCATTTCTTTGGGAGTCAAAAACTTAAATTCTGAAATAGGAAGCTTCTTCATCATAGCATAACCATATAGATTATTACAATCAAGATATATTAAATAACTAGTTGGTTCTGACTTATTAAAATGCGGCAAGTATATTTTATTGTTCGCTACAGCGTGACGTAGAGAACACTGTGCCAACCCACCACGAATTCCTTTTTCTAATAACTCATACATTTGCAAATCACTTATCAACTCAAGTTCAATCCCGGTATATAAAAGCATTGCATCCCAACTTAAGCTCGGTGACGTTACATAATAAGCGGGATCCAAATTATATTCGATGATTAGGCTGGCAATACTGGCAGCCGGCCGTCAAAAATTTTGGTGTTAGAATTAAATTGTAAAATTAATGTTTTTCGCGTATAAATAACTAAAACGTGCTTAATTTAGATAGATTTAGTTATAAATAATAAGGATATGTGTTTGTGAGATATTTCGCTGCAAAATCAATGAACAAAACCAATAATCTATTACCAGCTGTCATACAACGGACGGATTTGAAATCACCACTTATCCCGGGGAGTATTTCTTTTGATTTTAACCTATTTATCCATAATTTTATTAGCTCCTGTTGCACCTTTTCCCCTTAAACGTTTGTACTGCTTACGGTATTTAATTTAATTCGCTTGGCTGGTCAAGCGGTTAAGTTCATGCAATACTTGATAAAATCACTCAAAGTACGTTATTGACCCCATATAAATCACTGTCCGTTATCAAGTTACATAATTCTGTTATGTATAAGTACTGAATAGGAACCATTAGCAATTAATAAATGTTAAAAACTGGATTTACACCAACTTGTCAACCTACCCCCAACCATTTTTTGCAAACTTCACTTCATTTTGTTGCCTTTATTTCCCTTTTTATTGTTGAATAATACTGAGTATCTCAATTTAGACATACCTATTTATATAAAAACTTTTATTGACCTATGAATAATTAAATTTTCATCCCATAGTTTGAGATTACTCTCTTCAAAACTTCAATTCTTTTATGTGTTCACCTGTAATTTGAATTTCCCTATAGGCCTTTCATCCTAGTACATACTATCCATATATCATCCCTCTCTCTTATTCTTTTCACACACTTAGCTTTCTCTTCTCTCATTGCAGGGTGCCTCTAGGGTTGAACTGTCAATATGTTGACCCGTAGAGCTGCATCCTTAGAGGAAAAACTGAGGGCTACGTTGAAAGAATTGGAATCTAGTCAAAAGCAGTGCAAACAACTGATAGAGGAAAGGGAAGACAGCGAGGTTGAGATAGAATTAATTAATAAGAAGAACACTGAGCTCAAGAACCAGTTGGCTGAACTACACTCAAACCATGTGGACATACTTACCCAGCATCAACACCTCCGCCAACTTGTGTCAAATTTCCAACATTGTACTGACACACACGAACTGGCTTTGAGACGGATATCTGAATTGGAACTGGAATTAAGCAAGGCCCACAACACAATCACCCATACAGAATCTCTCAGAGCCAGTGAAGAGTCTGCGATCACCAGCAGTCTCTATGATGAGTTGGTTGGTAGCGGGTCTGTACCCACATATGTTGAGCCAATTGTAACAATAGACTTAACTAATGATACCATCACCAAAAACAGATTGTTTACTAGTCATAATAAGTTAAAAAATATATTAAAATTAATAGAATGATTAGAAAATATCAGAAATCATTAAAATGCCAAAAAGTTAGCAAATTAAACACAAAACTAAGGCAAAAAAAATTAAATTTAATACAAGAATTAAGGAAATGCAATAGTGACTTGCAATTATGTAACACCTTGTATGATACTGATACTCAGCACCTTCAGGATGAATTGCTTGTTAGGGAATATGCTCTAAAGGATATCTTTAGTAAATATGAGGCTACTCAACAAGACCTGAGTAAGCGCATGCAGGAGGCCAGTGAGTTGGCAGACCTGGTCAAATTCAATGCTGAGACATATGAGTTGCTAACTAATAACCTCTCATTTAGCTGTACTTGCTCCCAGGCACCCCAGCCTCAACTTATTACACCCACACTCTCAGCACTCGCAGCATCTCAACCAGTAGGTAGCTGTATTGATGATAGTTCGATGAATACAACATATGTTTTTTCTGACAAATTTGGTCAAGGTTTCGGTAGAATATTTAATCAGTGTTCTCAAAAATATGTAATTAATAATTGTTCACCCGGTGCCAGTATTAGCCAATTAATAAATAATATTCAATTGTCAAAAATCAACCCCAGTTCAACTGTTATATTGTTGTATGGGGATAGTTTAACTGTTCGAAAAAAGGACATAATTAAATGTGTCCATTTGATGTTACATCTCAATGAGACCAAGAATTGTAGATTTATTTTCTCTGCCTTGCCTTATTCACAATACTTGTCTGATAAGCAAAATAGGCACATTTATAATATGAATATGTTAATTTATAATAGGACTAGTCGTCACAGTGACGCCATTCTATATTTTGATTGTAATCAATTTATTACTGATTACAAACTGACAAATTATACTTTGTATTTACCACCTAGTTGTAGGAGACAAATTGTTAATCTTTTAGCATACAATTTACACCTTAACACTGGTACCTGTAGTGTACCATCGATTACTGTTAGTAGTGGTACTAACGCCACTATTGATACACCTAGTAGTTTAAACTACTAGGTGCGACAACGGGAAAGCCGCATGTTTTGAATGTGGTACATCAAAATATGCAGGGTCTGTCCGGCAAAGAGCTAGAGTTAAGTTTATTTCTAGAAAACTATGATGTTCAGGTGTTATGTTTGACTGAACACTGGTTGAAGGAACATGAAGTAGTGTTGATCAATGATGATTTTTTTACCGTGCAAAGTGCTTTTGTAAGGAAAACTGCTATTCGCGGTGGTTCTTTAGTCCTTGTTTCAAACAAGTTGAAATGTAAACAACGTTTAGATTTAGTTAATCTTTCTATTGAGCGCACTATTGAGTTGTCTTGTGTTGAACTCGAGCGATACGTCATAGTATGCGTTTATCGACCCCCTTCTGGAGATTTCATTCGTTTCGAATTGGTAATGGAGGATTTACTCAACAAGTTAAAATCAAGTAATAAAAGTATAATTTTGTGTGGAGATTTTAATATTAATATTTTAGATGTTACTCCATTAAGTATTAGACTACTTAATCTATTTAGGTCTTTTAATTTAATTAACTTGTTTTCTGAACCTACTAGGATCACGGCATCTTCGTCAACATGCCTTGATAATATTTTTAGTGATTGCGATGCCAAAAATAAATTAGTTTTAACTGACTTAACGTCCGACCACTGTGGTTTATTAGCTAGCTTCCCTTTATTCTTACACAAAAAGCCGCATAAAATAGAATGCAGGCCTTATACAGCTAGTCGTTGCAACAAATTTAAAAATAATATATCTCGTAGGATTACACCATCTTTAATAGAACATGAGCATCCTAATGAAATCTATGGAGCCCTTTTTGATATAGTGCATAAAGAATACCAGTCTACTTTCAAAACCAAAACCATTGACATTAATGGCACCTCCGTCGGCTTCAACCAA
Source organism: Polymixis flavicincta (assembly GCA_949987655.1). Taxonomy (NCBI): domain Eukaryota; kingdom Metazoa; phylum Arthropoda; class Insecta; order Lepidoptera; family Noctuidae; genus Polymixis; species Polymixis flavicincta. The sequence continues at coordinate 8,368,032 of OX465202.1, read as the reverse complement.
TGGGCCACACCAGGTATTTATAAAAGTTGAGCGACACTATACGAGCTGTATGGTTTGAAAAAATACAGGTTTGATACTCCTTTCCTGGAGTATGTCAGAAATTATTCAAAATTATTTAAAAAGATCTGTGCTTTTGCTAAATCTAAATTTTTAAGCGATACTATAAAAAAATCTAATAATAAAATAAAAACCACATGGAAAATTATTAACAATGAAACGGGTAAATCGGTTAAACAGGAAAAACAACTAGAGATTATGGTCAACAACACATTACTTAATGAAGCTGCTGACATAGCTGAGGCTTTTAATGAGTTTTTTGCCAACATACCTTTAACTACGACTCACACCTTAAATTCGTCCCCGTCTAAAGCTGAAAACCTTTTGCATAGTAGTGTGCCCAAATGTAGTAGCTTATTAAGTTTCGAACATGTAACGCCTCGTGATGTAGTAAATATTTTCAATACACTTAAATCAAAAAACACTGGGGATTACTGGGGCATCTCTATTAAACTTTTAAATAATATAATCGACATCGTAGCCCCCTATCTTGCTGTTACTTTTAATAAATGTGTTGACTCGGGAACTTTTCCTGACCTCATGAAGATTAGTAAAGTCATACCATTATTTAAATCGGGTAATAAAAATAACGTGGGCAATTTTAGGCCTATTTCTATATTACCGGCATTTAGTAAAATATTTGAAAAATTAATACTCAAGCAGTTGCTAAGACATTTTAATTTAAATAGCCTCCTTCATGAGGAACAATATGGCTTTACAAAGGGTCGTTCGACTACAGATGCGGGTGTTGCTTTGTTGAAACACATATTTAACGCATGGGAGAACTCGCAAAATGCTATTGGAGTTTTCTGTGATCTCTCCAAAGCCTTTGATTGCGTGCACCATGAACGCTTTTGCGTAAACTGCGTTATTATGGTGTCCATAACGAAGCTTTAAACGTAATAAATTCTTATTTACATAGTAGGTTCCAATGTGTAGAAAGTAATGGTGTAAAATCTTCCGGGCTACCAGTTCAGTTAGGTGTGCCTCAAGGCTCAATACTCGGCCCATTCTTGTTTTTAGTATATATCAATGACTTACCATTCTATTTAAAGGGTATTTGTGATGTTGTTCTGTTTGCAGATGACACTTCTCTTATTTTTAAAGTAGACAGGAATAGACAAGATTTTGACGACGTAAACAGTGCACTCTCAATGCTTACGGATTGGTTTACGGCAAATAACCTAGTACTTAATGCCAAGAAGACAAAGTGTGTAAAATTCGCCTTACCGAATGTTAGAAATCTTGGTCCAAACATCGTGTTAGATAAAGAGGTGCTTGAAACCGTAGACTCGACAGTTTTTTTGGGCATAACAGTAGATGCTAAACTTCAGTGGGGCTCACACATATCAAGCCTAGCGGGAAGGCTCAGTTCGGCCGCCTATGCCGTTAGAAAAGTAAGACAATACACTGACGTTGAAACAGCTCGGTTAGTTTATTTCAGTTATTTTCATAGCGTTATGTCCTACGGCATTCTGTTGTGGGGCAAAGCCGCTGATATTCAAAATATTTTTGTTCTTCAAAAGCGAGCTGTTCGAGCAATTTACCAACTGGGTGCTAGAGTGTCCCTAAGAGATTTTTTTAAAGATATCGGTATTCTCACGGTGGCATCGCAATTCATATTCGCTAACATCTTATATATTAGGCAAAATATACACTTATACACTAAAAACAGTGATATTCATAATATAAATACTAGAAATAAGGATAAACTACGTGCTCCCTTTCACCGGCTTCATAAGGTTCATAACTCATTTGTTGGGCTTAGTATAACCTTTTATAACAAGCTTTCCTCTTCTTTGTTAGATTTACATTTTAGTGCGTTTAAAGCCAAAGTAAAATCCAACCTTTGTTCTAAGGCATACTATTCTATTAACGACTACTTAAACGATAAGAATAGTTGGTCGCTGTGATTAACTCAAGACAATGTTTGTGTTCTTTCACCAGAATTAGCTTACCTACTGACAGGTTGTATGAATTACATTCATATACTTAATTGTTTATTTTATTAGACTCTTTAAATCATTTTATATTTTACTATTGTATTGTACAGTATCAAGTTCTTCTAACTGAACAGACAGCTGTGCTGCTGGGGAGTTTGTTGCGCCACTTCTTCTTCCCAGCTAAAGCACTAGGAAGTGTCGAAGGGTGGGCGTTTTGGGGGGACTGTCTTATGTTTTATTTTTTTTGACGTTCGAAAAGTGCTGACTCTCAGCCTAGTTTGAATAAATGACTTTTGATTTTGATTTTGATTTTATAGTATTGTAAGCTCGTTTTTCGAAATTTCTCAAATATGTCACATAATAAAAGCACATCACATTTTATGTATAAATCTGTATATTCGCCAAGGGATTTAACTTCAAAAACATTCCATACTGTTTGTGCGTGTAAATATTCCTCATTCGTTATATGCTGGTTACACAAACTGTTATAAAAATTGTGTTTTAATGGAAGTTCCGTTTCATCAAATTTGGAACAAGAATCCATATAATATGGGTAAATGCCTTTTTTTCGCATTAAATTAAATTTTATTTTAACCCTCTGCGACTGACGTGGCGTAATTTTTACAATTCCACTGACGTGGTAGTGTGCTGTCCACCACTTTCACTGGTCATAAGTTTATAATACATTTTTAATTCCTAATGGTGTGATGTTTTTTTACTAAATTAGAGTATTTGTTAGTATTTTAATTTAATAAAAGTTTTAAAATAAAAAAGCAATGTCCACTTATCAGCATTTATTAACTTAACATAAATCAGTCTTAGAAACCTTAATCGACACAAAAACAAAAAAAAAAACAAATTCAATAGATCACTTTCTTGAGATTTTTTTTACAATTATCAAAGACAACACTTAAAATAATCAGACTTCAAAATTTGGACAAAATTCATTAGTTCAATTGAGAGTTATTAGCTCTCAAACTGTTACTCTATTTACAATGATTTTTTTGACAATCGTCACACAATGGCTTTGAGCATTGGAGGCAAATCAGCTTTAGACAATCACAGCAACATCTTGTTACTCTTTTTATTTTAGTTGAACTTATATGACACAACTTCCTTCCACTTGTTGAAACAGATCGAGTTTTTGGAGGTGGAGGGGGGAGGTCTTTACCCAAAACTCGACTAATAGTCATACGCAGTTCTCTAGGCAATTTTTCACTGTATACCCGGGCTTTCAAGTGATCCAGCACTAAATCTCTTCCTGAATTCAGTATAAATGTCCCTCTTCTCATTTTCTCATCAGTATCTGAAGACATTTGATATATCACAAAGCTATTTACATCTGCCATATCTACCAATCGTTGAAAAATTGCCATAGGCCAACGATAAGTTTTGCGTCTGCAAGAATATATCGAGCACTTTTTGTCAATTTCGTCAACAGAGACTTCATCGGATTCCAAGTGAAGTGTTTCTGGTTGAAAGTCAGGATCGTCATCTTCACAGTCCAGATCACTAAACTCATGCTCACTTTCATCTTCCAACCACTGTTCTACAAGCTGGTCATGGCTTTTATAAGTTGCAGCCGAAGTTCTTTTGGAACCGTGTGGACATTGGCTCTTACTTGAGTGAGCCACCTGAGAAAATGTGTATTAAATGTTATTTAGAAAACAATTTTACTGACGGGTTGTTTAGGAAACACTATGCACATATAACTATTTTACTGAGGTGGTTGTCTAATAAACACTATACCTTAACATTGACGTGGTAGTTTGGTAGACACCTTCCCGCTTAAAACGGTGCATGCGGTTGCCTCGACTGCTCGGGGCGCACTGATTGACGCACGGCCGCGCGATACGAAGGTACTGAGAACCCGGGGTTCGTATTATATAAAATCGCGACTCAGTACAAAATTTTCGATTTAGCCGTGTCTGTGGTACTACCACGTCAGTCGCAGAGGGTTTTTTTTTTTTTTTTTTTTTTTTTTTTTTTTTTTTTTTTTTTGGGTGGGAAATCATCAAATAACTTCTCCCGCTCTGGGTGGAGCAGGAGGGCGTGTCAGACTTTTACTGACTAAAACCCACCCGTGTTCCTTCAGTAGCCCTTAAGCCAGGGGCTGTGGTGTCTCTTTCGAACAAACCCGCACCCCTGGCAGGCATCGACCCTTGCGGGTCCCATCATTTTTTGTGCTGACATCTCTTTGAGGCGCGCGTGGAACACAACGCGCCGTCGACTTGGGCTTGGTCCTTACCGGACAGCGAGCTACCCATTACTCGCCGTCCGCAAGCCCAGTCGCAGAGGGTTAATCTGTAATCTCTCTTGATAATTGTAAAAAGTCCTTTTCTGATAAACTTTTACTTAATGCATCTAGACTAGAACTGAAAAACTGAAAAGAATCAATAAACTTTATTTGAATAGGGTGATTATATTTTGCGGTAGGTATTACTTTTGTTATTGAAAGGTATTTTTCTTTAGTCATAAGTCATTTATTCATTTGTTTAACATAGGTAGGTACAATAACGATGAAATTTAAAGGTAATATAGAGTGCGCTATGTTATGCCAGAGGGCGTACAAATGTTTTTTAGTAATAAAAAATTAAAGTATCAAGCCAGGCAGGTCTCAATGATTCAATTAAATACAAAAAGTTTGAATATTTGAATATAAATGGCAATAAAAACGAATGCATTTTTTTTAAGTGTCAGTTACCTTGCACAACACACAGACTAAAGAACAAATATAACACAAAGTACATTAAAAATGTCAATTTAAAATACTGATGTCAATAAATAGTAAATTTTACAACAAGTGCACAAAACAAACTATTTTTATCCGAGACTTTTAGCAGCCCGAGCCGAAGGCGAGGGCTGATAGTAATGTCGAGAATTCAAGTTTTTTTTGAATTTTTGCATTTTCTGAGAAGATTTACCATAAGGTAAACGCAGGTATTAACGACCCCCCTAAGGCAATTTTAAAATCAACCCTACTTTTTTAGTGTACTGGTACTAAAGATTAATAGTTTTATTTTTTATGCTAGTGTTTTTTTTTTTTTTTGGGTGGGAAATCATCAAATGACTTCTCCTGCTGAGTAGAGCAGGAGGGCGTGTCAGACTTTTACTGACTAAAACCCACCCGTGTTCCCTCAGTAGCCCGTATGCCAGGGGCCGTGGTATCTCTTTCGAACAAACCCGCACCCCTGGCAGGCATCGGCCCTTGCGGACCCCATCGGTGGTTGCTGACATCTTTGACGGCGCGCGTGTGGAACACAACGCGCCGTCCCGTCTACCACTTTTCGGCCGCAGAGGATAGGGAGAGCGGCTAACGCTATACCGACACTACTCTTCCCCTGCGGCCCCACCGCGTCCGCCATCAAACGGTGGCGGCCCCGTCCAGGCCACGGAAGGGAAGAGCGCTGCTCAGAAGCACCGGCACTCCTCCTCTACCGCAGCCCGTAACCCTCAGCCGCGATGCCTCCCATTCGACATCGCGGCCCACCTCAGTTGCGGTGCACCTCACCGCAACCTATTTTTTGGCCGCTACGTCAATGGCTTGAAGGCAAAAGCCCTGACGAGCGGCCCCACCGTTGGGTTCCTCTTGGCTTCACCGTGGATGGGAGACCACGGTTACTAAGCCCCCCCGCAACGACAATGCGGGAACCCACTCGGGGGGGAACTCCGTAATGGTAAAACAGCAAATTGTAAATGAAATACACAAAGCGGCTCGAAGAAATTTCCTTCAACGTTATGTTATTTTGAAAGGAATCCACGACTTATGGCAAGCAGATTTGATGGACATGCAAAACCTGAAAAAGTATAACAAAGGTTACAATTTCATCTTAGTGGTGATTGAATGCTTCTCAAAATATGCCTGGGCTGAACCGTTAAAATCGAAAAATAAATTTGTCGTTACTCGCGCATTCGAACATATACTGCATAACAATCCTGTTAACTTACAAACTGATATGGGAACAGAATTTTATAACACCACTTTTCAAACACTTATGAAAAAACATATTATTAACCATTACTCATCGTCTTCTACTAAAAAAGCATCAATTGTAGAGAGATTGATTAGAACTGTAAAAAATAAATCATATAAATATTTTAGTTTCGATGGAAAATATAAGTGGTTAGGTTTACCATTGGAAGAAACGATAAAGAAATATAACAACACAAAACATCGTACTATTGAATTTAAACCGGTTGATGTGAATAAATGTAATGAACAAGTAATCAAAGAAAATTTAAAAAAATAAACAAGCATGATTTAGTTCAGTGGAAGCTTAAATTCAAAGTAGGTGATTGTGTTCGCATAAGTAAATACAAACATAATTTTGAGAAAGGTTACACTCCTAATTGGTCAACTGAATTATTTATTATAAAAAGGTAAATAAAACAATGCCAGTGACATATCATATAGAAGATCAACGAAAGCAAAACATTTTAGGAGCTTTTTATGAACAAGAACTGCAAAGATCTAACTATCCTGATGTTTATTTAATAGAAAAGGTTTTAAAAAGGAAAGTAAATAAATTGTACGTCAAATGGTTAGGTCTAACCAGTGCAGAAAACAGTTGGATTGAAAAAGCTGCAATAATGGACTAAGATATTATATAACCATTTTTCATTTAAAATCCTAACATTATAATTTGGGTAATGAAGGGGGGTAGACTATGGGCACGCCACGATTGCGGCGGTAAGTCTCCTCTTTGAGGAGTGGTTCGAGAGGCGGCATGGCGTCCTCACCTTCCGCCTGACGCAGGTCCTCACCGGACACGGTTGTTTCGGGAGGTTCCTGTTTCGGATAGGGCGGGAGGAAACGCCCGGGTGTTTCCATTGCGAAGATCGCCCTGAGGACACGGTGGAGCACACGGTGGCGGTCTGCCCTGCTTGGGCGGAGCACCGCCGTGTCCTCGTGGAGGCGATCGGCGGCGGCGATCTCTCGCGTCCGGCCCTGGTACAGGCCATGGTACGGAGCGAGAGGGCATGGGGAGCCGTCACCTCCTTCAGCGAAGCAGTGATGCTCGCGAAGAGGGAGGCGGCGCACGTGAGGGAGAGGCAGCATATGCGCCCTCGCGACCCCAGCCGCCGCAGGATACGGAGACGCCCTGGGCGTCGGGAATCCCAGGCCGATTTCCGGCCACCGTAGGCATGGGCTTGCGGACGGCGAGTAATGGGTAGCTCGCTGTCCGGTAAGGACCAAGCCCAAGTCGACGGCGCGTTGTGTTCCACGCGCGCCTCAAAGAGATGTCAGCACAAAAAATGATGGGGCCCGCAAGGGCCGATGCCTGCCAGGGGTGCGGGTTTGTTCGAAAGAGACACCACAGCCCCTGGCTTAAGGGCTACTGAAGGAACACGGGTGGGTTTTAGTCAGTAAAAGTCTGACACGCCCTCCTGCTCCACCCAGAGCGGGAGAAGTTATTTGATGATTTCCCACCCAAAAAAAAAAAAAAAAAAAGGGGGGGTAGACTAGTTAACAGCATAATTAATCGTCTACCATTCGAAGTTCATTTGCCAGGATACAATTATTGTGGACCAGGAACCAAACTTCACAAACGCTTAGCGCGAGGTAACCGAGGTGTAAATAAGCTAGACGAAGCTTGCATGCAACACGATATTGCGTATACAAACCATACAGACTTATCAAATCGCCACAAAGCCGATTTACAACTACTTCACATGGCGAAACAAAGACTTAAATCAAAAGATGCAGGAAAAGGAGAAAAACTGAGCTCTTGGCTAGTGAACAAAGTTATGAAAGCGAAACTAAAGTCTGGATCCGGCATTAAAACGTTTAAAAGCTTAGTTTCAAAAATAAAATCAAAAATTAAGAAACTCAAAAGCAAAGATAATAAGACTTTAATAAAAGCAGCTTACTTAACGCCCTCCGAGATCAGATTCTGCGGGCCAGAGTAGTGGCCGAGGAGTCGCTGGAGACTCTGAACAGAGACCCGTGGGGACGCCCCTACAAAACGTTGCGAGACAAGATCCGCCCGTGGGCTCCCCCGCTGACGCAGAGTCTCCGGCCTCAGCTCGTGCAGGACGTGGTGAGCGCTCTGTTCCCCTCACGAGGGGAGCACGCTCCCCCGCCTATGGCTCCGCCTCCTGCGGTGCCCGATGCGGACCACACCGACGACGACGACGACTCTCCAGAGGTGACCGAGGTAGACCTAAGAGTGGCGGTACGTAGGCTGAATGCCCCTGGACCCGACGGCTTGCCCGGCAAAGCCTGGGTTCTGGCCTTGCAGGCTCTCGGGCCTCGACTAAGAGGGCTCCTAAGCGCATGCTTGGAGGAGGGCCAGTTCCCACTTCGCTGGAAGACGGGGAAACTGGTCCTCATTAAGAAGCCGGGGCGCCCAGCGAACTCTCCGTCCGCTTACCGGCCCATTGTGCTGCTCGGCGAGGTGGGCAAGCTCGTCGGGTGGCTGGTGCGGGTGGGGCCGGATTTGGCGGAGAGCCAGTTTGGTTTCCGCAGGGGGCGCTCCACGGTGGACGCCATCATGCGCGTGCGAGCCCTCACGACGGGGGATGCTGTGGCCCGGGGTAGAGTCGTCTTGGCGGTGTCTCTAGACATCGCCAATGCCTTCGACACCCTGCCCTGGAGTTGCATCAGGGAGGCACTCCGGTATCACCGGATGCCGACCTACCTCTGTCGTGTGGTCGAAGCCTATTTGACGGACAGGGCCGTCATTTACTCCGGTCACCTCGGAGAGTGGAACCGGCGAGAGATGTCGTGCGGTGTCCCACAGGGATCGGTCCTGGGGCCGCATCTGTGGGACATCGGGTACGACTGGGTGCTGCGCGCAGACCTCCCTAGCGGCGTCAGTGTAGTTTGCTACGCTGACGACACGCTGGTCCTGGCGCAAGGGAGGTTGTACCAGGCGGCGGCCGACTTAGCGACACAAGGGGTTGCGACAATCGTCAATAGGATCCGGCAACTGGGACTCGAGGTGGCCTTGCACAAGTCCAAGGCCATGTGGTTTCATGGTCCTCGGAATGTGCCACCGACGGGTTCCCAGATAACGGTGGGAGGAGTTCACATCGGCGTCGACTCGACGATGAAGTACCTGGGACTCGTTCTCGATAGCCGGTGGAACTTCGCGGAGCTTTTCCGCCGTTTGGCTCCCAGACTGGAGCGGGCCGGGGCTGCGCTGAAGCGGCTCCTGCCCAATCTAGGGGGGCCAAACGCCTCCTGCCGGAAGCTCTACGCGGGGATCGTGCGGTCCATGGTCCTATACGGGGCGCCGGTGTGGGCGACTTCATTGAGGCGCCAACCAGCTCGCCGGTTGAGGGCGTCCCATAGGGTCATGGCGATCAGAATGATCCGGGGATATCGCACGATCTCCGGCGAGGCGGCGGGCCTCCTTGCAAGATTACCGCCATGGGATCTGGAGGCAAAGGTCCTCGCGCAAATGTGGGAGTGGCGCGAGGAGGCCAAACGCTGGGGCATAACTGCGCTGCCGCGGGAAATCGCGGCACAGCGGACAGAGCTCCGGCGGGATCTCGTGGTGACATGGAGAGTGCGATTGTCGCAACCCAGTGCTGGGCACTCCACGATTGCGGCGGTAAGTCCCCTCTTTGAGGAGTGGTTTGAGAGGCGGCATGGCGTCATGGTCTCACCTTCCGCCTGACGCAGGTCCTCACCGGACACGGTTGTTTCGGGAGGTTCCTGTTTCGGATAGGGCGGGAGGAAACGCCCGGGTGTTTCCACTGCGACGATCGCCCTGAGGACACGGTGGAGCACACGGTGGCGGTCTGCCCGGCTTGGGCGGAGCACCGCCGTGTCCTCGTGGAGGCGATCGGTGGTGGCGATCTCTCGCGTCCGGCCCTGGTTCAGGCCATGGTACGGAGCGAGAGGGCATGGGGAGCCGTCACCTCCTTCAGCGAAGCAGTGGTGCTCGCGAAGAGGGAGGCGGTGCACGTGAGGGAGAGGCAGCATATGCGTCCTCGCGACCCTAGCCGCCGCAGGATACGGAGACGCCCTGGGCGTCGGGAATCCCAGGCCGATTTCCGGCCACCGTAGGCATGGGCTTGCGGACGGCGAGTAATGGGTAGCTCGCTGTCCGGTAAGGACCAAGCCCAAGTCGATGGCGCGTTGTGTTCCACGCGCGCCTCGAAGAGATGTCAGCACAAAAAGTGATGGGGCCCGCAAGGGTCGATGCCTGCCAGGGGTGCGGGTTTGTTCGAAAGAGACACCACAGCCCCTGGCATACGGGCTACTGGTCCAACACGGGTGGGTTTTATTCAGTATAAGTCTGACACGCCCTCCTGCTCCACCCAGAGTGGGAGAAGTTATTTGATGATTTCCCACCCAAAAAACATTCACAAACTTTCGTTAACATAATCAGCTCTGTATTTGAACAAACCAGTAGCCTAAAATTCAGGACAGATTGTCTCATGTCTCTCCACATACTTAGGGATGGTGCATTGTCGTTTAGGATAACACACATACCTGTTTTCGTGACCTGCACCCTAATGGCGTAACTCACGATTGATCATAATTGGTTTCGTCTTCACAGTTAAACAATATTCATTGCGTTATTAATGTTGTCGAACAGACACATTTTTCGAACATATGAAGCAATGGTTTAATAATCCGTTTCAAAGCGATACAGATTATGATGAATCGTGAGTTACGCAATTAGGGTGCAGATTAGCTCGAGGACATCTGAACTTTAAACTACCACGTACATTAAACTAAAATTTAGAACAGATTGTCTCATGTCTCTCCACACTCATTTTGTCTGTGGTTGTTAATTAGATGTAAATTAGCTCATGGGTCTGCATATTATATTCCTAATATAGATATAAGCACTCAAGATAATTGTTTAAAAATAAGTGAACATACATCCATTATGACGCTGGAGCTCATTGCAATCTCAGAGGCTTTGACTTTCATAATTAATCATTGTGGATACAAAAATGTTGTCATTTGTACAGATAGTAAAAGTTCATTACAACATATAGCTCGATGCGCCTCTGGCCACAGAGGTGCATCGATAGCTTATGTTATATTATCTAAAATTGATGAAATTGTTTTAAAAGGCATCCAACTGAGGTTGCAGTGGGTTCCATCGCATATTGGATTGCGGGGCAACGAAGAGGCTGACACGTTGGCGAAATTAGCGGCTAGAAATGGAAAAGAAATAAATATTATATTAGATTATTCAGAATTTCTACCACAATTTAAAAATTTATGTTATGATTATTGGAGAGAATATTTTAATAAACGATCATTGGAGAAAGGTATATGGTATAAAACCATACAGTGTGAACTTCTTCGCGTGCCCTGGTTCATGAATAGTGATAGTAGTAGACAACTGATTGTTACTGCTCTTAGACTCAGAATTTGCCTTCATGATGAAGAAAATCGCTTCGCCCAATTGTGAGGAATGTGGAGTTGTCGAGGATCTACAACATTTATTGATGGAATGTGCCCAATATGAGGCCAGTAGAAATATTTTAGTGAGGTCCTTGAACAGAATTGATGTAGGCATGTTCCATACAATTCTATCTGAACCAAATGGCGACGATGCGAAGGGTTTGTTTAAATTCATGGCCCACGTCTTGTGAGAGTACAATTACTGTTTAGGATACGATGGGACTGACATACGCTATGCGTAAAAGCCCCTAAAAAAAAAAAAAAAAAAAAAAAAAAAATTAGCTTCATGTATAAATCTGCTTTGTTAGTTCAAATCGGCAAAGTTCAATTTCAATGAAATGCGCGCTTCCCACGCAAACATAAATTGCATTCCATGCATTTATATTGTAAAGTAACATGAACGTTATGTTGTAAACACTAAATTTGTCAGTTATAGAACTTCCTAAATATTCTTTCCAGATTTATTTTTGAAGTTTGTAATCGCTTCTAATTTCAACATGTTTCATTCTTCTAGGTACTATGATTATATATTTATAATTATGATATATTTTGTATTAAGTACGACACGTACCTATTATTGGTTAAATCATCTGCCTTGAAAAAAGAGAATCTGTGCCCAATAAGGTTATTTAGGAGTATTGAAATAGAATTAAATTAAGGTTGTTACTGATAAATCGGATGACTATAAAAATTACTCGGACACGTGCGTTCGATTCCCACATAATAGTTTCTTGGATTCTTTCATTGCGGATTTAGGTGGTTATTATACAGCGTGCCGCTTTAATGGCGACATTAATTTAACACACATATACGGTTACGCGTATTCGTTTCATGGGTGTATTTTAATTTCATTATCCGTTATTATTTATTGAGTTATTTACAATTTTCTAAAATAGCATTTAGGAGCAACCTGTACTTAAACAACTGTAGCGCATAGGTCATTTGCCGGGGTCACGGATCATAACATCGCATCAATGAAATTTGGAAAAAGTAGGCTAATTGAAGGAAAGATAGAGCCCTATGTGGGCAAGTGGCGCAGGCGACGCGCGCGCTCCCCGCACCTGCCCCCACCCCGCGCTTTTTCTAACTCTAAATTCTTATTTCTACTTCTAGTGCTAGCCGGGGTCGTGTCCTTGACATACGTTTTTCGTTTCACAATCGTGCGCAAAAAATATCGCCATGAGTGTTTTTGTGAATCTTTTCGCGAAAAAGACGCTTACCTATTGTTTTATTTATTTATTTTAGTGTAATTAGTCAAATTAAGATCCTGCGATAAAGACGCTTTGATTTGTTTTCGTTTCTTTTCTACCTAATAGGTAAATTGCGATAAGGACGCTTTTATTTGTGTTATTAGCGCTTTTAAACAGTTGATCGTGATGTCAAATGCACATCCGAATTACACAGCAGCCGAATACGCGGACATGATCCTAATTTACGGGGAATGTGGTCAAAATGTCGCCCTTGCAATAAGGACCTATCGCGAGAGATATGGCCATTCGAGACGATGTCCTACTAATCCGCGAACTATTGTAGGAGCTCTTCAACGCATCCGCGAAAACCGGCCAGTGGATCCCAGGTCTCAACGCCCGGATCGACCGCCTACACGACTAAACCCAGTTCAGTTTGATGAAAGTGTGCTAGAATATTTTGAACATCAACCCAAATCTAGCCTCCGTCAATGCGCTAGGCATTTTCACGTCCATCAAAGGAAATCATCCATACGATATTAAAGCGCGAAAAGTGGCACCCATTTAAATTTAGAAAAGTACATGCACTGCTATCGCGTGATCAATTAATTAGGGTTCATTATTGTCAGTGGTTACTAAATCAAATTGAAGAGGACAGTGACTTTCTTTCCCAAATTTGCTGGACTGATGAAAGCACATTTACAAGAAACGGCATGTGGAACCAGCACAATCTGCACCATTGGGCACCCCAAAACCAAAATCCGCGCGTTTGGCGCGAGTCAGCCCATCAATACAGATTTTCTTTGAATGTTTGGGCAGGTATTCACGGTGACGAAATCATCGGACCCGTATTCATTGATGGCACTTTGACCGGAGAAAGATTCGTCAACCTGCTAAATGATACGGTATCAGAGTACACAGACAGCCTTAACGCTCACCGATACCAACGAATGTGGTACCAATTAGATGGTGCGCCGGCACATTCTGTTACTGCGGCCAGGCAGTGGCCAAATAATGCGTTTGGTGCACAGTGGATAGGGAGATTTGGACCTCGTAGGTGGCCAGCAAGATCGCCAGACCTCACACCGCTCGATTTTTTTCTCTGAGGCTTCATAAAAGACGATGTGTACGCGGAGAACATTGACTCCGTGGAACAATTACGCCTTCGCACAACGAACGCGCTTGCGAAATTGAGGGAAATTGCTTTACGTGGAAATTTATTTTCAAAAGTGCGGGATAACATGAAACGCCGTTTGCCCTGTGTATTCGCCAACGCGGTGGTCATATCGAAAATCTTAAAATTTAAAATAAAGGCATTTAAATCAAAGTAGTGATTGATTAGTGATGAATAGTGATGATAGTGGTAATAACTAATAAGCAGAGAATGATAAGTGATTGATTACGAATCTCCGCGCTGCACTCGCACCGCGGTGCCGATGTAGGTACTTGTGCCGCGCGATTTCTTAGAAATTACGCCGTCAAAGGATCGGACCGATCGTAAAAGGCGCTTTGCGTGGTTGCCAGCGCGCGCGACATTGCCGCTCTGAGTAGAACGTAAGCCAGCAGGAGTAAGTAGCTTCATGAATGAATCTTTTACACAGACTGATCCCCATTTTGGGTATTATTTTATTCTTTAGTTTGTTTGAAAATTTTAATTTTTCAATTAACGAATTATTTTATTTTGTTATATTTTTTATGATTACTGAGCACTAGCACTACCCGTGTGTAAAATTAATGTCGCCATTGTAGCGGCACGTTGTATATTACAAATGAAAATGATGTTAGTTAGTATCTATTTAAACGAACTTGCTCCCCAATAATATTTTATGTGATGATAAAAAGTCTCGAGTTTAACTGCAACTTACTATTAACAATCACATGGATTGGTTTGTACATACGTATTACTGAATGTTTTTTTTTTTTCGTTAGGTTAATTTCAACTACTTCAACTTGAACTTAACCAACTGCTTAACTGATTTTAGTGAGTCAACTATGCTCACAAATTTACTTTCAACGACGAGAGAATTAAAAAAATATAAAATATACACCTACCTACGAGAATTAATTTGACTTTTGTTAGTTTCACCTCTCACATAAACGTAATTGTGATGTTTAAAATTCTCAACAAACCTACATCAATTATTAAATTGATTATACATATTATTTAGTAATGAATCATATAACATAACAGGGATCGGGTTTACTTTGTCGGCTTTATTTTTCAGTTCTCATTACTAACGAAAATTGCAATTTAGTAAAATTGGTATGCAATCAATACGGTTCAATATGACGTAAACGCCATATTTTTTCACACAACTTTATGACACATACTTAGAGTTTAAAATTGAACTAACATATTTTTGTGCTGAAATAGTATTTTTTGTGTATATAAACGAATTAATTTCAATCAATAAATTACATTCGCTCCAGAATCTTCAAAGTGACAAGTGGTACTAGCAATACCTTCTTCAAATCGACTATCTAACATGTAAGTGAGTACTTCTTAATTTAATATTTGTAGTCATAATGCTCAGCTACGGACCTGGTTCTTGCCTGCCGGCTGTTGTAATTATCATGTCCTATCTTTCCATCATGACTGCTACTTAGCTACGGACCTGGTTTTTGCCTGCCGGCTGTTGTAAGGTTGTAACTATCATGTCCACTTATCCATTGTGACTGCAACTCAGCTACGGACCCGGTTTCTGCCTGCCGGCTGATTTAACTGTTATCATCCTGTATGTATGTAAATTGTTTGACTTCTTATTTATTGTATTTTTATGTTGTATATTAGGTCTGACTCCGACGTTTCCCTTGTTTTGGAATACATAAAGAGCCCGCCGACTGCTAAAAAAGCCGTGCCGAGCAAGATTCTGCCTACGAAAAAAAAAACAAAGTGCAAAGCTTCCTCGGTCGCGGAATCAGAATCAAGGTAGTTTATGAGTACTCTTTATCTGAATTTTCCCTTTTTAATTAGTCTAATATGTTATATTAAAACGTAGATCTCAATAGAGAACTTTGAGTTGCAAAAATAATTTTAACAACATACTTATTTTTCATACAACATTAAGTTTGTATCTAGAAATGTGTTTCTTCTAGATTATTAAAATGTTTTTTTTTTTATTTGATTACAGTAACAAGCAACCGGGGAGCACCGACTTTTTCGGTTTGGAAGATTTGGATACCCTTCCTCCGCAGTCGGAGTTAGCTTCATCCTTGCTGTCCCGCGTCGCCAACGGGAAGGTACGACGGACAGCGGATCTAAGGGGTGCCTTCTACGTGGAACTCAAGGTATACCATAAAGAAGATATCATCTCCACTGCTCCCGAAGAGCGCTGGAAGAAGTCACAAGTTGCTCTAAAACTGCAACTGGATAAAGGTAGCTCGCAGTGGAATTCACTACAAAAATTTATGCACAAGGCTCATGAGTTGTTCAATAACTCGGAAGGTATATATTATAGTGATCCTCCTTGAGCACTCCTTGATTTTTGTTAATCACGTCGGGGTCACCAATTTGTAGGCACCTTACTTAGGCCTACTGGGTCTGTCCACGGGAGTTACCACGCCACTTGTTGTGGGAATAAAAGCACTGTTATTGGTTACTGTAGAATACTTATTTATTCCCGGAATCCCAAAAACGAAACGAGTACACCGCTCGGCCAGTGCGCAGTAACTGGCGATCGCCCATCCATACTTCTCTTTCATACTACAAACCGCTGACGCATAACATTCATACTTACATTGTCCCTACACTACTCCCCCCAGATTTTACATTAATTTTCTTAGTTTAAAATCTTAACACTAACATGTCCTTTTACAATAATTGTACCTTGTGGTCACATTATCATTTAATACGTTACAATATTATTTACTAAGTTGCACTGTTCACTAGCTTATCATGACTCATGGATTCCTATTACACTGTTCCATGAATAAGTGTCAGGTGTTTGTTTATGCATGGGCTTGCTGTGGTTGCGGGCGTTGTGCTGCCTGTATGTTCCAAGCATTTGTCGTTATCATTTTATTTATCCAATTTTTTATGCGATTGCGACAGTAAATGACTACTCCAAAAATATTAGAAACGCCATGAAAACACCCATTATTGTTATTGTCATGTTGTATTTATACACTTGGGCTTCCACTGCACCATTTTGGGCAAAAATCACTTCTTCCTTGCTGAATGTTTTTCCCATGGTAATGGTGATTGTTTCAGTACTGTGTACTTGTTACCACTAGACTTGTGTTCTTAATAACTTTAATTTGTCTATAATACAACGTATAACCTAGTGAACAGTGTGTTTTGCATTATTTGCATTTTACATAATTGCATGTTTTCCTTTTTTATTTGTACATATTTGCAAAATATGTTGGTCACTCAATATTGCTAAACTACATTTTTTATTTTTGCGGACACCTGTTTTTCAAGGGCCGACTTTAAATTGTTGCTAAACAACAAATACACTTAATGTACGTTAAGGGTTGTTGCCATAAGGACCTACCCTGCCATGAACATAATAATCGCCCCTTGGGGTCCACGGTATTCCTTATGACAACGCCACTAATAAATTACATAAATATTGCTTCATAATACATTCATAGCGGAAACACATTTTTGATACAGCAATCGTATACATTATTTTATTATTACCCTTAAGTAGTTACTTAGTATAGCGTTACTAATTGTTGGCAAAATGATTTGAGACCTGATTGTCCTAAGACATAGTCAAACAGTGGAGTAAAACCCTCCCGAAGTTTGTATGGAAAAAATGTGGACAAGTGTCACCTTTTTTTTTTTTTTTTTTTTGGGTGGGAAATCATCAAATAACTTCTCCCGCTCTGGGTGGAGCAGGAGGGCGTGTCAGACTTTTACTGACTAAAACCCACCCGTGTTCCTTCAGTAGCCCTTAAGCCAGGGGCTGTGGTGTCTCTTTCGAACAAACCCGCACCCCTGGCAGGCATCGACCCTTGCGGGTCCCATCACTTTTTGTGCTGACATCTCTTTGAGGCGCGCGTGGAACACAACGCGCCTTCGACTTGGGCTTGGTCCTTACCGGACAGCGAGCTACCCATTACTCGCCGTCCGCAAGCCCATGCCTACGGTGGCCGGAAATCGGCCTGGGATTCCCGACGCCCAGGGCGTCTCCGTATCCTGCGGCGGCTGGGGTCGCGAGGGCGCAAATGCTGCCTCTCCCTCACGTGCGCCGCCTCCCTCTTCGCGAGCATCACTGCTTCGCTGAAGGAGGTGACGGCTCCCCATGCCCTCTCGCTCCGTACCATGGCCTGGACCAGGGCCGGACGCGAGAGATCGCCGCCGCCGATCGCCTCCACGAGGACACGGCGGTGCTCCGCCCAAGCAGGGCAGACCGCCACCGTGTGCTCCACCGTGTCCTCAGGGCGATCTTCGCAGTGGAAACACCCGGGCGTTTCCTCCCGCCCTATCCGAAACAGGAACCTCCCGAAACAACCGTGTCCGGTGAGGACCTGCGTCAGGCGGAAGGTGAGGACGCCATGCCGCCTCTCAAACCACTCCTCAAAGAGGGGACTTACCGCCGCAATCGTGGCGTGCCCAAAGTGTCACCTTAAGGACGGAATTTAGTATGTTTTGACTGTTAACTACTTATGTATCATTGAACCAATTGAATTAAACGTAATTAGAGGATACAATAGTTTGAAGAAAGAGAGAGGAAGAACGTAGTAATTTTGAAATTCTTAAATGATACAAGAACAACGAGTTACTTTCGGTCCGTGATATATACCCAACTAGTTGCATTGTACAATAAACACTTGTGATTAGGTTACCGGATAAATAAATAGATAAAATCAGGTGTTAATAAGTTTAAAGATGCTAAATGCATTTTAATTTTTGTTAAAGCCTGTGGCTCTGGCTGTGGCTGTGGCTCTGGCTGTGGCTGCGGCTGTGGCTGTGCCTGTGGCTGTGGCTGTGCCTGTGGCTGTGTCAATTAAAAACAATCTTGAAAACAAAGTATATTTCTGCCTGTGGCTGTGCCTGTGCCGATTAAAAACAACCATCGAATCTGCGTTTGCTAATTAATTCCCAAACATGTAGATAAATGAGAAATTAAAAAATAACTTTAAGGGTACACTAGTCGCGGGCTCGAACTCACTGGTGGGCCTGGCTAAAAAGCACGCTGTCTCACCAGGCTTCGCGTCCGACAAAGGTCGTATCAGTGATGAGCAGTTAGACGCTAGTCTACACGCACAACATTATTGAGTGAGCCGCAGGATCAGTTATAGTAAAACAGGCGCGTAAAAAAATAAGAAAACTCCTCTGGAAGATCGGGTTTTCTCAAAAAACCACTGCATAAATCAATGACCAATTAAGTTTATGAACTTTTCGATAATTGAGCTTTGTCAGTACTGACTTAGTTTTTGAGATTTTACACTTCTTTTATTACTTTAACATGTCCAAAGTTATGTTAAATTAGCAAGGAAAACGAATCTTTGTTGTCTCATAACTTTTTATTTTAGTATTCTGTTTCTGTACCGACAATATTAATAATGAGACAAAACCATACTATGTTTAAGTTTTGATGTACATTGTCAAACAGTGGAGTAAAACCCTCCCGAAGTTTGTATGGAAAAAATGTGGACTTGTTTCACCTTAATACCTATATGTAAGCTCAATTTGATAATATTCAAATTGCGCTACGACTTAATAACAGCATCAATTTGCTTTGGATACACTACCTATAATAGATGAGACTCATTGCTCCTACATAAGATTTATTTTAAAATATTGAAACTGACTAGCTTATTCAGTCAAAAATCAAAATAAAATTATTCAAACTAGGCTGGTGTCAGCACTTTTTGAGCGTCAAAAATTACAAAAGACAGTCCCCAAAAACGCCCGCCCTTCACCACTTCGCAATCGCGAAACTGCGGCGACTTACGCAAGGTAATATTTGTTTTTTTTTTAAATACGCTATATTGCTAATCCAAAAATTGTTAGACAAGTCTACTTTGCTCTATGTCAATCGATATTAACTTACAGTATTACCACGTGGGGTGGTGCGGGTAAAACACTATTACTAACCACCGAAAGAGCTCAGAGGGCTATTCTCAAAGTGTCTACTTCCCGCCCTTTCCTTTTTCCTACTAACCTACTATACAAATCTTGTGAAGTTTTAACAGTTCGACAACTTTTTATAGTGGGCATTGTGTTAAAACAACACACAGCTCTACCTTACAGTACAGAATATACTAATAAAAGAAGTAAAGATATCGTCTGTCCACAAAATATAACTAAACATGCTTTTATATCCAAAATTTACCTGTACCTCGGTCCTCTCCTCTATAATAGACTAAACTCGAAAGCAAACATTTATTCCCTGAACTACACAACATGTAAGAGAACTCTCAATGATGCGCTCCAAAGCATGTCTTACGAAGAAACAGAGAATTTACTGACTGTGTTAAAGTAATTTTAAGTGAATATTTACATTAAGTTTTTATAAAATTTAGAAAGTAAGCTACTCTTCATTTATAAAAGTATTTGTCTATTTTCAACTTGTGATTATTTATTAAATTTATAACACTATTTTAGCTCTTTTTGCCTAAAATACAGGATTACCTAGTTCAGGCACGTAATTCTTAGAAATAATATTTACTTATTATATATTTAAGCAAAACTGTATATAATTTTAAGGCTTTTATTTTTTGAATAAATATAATAAATAATAATAAATTCATTTATTTCAGGTAAATTACACCCATTGCCACAAATAGAAATAAAAATACACAAATTATACAAATAAAAACTAAATAAATATATCAAATGAAATTAAGCCATAAAGAAATAAAAAAAATCACTATGTCAAATAAAATAAAATAAAATGAAATTACTTAAATCAAAATAAACTAAATTAGATCAAATCACAGTCACATTAAATCAGACTTTACAACGTAATAAAAAATAAAATTAATATATTCTCTCCGACACTGGTACAGCAACATGTCTGTTGGAACAATGCCGGATGAAAGGGCAGTCCAGCCTTCCCGCAATCATCGATAGTACCGTGTTGGGGCTAACCCGCACCCTGTGCACCAAGGACGCGGCGCGCTTGCGCATGGTCGCGTGAAAGCAGTCGGTGCGCGCCTCTGCGAACATACCCGAGGCACTGCAGTATCGGGGTAACCCCATCACCGCCCTGAACGCGTTATTGTACTGGATGCGGATGGCGCTGTAACTTCTGTTAGAGTAGTGAGCCCACAAACTGCATGAGTACAGCGATGTACAATACGCTCTAAAGAGCGTAGCCTTAACTTTATTTGAGCACCGCGCAAACCTGCGGGCGATCATGTTCGCTCTAACAGACAACGCCCTCCGCTCCCGTTCCATGTCTGCATGATCCTTGAGGTCGACAGTCAAAACATGCCCCAAGTACGTGAACTGGTCAACCCTTTCGAAAGGGACCCCATTTAGTCTTACCGGAGGTATGGTTCCCGGACATCTTGCACTGGCAGTCTCAAAGACCATACACTGGCTCTTCTTTGCATTATACAGCAAACCATGACCACAAGCATATTCCTCGCATATCTGTACCAGCTTCCTCAAGCCGCAGACCGAAGCGCTCATCAACACCATGTCGTCAGCATAACTTAGATTATTTACACATGTACCGTCAATGTGACAGCCGACGTGCTGGCTGCTGAGCGCCACGATCAGACTATTAATATATAAATTAAACAGGGTTGGAGATGTTAAGCCACCCTGCCTGACTCCGCATTCGAGCTGATACGCATCCGACATTGCCCCAGCCCACCTAACACTATTAGACTGGTGCGCATACCAGTACTGGAACATGCTGATGAGATCCGGTGGCAAACCTATGCTCCTCAGCTTGCTCCACAGCAGGTCATAAGCCACCAGGTCGAAAGCCTTGGACAAATCAAGGAAGCACGCATACACGGGTGTCTTACGGTCTGTGTAGTATTTGACGGTGTGCTTAAGACACAGTATAGCACTTTCAGTGGACAGCCGGGGACGAAACCCGAACTGGTTGTCGTGCAGTATTACCGATTTATTTAACTGTGCGTTAAGCAAACCGTCAAACACTTTAGCAATAACAGTGGCAAGAGAAATAGGCCTGTAGTTACTCTTATCAGTAAGGTCACCAGTTTTATTCTTCACTACAGGCACTACCACTGTTTTCATAAAATCGGCTGGTAGGTAGGAATGGCTCACACACAGCGAGTAAAACATGGCCAGGACCCTAGCAATGTGTTTTCCGGCGTGCTGCAGGTGCTCAATGCTGAGCCCATCATGACCCGGAGACTTACCTCTAGAGATAAGTCTTATGGCTTTTGTAACATCTTTCGCCCAGAAGATAGTTCCTACTTCCCGACTACTGACGTCAGCATTGAGCACCTCCGTTGCTGTACCCAAAGGAGACTTTACCGAAAAATGATCCTTAAAAAGATTCGCAATCTCCTTCGGGTCATTCACACCATCGATGCTCACAGGAAGGCCAGGGCGTAAGTTCTCTTTTTTGGTGCCCTTCCAGAAACCGCGGAAATCCCCCTTGCAGTGTTTGACAGCTAGAGCATCCATTTTTATTTGGTCCTGATGATCTTGGCACCATTTCAATCGCGACTTGAATGCTCTTCTGCTATCACACATTTGTTCATACAAAATTCCCGACCTTATTCAAAAGCTATCTTTCGCACCGAACGCAAAGGGTTAGAATTGGACAATATACCAGCAGAGACTCTAATATCACATTTGGCGTACCACAGGGGAGCGTTCTCGGGCCCACATTGTTTCTAATTTACATCAACGACCTATGTGAGTTGGAGGCAGGTGGTGCTCGGGTGTTCTCTTATGCCGACGATACTGCGCTAGTCTTTATCGGCGATAATTGGGATTCGGTGCGGAAGGATACTGAAGTGGGATTGTCCAGAGTTTCCTCCTGGCTAAGAACTAATCTACTTATGCTGAATAGCCAGAAAACTATCTTCATGTGCTTCTCCTTAAGTAATAAAACCCAGCCTGATACTAATTTCAGTGTAAAGTTACATCAATGTCATAATATCCAAGACACTAATTGTGCTTGTCCGACTATCGAGAAGGTTGAGACAACTAAATACCTGGGTATTGTACTTGATCAGCGACTCTCTTGGCATTATCACGTCGCACTGGTCAGTGAACGCCTTAGAAAACTGATCTGGATTTTTAAAATACTGAGACATGTTGCTTCAGCAAAGCTGATAAAACAAATATACATTGCCCTAGCCCAATCCGTTCTAACCTATTGTATTCCTATCTGGGGGGGTGCCACCAAAACTAAATTCTTAGACGTGGAAAGATCACAGCGTGCCCTTCTCAAAACTATTTACTTTAAGCCATACCGTTTTTCTACACACGAGCTTTACAAACTATGTGACCTACTAACTGTAAGAAAGTTGTACCTTCTGATTTCTACCTTAAAAATGCATAAAACAACGACATTTGATCCTAATACTCTCAGGAAAAGAAGGAATCATGGTCGTATAGCTGTGCTTAGAGTTCGTACTGCGTTCGCAAGGCGGCAATATGTTGCCCAAACAACTCTTGTTTATAACGGCATAAGCAAAAAAATTCCTATAAATCAAAAGACAAATTACGCATGTCGGCAAACCGTGATGGCATGGCTAAAATCCCTTACCTATGAAGAAACTGAGGCACTTCTGAATCCGGTAAATTAAAATTTACTATTTAATGATAATATTAAAAATGTTATCGTGGACTAATAATAATATACAATTGTTCATCACATTTCACACTAATAATATGCATATGGTTTCCTTTTCTCTCTTACTCGCTCACACTCAAAGATACTCACACACACACACAAACACACACACACACTTATACACATACATACACATACACTTACACTACTCGGTCGTTATAATATGTCTGAAGTCGGAACCTGAGATGCTTGAAGAGCAATCTTAATGTCAATCACGAAATGGTTCAACATTTTTCAATTTATTCTGTATAAAAATCTTTACTACCTACTTTTTGTCACAAGTCGACCGCCCCATTTCAAAACAAACCGATTATGCCATGATGAGACAGTTGAGTGGCGGATGAAATATAAATTGTCTGAGATTGCGATTTCAAGTATCTAACTTAATTTAATTTCTCTTTTTTTGATTCTCTAGCTTTAGTTTTGCTAATGTACCTACCTACTATGTTAAATTTATATTATTAACAGGCTTTGTATTTTGTTCGTATAGTTATAGAAGAGGGAGGTCTTCTGTTACAGGTATCTCCATACTTAAAAGAAGGCCTCTACAACTAATTTGTTAAACCTGTTGATTACGAAATAAATAATCTTTAATCTAATCTTTAATCTGACTTAGGCCTACCACACATCACCCAATCGAGAAACTTAGATTTAGCCACCCTGTGAGCCTCGCTGACATGTTTGTTCCACCCGGCTATGCGCGGGCCACCCCCACCCTTCCCCGCGCTTCCCCGACTCGCCACTGCCGCATCACGGAGGGCAGTCACAATGTCGGAGTAAAGCGTATCCAGAACAAGCCGGTGGCCACGGTCACTACAAAAACGATCAGCACAACTTATACACTCAGGAGGGAAGTCAATTACTTTAAGTCGTTTATGACACTCTTTGGCGTATAAAGAAACATGTTCCTCACTTTTTATACCCCAAACTACGTCTTTATTTATATTGGTAACTTGAGATGTGACCTTTGGAGATAATAATTTTAAATTACACATAACAATAAGTGGGAAGTGATCAGACCACAGAGTGTCATACTTTATATCTACATTTACAACAGCCTGCTTTGCCGACTGAGTGGTTAAACAGTGGTCCAACCAGCTGCTAGACCCGTGCACATCACTTATAAAAGTAAAAGTACCCGAGTCCAACCCTAGCATGTTTATATCTATACATGACCATTGTTGGTCGTTACATATATGCATAAGTTCAGTATAAAACAACTCACCCGGATCCGCATTAAAGTCGCCTAAAATAAAAACAGATTCGATTCCATATTCGTCAATAATGGCACTTATCTCACTCATACAATCAGTAAAGTCTTGTAAGTGACCGCCAGAGTTAGTTGGTAAGTAAACACTCATAACGATCACTTGTCTATCACTCGTTGTAATTTTAATGGCACAAATACAGGCGTTATCGCACTGTAACACTGACACCTGTTTAAACGTACTATATCTCCATAACAACGCGACGCCGCCATAGGGACGCCCGCGTAGTATCCCCACGGATGTATCAACTGCAGACGTCGCAGTATAACCGAAACCGCTGTCAATCGTGCTCATAAAGGGTATGTCGTGCGGCATCAGCCAAGTTTCCTGGAGACAAACCACGTCACACGTACGGCACAGGTCTCTGACGTCACTGATGGAGCGTTTTACATTCTTGCAGTTAAAACTAGCAAATCGATAAGGCGCACTATCCATTATTTTGTTTTAATATACTACGAGATGGTAGATTGTATACCTCTCTCATATGCGGTGAATATACGATTGGAATGTCAGTATTTTTTAAATGTAATATCTGACTTTCCATATCAATCTTTGCCTGTAATTGCTTCAACAAATTGCTACCTATTAATCCATCATACCTATCGTCAACACTGTAGACATAAAACTTAAGGAACTCTTTATTTCCAAACGTAACCGGTAATTTCCCAGATAACGGTGGGAGGGGTTCACATTGGCGTCGAGTCGACGATGAAGTACCTGGGACGCCGGTGGAACTTCGCGGAGCATTTCCGCCGTTTGGCTCCCAGACTGGAGCGGGCCGGGGCTGCCTTGAAGCGGCTCCTGCCTAATCTAGGGGGGCTAAATGCCTCCTGCCGGAGGCTCTACGCGGGGATCGTGCGGTCCATGGCCCTATACGGGGCGCCGGTGTGGGCGCCTACATTGAGGCGCCAACCAGCTCGCCGGTTGAGGGCGTCCCATAGGGTCATGGCCATCCGGATGATCCGAGGATATCGCACGATCTCCGGCGAGGCGGCGGGCCTCCTTGCCGGATTACCACCATTGGATCTGGAGGCAAAGGTCCTCGCGCAAATGTGGGAGTGGCGCGAGGAGGCCAAACGCCGGAGCATAACTCCGCTGCCGCGGGAAATCGCGGCACAGTGGACAGAGCTCCGGCGGGATCTCATTGTGACATGGAGAGTGCGATTGTCGCAACCCAGTGCTGGGCACGCCACGATTGCGGCGGTAAGTCCCCTCTTTGAGGAGTGGTTTGAGAGGCGGCACGGCGTCCTCACCTTCCGCCTGACACAGGTCCTCACCGGACACGGTTGTTTCGGGAGGTTCCTGTTTCGGATAGGGCGGGAGGAAACGCCCGGGTGTTTCCACTGCGAAGATCGCCCTGACGACACGGTGGAGCACACGGTGGCGGTCTGCCCGGCTTGGGCAGAGCACCGCCGTGTCCTCGTGGAGGCGATCGGCGGCGGCGATCTCTCGCGTCCGGCCCTGGTCCAGGCCATGGTACGGAGCGAGAGGGCATGGGGAGCCGTCACCTTCAGCGAAGCAGTGATGCTTGCGAAGAGGGAGGCGGCGCACGTGAGGGAGAGGCAGCATATGCGCTTTCGCGACCCTAGCCGCCGCAGGATACGGAGACGCCCTGGGCATCGGGAATCCCAGGCCGATTTCCGGCCACCGTAGGCATGAGCTTGCGGACGGCGAGTAATGGGTAGCTCGCTGTCCGGTAAGGACCAAGCCAAGTCGACGGCGCGTTGTGTTCCACGCGCGCCTCAAAGAGATGTCAGCACAAAAAATGATGGGGCCTGCAAGGGCCGATGCCTGCCAGGGTTGAGGGTTTGTTCGAAAGAGATACCACAGCCCCTGGCATACGTGCTAATGAAGGAACACGGGTGGGTTTTAGTCAGTAAAAGTCTGACACGCCCTCCTGCTCCACCCAGAGCGGGAGAAGTTATTTGATGATTTCCCACCCAAAAAAAAAAAAAACCGTAACCGGTAATGGAATAGCTGCCGTTTCACTATGAACGCTCGATGCGTGAGTAGGTACTAACAACTTCGAAGGATTCATACTGTTAATTATTTTTAAAATATGTAATCGCTATAAACGCTAGGGCTTATGAACGACCTAACACTCCCCGTATCTATCATAAAAACTGCTTTTTATTCTGGTATTACTATATCGCTCATTTGGAGCAACAGTGACACAAGTGCAAATTTGTAAACCTTACACTACGCCAGTTTTAAGATTTTTTCGTAACACACTTGAAGATTCTGAACTTTTCTTACAGCTAATGACTATATCTATATTTTATTTTTGTAGTTTGAACTCTGAGCTTGAAAATAGACTCACGTCTTTTTTATTTATCAATCCATATCTATGAGAAAAAAAGATTTTTTTATTTTAAGACTTACAATTGCGTCGTTGTTACCATAGGAAAAGAAATTTCGAGTAGTTATGACCTTTGTTGTCTCTTATAAAATGAAACCAATTTCGATTAATCAACACAATTTGTTTTATTTCAGTAAAAAATAACAATAAATGTCAGTGGCGACATAGATATGGTCCATATTATGTATATAAAAATGGTGTAACCATGGTTACAATATCGCGAAGCTTTATCTAAATTGCACTTCAATAGGAACAATTCACCAATAAATTTAAATAAAATAGGATGCAAAATTAGTTCTTTTGATCTGTCTTAATAAAAACTATCTTTATGGCACAGAAAAATCACAGATGTTTACTACAATATTCTTAAAATCTATAACATCCAAATAGTTATTCTTAAAAGTTAGACTTACGTGTAGGTACGTAACGTTAGATCAATTTTTAACATTTCAACAGTCTCATTATCGTCTAAGTATTCAAGTGACTTGAAAATAAAAAAACTAAATGACAACAATAAAAATTGGCACTCAAGTTGCTTAAAACAAGCTTTCGTAAAATCCAGAATAGCATCTGAGTAATGTATAATTGGGGGTTCTGGATCACTTGCGCTTCGTCTTCGTTCGAGCGCGTAATCCAGAACTATTATACACTACTATAGTAAGTTTCTGATCGAACCTTCACACTGAAATGAAACTTATTATTTGAAATTTCTTTCAAACTGAGCATGTTTTAAGGAAATAAATCTTCTTGCGTTCTGAATTCAATGGAGTAACTGTTTCAGACACTTATTAATGTAATATTTTCCTTTCACAGCGTTTAAATAAAAACATTCAGGAAACTGTACAGCGTGTTGCATTCAAGGATCGTTGTAAATTTCCCAATCTTGTATAACACCTCCACATGAGAAACATGCTGCTTTATCATTTACATTATTTCCACAATAAAAAAATCCAGCATCAACCATTTCCATCACCAATCTTCTCCTTGAATCAGCCGTTGTCCAGTAATGACGAAATGAAATTTTACGCATTTATGCACATTATACATGTCATATCGAGGATTGTAATTATTTTGAGACATTTTCTGTTTACCCACTTCCTAGTTCTTGATACAGATAATTATAAAAGTGTAATGACACACACTTCTGTTACTAGAAACCTATAACGATTAACATTGGATGAGATTGGTAGGGATAGGAAACAGAAACATCTTTAAAAATTATATTTCAAATATTTATTATCGATACACCATTTATTTAAACATATTACATTTTTTAAAGCACATATTTTATCATGATAAATACAACTATACACATCATGAGAATGTTCATATTTATTGTACAAACTTAATAAATTAGGACAACCTGCATCTTCTAAATTATTTATATATATTTTTTTTTTTTTTTACCATAACACTTTTTCTAAACCTTTGGTGAAAACACTTTTATCTCTTAAAATATCTACAATCAAATTCTGATGATTTGAGTAAGGCACAAATCCTTCACTCCAGTATAATTATCTTTCTATTACGTTCAATCCAACTGACTTGCTGTTTCTCTGGTTTCGTCAAATCGTAAAATGGAAATGGTGGCCTAATTAAAAACACCTGAATTTTGTTATTACAGAATACAGCAATTTCCTTGACGATAAACTCATTTGCTTCTGTTTTAAATCCTTGAACATCTACAATGGCAGTCATGATAACCGACGCACTATGTTACTCAAAGGTTTATATTCCACAAGACGATCGTTTATAATTACACAATATCCAGTTGTGTTGTCTGGTATTGGAGCTGAACATTCAATCTCCAATCGTACATCTACGGGACCTGTTTTCAAATTATCGTTTGTCTTCAACAATCTATGATAAAGAGAGGAGCCTTTTCCTTGAAATCGGTTATATCAAGTAACGGGTCTGCAGGACAGTTATAATACGACTGACGAAATTTCACATACATCTCGTATAATATATTATAATTGTTTTCGGTAAACTTTAAGCCTAAAGGTTCGTACGGATAATACTGTAAATTTAAAAATAGTGTTATATTTGTTACTCCACAATGATCGAACAACGAACTGTCTTCGGTTTTACTATTGTTTCTATTAGTTTGTAAGCAAAAAATTACATATCGTGGTTTCTCTAATTGAGATGCAGTCTTAACTAACCAAGAATGCTTAGCGGTTTTAGGAAGTAATGGATACTCGTATAAATCCCAATTTCTAAACGCCATCTGAATAGGTTTATCTCTTTCTAAATGTTTTAGAAGAGCCAGTCGTTCCCGGTCTGACACTTTTATGTGTAGTATACGCCATTATATTCTTTGTACATCTATTTGAAAATTAGCAACGTCGTCAGTTAATATGATGCTATTTAAGTGTGAGTTACTTCTATTTAGTATAAGTTCATGTTTACAATTTATCACAATTTTATTGTAATCCTCTGCAAACCCTAAAATCTTATTTCGAGGTATGATAGCACTAAAATGACCAGCACTTTTAAATCCATCCATATCCCAACCCCATAAGGCCGCAACTTTATTTTCTCCTTCATTCATTGACGCGTATGATTTTATTGTTGACGTTATTCCAGAATTTTTAATACGATCTATTTCAATACCATTCATTTCGTACCTGATGTCTTGAAACAAAGACATAATAGGGTTATTGGTGAACGCAACAGTTTTCTTGATCGGTTTCCCATCTTTGCCGAACAGCTTTGCTTCACCTTCGATGTAAATTGAACTGATGGTAGGACGTATATGTCTTGCTGATGTATGGGGATTCTGATTTCATCGTTTTCTCTAAAGCTATTATTGTAGGGATTATATGAATGGATTTCATAACTTTTGATCGAACTATCGAAGTGCGATAATTCAGTTATCTGTAGTATATTCATACTTTAAAACCTAGAGCTCTAAGAAAACCTTTATTTGCCTCAGTCAATTTCTTAACTTTTTTCTCTTAATTTGCTTCAATCAATTTCTTAACTTTTTTCTTACGTCTATGCACTTTTGTGATTGTGCAAGGAATAAGATGTTTTATTTTCACAGGAGTGTTTTTGTAATATAGTATTATTTTGTTTTTCTTAAATGAAGACGTAGTTGAATATTAAATTCGTCACCAAAGTTAATACAATAACCAAATTGATTAACAATCCTAACAGGTATAGATGTGTACGGTGAACCCGCACATTCATCATTAGATATTACTTGTTATAATTAAGTAGGTGGTTTTGTAAAAATCTTCACAAAATTGGTCGCTAAGAGTCACGTTTGATGATGAGTCGTGAATGTCTTCTAATTCCCAAAACTTGGCTATTTCCGCTATGTTATTGATTGCGACATGGCAGTTGAACCTTTTCCCATTAACGTACGGAACCAAAGCGGCTCCCTTTTTGGCCATGCGAACGCTCAAACAGCTCGCGACTGATGACGCTGAAAAATACCCGCTGGCAGCTTCCGCCGTACAAATCTCCTTTTACATGGACGACTTGTTAAGTGGACATAGCTCCGTGGATCAAGCAAAAGAGTTACAGCGTCAGCTTATCAAGATGCTACAGGGTGCTGGTATTAATTTACGAAAATGGTCAAGCAATAAACCGGAACTCCTGCAAGAGTTAGCAACGGACCAATTGAACAGTCCCTACGAATTTAAGTGTCTTGAATCCAGAAAGACTCTAGGCTTACAATGGACTCCATCTTCAGATACCTTCATGTTCCAGGGCCAAGCGATTCCTGAGGCTAGCGCAGCCACTACCAAACGGCAGATATTGTCAGAGATCTCAAAATTATTTGATCCCCTTGGTTGCCTATCGCCACTGACAATCAGAGCAAAGCTATTATTTCAAGAAACTTCGGTCCTTAGAATCAAATTGGGATCAAGAGCTACCTAAGGTTATGCAAGATAATTGGCAAAAATTAAAACAAGACATCAACTGCATCGACAAATTCTGCATTCCACGTTATTTAGGTAGCATGGAAGCAAAATGTCAATTACACGCATTTTGCGATTCGTCAGATAAAGCCTACGCTTGCGTTATTTACTTAGTAACAAACAATCATAAGGGTGAATACACATCAAGAATCGTCGCTGCAAAAACAAAGTTAGCACCAGTTGCGAAGAAAGCAACACTACCGCGACTGGAACTCTGTGGAGCGCTACTTTTATCACAACTGGTGAAGAAGGTTACCGATTCCTTGGGAAACAAAGGAATGTCTCTTCACGCATGGACAGATTCCATGATAGTCCTAGGCTTGCTGCATGGGAATGTATCTAGATGGAAATAATCTGTAGCTAACAGGGTGAAACAGATAACCAAGGTCATCCCAGCAGAATTCTGGAACCATGTCTGCTCGGAAGAAAATGCAGCTGATTATGCAACATGTGGAGTAACGGCTCATCAATTGTTACATCATTCGTTGTGGTGGAAGGGCCAGAATGGCTAAAAGGTTTGGATAAAAAAGATTCAATTAAGATGATATACCATGCCCCCATCATCGAAACAAAGACACTCACTAGTGTGAACTTAACTTTAGTGAAAAATAACTTAACATTTATAAGCGAATTACTTCAAAGCTATAGTTCACTGACACGAATTGTACGAATTATATGCTGGATATTACGTTTCATCATGCGAACTCGTGACAGTCATATTTCAACACATGATTATTTTTTATCGTCATTAGAAATAAATAACGCATATTTTTTAATTATTAAAGAAGTGCAAGCACTAGAATTTTATAAAGAATTGCAGGATATTCAACGTAAACGTTTGTTGCGCCACTTCTTCTTCCCAGCTAAAGCACTAGGAAGTGTCGAAGGGTGGGCGTTTTTGGGAACTGTCTTTTGTAATTTTTGACGTTCAAAAAGTGCTGACACCAGCCTAGTTTGAATAAATGACTTTTGATTTTGATTTTGAAACAACAAGTAAACTCTAAAAGCAAGATTTGCAGTTTATATCCATTTGTGGACCAAAACGGTTTATTGAGAGTTGGTGGTCGGTTACACCACGCCAGAATAAACATTTCGGCGAATCACCCTATCATACTACCAAGCCACAGCCGACTTACTGACCTTGTTATCAACTGGGCTCGCATAACAACTTTGCACGGTGGACCCAGTTTAACACTATCTTATACTGATATAAATACTGGATTGTCAGTGGTATCAGAACTGTGAAACGACAGCTGAGACTGTGTGTGAAGTGCCGACGGTTTAAAAACGAAGTTAATCAGCAAATCATGGCAGACTTACCCCGAGCTAGTGTCACCCCGTCAAAACCATTTACACATATTGGAGTCGTTAATCTAGAAATCAACGATGTCGTCCTCCTTGCCGGATTACCGCCATGGGATCTGGAGGCAAAGGTCCTCGCGCAAATGTGGGAGTGGCGCGAGGAGGCCAAACGCCGGGGCGTTACTCCGCTGCCGCGGGAAATCGCGGCACAGCGGACAGAGCTCCGACGGGATCTCATGGCGACATGGAATGTGCGATTGTCGCAACCCAGTGCTGGGCACGCCACGATTGCGGCGGTAAGTCCCCTCTTTGAGGAGTGGCTTGAGAGGCGGCATGGCGTCCTCACCTTCCGCCTGACGGAGGTCCTCACCGGACACGGTTGTTTCGGGAGGTTCCTGTTTCGGATAGGGCGGGAGGAAACGCCCGGGTGTTTCCACTGCGAAGATCGCCCTGAGGACACGGTGGAGCACACGGTGGCGGTCTGCCCGGCTTGGGCGGAGCACCGCCGTGTCCTCGTGGAGGCGATCGGCGGCGGCGATCTCTCGCGTCCGGCCCTGGTCCAGGCCATGGTACGGAGCGAGAGGGCATGGGGAGACGTCACCTCCTTCAGCGAAGCAGTAATGCTCGCGAAGAGGGAGGCGGTGCACGTGAGGGAGAGGCAGCATATGCGCCCTCGCGACCCTAGCCGCCGCAGGATACGGAGACGCCCTGGGCGTCGGGAATCCCAGGCCGATTTCCGGCCACCGTAGGCATGGGCTTGCGGACGGCGAGTAATGGGTAGCTCGCTGTCCGGTAAGGACCAAGCCCAAGTCGACGGCGCGTTGTGTTCCACGCGCGCCTCAAAGAGATGTCAGCACAAAGGGCCGATGCCTGCCAGGGGTGCGGGTTTGTTCGAAAGAGACACCACAGCCCCTGGCATACGGGCTACTGAAGGAACACGGGTGGATTTTAGTCAGTAAAAATCTGAAACGCCCTCCTGCTCCACCCAGAGCGGGAGAAGTTATTTGATGATTTCCCACCCAAAAAAAAAAAAACGATGTCGTCCTCATTCGTGAAGAAAACACACCTCCAGGTAAATGGGCTATGGGTCGAGTACAGCTTCTGCACCCTGGGAAGGATGGAACCCCTTCGCGACCCTTGATACAGGATGTGAGCCAGTCTACCTCCACATCACCACCAGTTTAAGTTGTAAGTAAGAGACCCCCCCCGCGACCACGCAGGCAGGCAACGCTAAATAGCCCTTTCATGACGACATTATTAATGCTTTTGTTTGTATCACCCAGTTCACAGCAAAAACTGACGTCATACTATGTAACCCCAATTACTACGGATCAAGGACTTTACTTCGACAAAGTGTCCGACCTGCAAGTTATCAAGAACGATTGGAAACTCATTGTATTTTACAACATGTCCACGTTCTATCGCGGAGTATCCGAGGTAAAGGGCTACATATCGTACTTGAAGCAAACAGCTGATCGCATGGGTTCACAATACGACAATGTCATCATACAACTAGAACACGAAGTAAAGGAAATCGAGCATTACCAAGCGCTTCTTGAGAATCCACATTAAAGAAGGCACAGACGTGGGTTAATCAACGGAGTGGGCTACTTGGCAAACACATTATTTGGAGTGCTAGACAAAAACTTCGCTCAACTTATACG
This sequence comes from Polymixis flavicincta, assembly GCA_949987655.1. Lineage (NCBI taxonomy): Eukaryota > Metazoa > Arthropoda > Insecta > Lepidoptera > Noctuidae > Polymixis > Polymixis flavicincta. The sequence continues at coordinate 8,334,196 of OX465202.1, read as the reverse complement.
GGTTGACGCCACCGCTCCGTGTTAAAATTCTTAAACTGTGTTTAAAGTGCATAAAACGGCGAAAAAACAATATAGTTAAAATCTACACTAAAGCAGTGACAATTTGTGCGCAAAATACTAGTGAAATAACTACGTTAACCTTCAATGTGATCAGTTTTAAAAACAAAACGAACAGAAAAATCGTTAAAAGTGCACGCTTCTGGACTTTGACCCCATAACCGAGACAAAGAAATCGTGATTACCACAAACACCTTGCATGCGCACCTGTTTACCGTTTGGTTATTTGAAACAGTATCTCACTGAGTCCGTGGCTTAGCGGCGCGGCGCACTTTCTCAATCCTTGCAGTTCGAGTTCGAATCTCATAGAAGTAGATTTGTTTTGGCTTTTTGTTTTTGTAAATCTCTTTTTGAGATATCACCTGATTTTGTGATCGTTTTCAAAAAATTTGCCAATATTAATAGCTGTTTTTTATCAAAATGCAAAGAACCCCACCCAAAACACCCGTGACTCATGGGCAATCACTTTCCGAACCAGACTTAACGTCAGCAACAAATAAAAAAACAGACTCAAAATCGGATGAATTCAACGTAACTGTGCGGAGCAAACGTATTCGCTTGGATGACTCTCCCTTAAACGACCAATATCCTATACCCTACCCAGAATTTCATGCGTTCAAAATTGAGCTACTGGAAATGCTGTCGAAATGGAAAACCGATCAAGAACGTCACTGTCACGGCAGAGACATTGAAGAATATTATAAGACAGGAATTGGGAACTACTATAAAAAGTTCAATTAAGGAGTTGGTGGCAGAACAGCTTTCTAGCATTAATGAGCGTTTGAACGACTTTCACGGCTCACCACAGTTCTTTAACGAGAAGTTCTAGGAATTTAATTAGGAATTTAGTTAGGTATATATATTATATTTATAGTTTAAATAGTTTTATGCACTTAATTTCTTCTCATTTATTGCACCTACCACTGTTTGTCTCTGCATCACCCAAAGGTCGACTGGTAGAAAATGCCTATGGCATTAAGTCCGCCTCTGTACATGTGTGTGCATAAAGTATAAATAAATAAATAAGAAAGGGATTCCACCATTACAAATCTGCAAGCCGACAATGAGCGTTTGAAATCGAATGTCAACGAGTTAACAGCAAGGTCTGGTTGAACAACATTTACGAGAAAGTCATATCGAAATTAACGGTATACCCGAGAACAAGAACGAGAACTTAGCAAATACACTAATTAATCTATCTACAACCATCGGAAGTCCTTTGAATGACACAGATATTCTGCAGATCACTCGAATCGCGAAGCTAAACAAGCACAACGATCGAGCACGTTCTGTCATAGCAAAATTGCAGTCTCCAAGACAGCGTTTTTTTATTTTTTTTGGGTGGGAAATCATCAAATAACTTCCCCCGTTCTGGGTGGAGCAGGAGGGCGTGTCAGACTTTTACTGACTAAAACCCACCCGTGTTCCTTCAGTAGCCCGCATGCCAGGGGCTGTGGTGTCTCTTTCGAACAAACCCGCACCCCTGGCAGGCATCGGCCCTTGCGGGCCCCATCATTTTTTGTGCTGACATCTCTTTGAGGCGCGCGTGGAACACAACGCGCCGTCGACTTGGGCTTGGTCCTTACCGGACAGCGAGCTACCCATTACTCGCCGTCCGCAAGCCCATGCCTACGGTGGCCGGAAATCGGCCTGAGATTCCCGACGCCCAGGGCGTCTCCGTATCCTGCGGCGGCTGGGGTCGCGAGGGTGCATATGCTGACTCTCCCTCGGGTGCGCCACCTCCCTCTTCGCAAGCAGTACTGCTTCGCTGAAGGAGGTGACGGCTCCCCATGCCCTCTCGCTCCGTACCATGGCCTGGACCAGGGCCGGACGCGAGAGATCTCCGCCGCCAATATCCTCCACGAGGACACGGCGGTGCTCCGCCCAAGCCGGGCAGACCGCCACCGTGTACTCCACCGTGTCCTCAGGGCGATCTTCGCAGTGGAAACACTCGGGTGTCGGCGCACCACATATGCGCGTGATCAACGGCGGAAAGGCGCGGGGTGTCGGGGTACCGAACCCGGAGAAGACGACCGCTGCGCGCGCTCCACATCACTCAGCTCACAGACGCGCTCCACTACGGGCATTTCATTGTTCATTTCTAATCGTTATACATTGTTAATTATGGTATTACACCTATTTTAATACAGTCCACTTCTTTTTTCATTTATAAGCCCAGTTGATAGTCCAGGGTCGATAATTTTTAAAACCAAAAAAAATCATAATAGGATGAAACCCATTAGAAAAGGAGGGAAATATGATAAAAATGAAAGGAAAAATAATTTACGGGCGATCTGAGGTTGGGAAGGGGATGGGGGTGAGTTTTTAAGGGTAAAAAACGGTTTTTCTCGATTTCCGGCAAAACTAAAAGTCCTATCGAAAAAAGTCAAATGGAAAAGTTGTAGATAATAAAAAGATCTGAAACTTTTGTATTTACACTTTTTTCACATAACCTCAAAATTTATGTGAAAAATTCAAAAAACCAAGTTTTTGGTTTTTTATTTTTATCTTTTACAAAAAAATTTTTTTAACGAAATTTTGTGAAAACTTACCTTTTATGTCCCAAATACGCTGTAATTTATTTAATTAAAAATATTTATTTTTTCACCTTATTTTGAATTAATATCGAAAAAACACCCTAATTTTCAATCGAAAATTCACCCGTCAAAATATCAGCTTTTTTCAAAAAGTTCGTGTGGTTTCTGTTCGTTGAAATCTCTACTTTCCGATGGTGAAAAAAAAATATATGTTACTATGGTAAATCTTCTCAGAAAACGCAAAAATTAAAAAAAAAACTTGAATTTGAAAAAAAAAATTAATTATTATAAATAATTTTGAGCTATTTATTAAAATTTAGACTTTAATTACTCGAAAAACGTTAGATTACATGTGACGTTGATAACAAAAAAATTGCAAATAAAAATATACTACTATAATTAACAAACAAATAAGTTAATTAAATTAATATTTAAAAAGACATCTACAATATTTGGAGAAAGTTGTCTAATTTTCTTTAAATTATATGCGTAGATGCTTATTTATAACTATTTTGAGATAAATTATATATATACCTGAGTGACCTACGAAAAATTGTAGCCCATCAAAAGGTATTTCGTGGAGAAGTGGGGAAGGGGCTAGGCGGGTCTGGGTCTTACTACATACATACCTACTATTATATACTATATATTTCGTAGCAGCTGTTACAACCGCTAGCCTAACCAGTATTCGAAATACAGTACAGTATACAACATCGTTTATAAAAATACACGTGCACGCTGAGTTTCTTGAAGATAATTGTGACAAGTTTACTTAAAAAAACAATAAAACTTTTCGAATCTGCATAGGAAGGTAAATACTATCTCTATTTTTATCTGTATCAATCAACTCAACCATAAAAATCGTAATATTTTCTTTAAAAAATAGTATGCTTAACTTAACATAACCTAAAGATTGAAATTAAATGATATTTTAGTACAAGATAAAAAAATAATTATCTCCTTAATTTTGCACAAACAAATTTAGTTAATCCCATGAAAAAAAATATATTTCAAAATCTATAAAAAATATATTTAAAATCTATAAAAAATATATAAAATATATATCGTAAATATATTTCTAATAAAACAAACTTTTGGCCGATTTTCATATATATTTTATACTTTTTTATAGATTTATAATATATTATTTATACATTTTGACATTGAAAGAAATCAATGTCAAAATGTATAAATAATATTTTTTTTTTTCATGGGAGTTTATTCACGATTAAATAGTGAAGACATTATTAATTCGATTTTGTCTTTTCAGATTATCAGTATGGATGAATCAGTTTGTATCATTTGCAATTTTCGAATTCAAGTTTTTTTTTGAATTTTTGCATTTTCTGAGAAGATTTACCATAGTAACATATATTTTTTTTTTTACCATCGGAAAGTAGAGATTCCAACGAACAGAAACCACACCAACTTTTTGAAAAAAGCTGATATTTTGACGGGTGAATTTTCGATTGAAAATTAGGGTGTTTTTTCGATATTAATTCAAAATAAGGTGAAAAAATAAATATTTTTAATTAAATAAATTACAGCGTATTTGGGACATAAAAAGGTAAGTTTTCACAAAATTTCGTTAAATTTTTTTTTTTTGTAAAAGATAAAAATAAAAAACCAAAAACTTGGTTTTTTGAATTTTTCACATAAATTTTGAGGTTATGTGAAAAAAGTGTAAATGCAAAAGTTTTAGATCTTTTTATTATCTACAACTTTTCCATTTGACTTTTTTCGATAGGACTTTTAGTTTTGCCGGAAATCGAGAAAAACCGTTTTTTACCCTTAAAAACTCACCCCCATCCCCTTCCCAACCTCAGATCGCCCGTAAATTATTTTTCCTTTCATTTTTATCATATTTCCCTCCTTTTCTAATGGGTCTCATTCTATTATAATTTTTTTCACTTTTCATTATTTTTAAAGGCTTCTACCCTGGTCTATGAGCCCATTCAATGGTCCTTCGATTGCGCAAAATAATACTAGTTTTGCCGTAATTAACGCCGTTAACGTCGTCGGTCGTCTTATTCACCTGTGTGGACTTTGACCGCTCGCGGACACCACGCGGTTTTTTTTTTTTTTTTTTTTTGGGTGGGAAATCATCAAATGACTTCTCCTGCTGAGTAGAGCAGGAGGGCGTGTCAGACTTTTACTGACTAAAACCCACCCGTGTTCCCTCAGTAGCCCGTATGCCAGGGGCCGTGGTACCTCTTTCGAACAAACCCGCACCCCTGGCAGGCATCGGCCCTTGCGGACCCCACCAGTGGCTGCTGACATCTTTGACGGCGCGCGTGAGGAACACAACGCGCCGTCCCGTCTACCACTTTTCGGCCGCAGAGGATAGGGAGAGCGGCTGACGCTATACCGACACTCCTCTTCCCCTGCGGCCCCACCGCGTCCGCCATCAAACGGTGGCGGCCCCGTCCAGGCCACGGAAGGGAAGAGCGCTGCTCAGAAGCACCGGCACTCCTCCTCTACCGCAGCCCGTAACCCTCAGCCGCGATGCCTCCCATTCGACATCGCGGCCCACCTCAGTTGCGGTGCACCTCACCGCAACCTACTTTTTGGCCGCTACGTCAATGGCTTGAAGGCAAAAGCCCTGACGAGCGGCCCCACCGTTGGGTTCCTCTTGGCTTCACCGTGGGTGGGAGACCACGGTTACTAAGCCCCCCCGCAACGACAATGCGGGAACCCACTCGGGGGGGGACACCACGCGGTGCGACCACGAAGAAAGGAACAGAGAAGTCGTTCCCGAAGCAACCTGCATCGTCATCGTGGGAGCTGATGTCATTCTTTGGGAGTATAATACTGTATTTGAGTGAGTCCGTTCCAATTAGTTATTTTTCTGCTTTCTTTTACTTTCCGAAAATCGTTGTTTCATCTTCCAATCTTCCAGTTTCCATACAGTGCTTCATTATTAGTGTTTTCAGAGTATTTTCTATGGCACTGCTTGTTGAATACGCATAATTTGTATCGAAAACGCATGGTCATTAGCTAAATTGCACTTTGTTACCGCGTGTCGAGTCGTTGACCTTGACACTGATTCTCGATCCCATTCATTAACGCACATCTGTTTTGCAGTTTTTTATCTATTAAGTTCATTAGCATTAGTGCATACAGCTGTTAAGTATTTAACTTTACAATGGCAGATAATTTAAAAACATTGATAAAGAAACGTAGTTCAAGTAAATCGAAGCTTACTGTTTACAGCAACTATTTAAACTTAATCAAAAGTAGTTCCGCAATTTCTGAGTTGCAACGGTTAGATTTAGAGGAGCGTTTTAATAAATTCGAATCCTTACACACCGACTTTGATGCCTTACAGACACAGATCGAAGTGCTTTCCGATGACAACGAGTCTGCATTGGCTGAGCGTGAGGACTTTGACCGCCAGTTTTTCAACCTCGTGGCACTCACGCGCAGCTTGCTCGGTGTCTCGGCCAACGGTGCTGCGTCGGAGGCGGGCTTCAGAGATGCTAACTCAGGTGCACATGTTTCATTTAGGAATTCTTTTGTTCGTTTGCCTAAAATAGATTTACCTCATTTCGATGGGAACTACCAGTGCTGGCTTGAGTTTAGGGATACCTTTGGGTCATTGATTCACGACAATTCCAGCATAAGTGATATTAATAAGTTCCACTACCTGCGAGCTTCACTCCAGGGAAATGCGACTTTGATTATTAAAAACATTGACTTCAAAGCCGATCATTATAATCTTGCGTGGGACTTGTTGTGCGAACGTTACAATAACAACCGACTTTTAGTTAAAAATCATTTTCAAGCTTTATTTGACATCGAGCCCATCACAAAACAGTCAAATGTTTCCATCAGAAACCTTGTAGATTGTATTAATAAAAATGTTAGGGCACTAACTACATTAAAAAAGCCCACTCAATATTGGGACGATATTATTATTTATTTTATGGTTAAGAAATTAGATTTAACAACAAGTCGTGACTGGGAAGAACATAGAAACAATACGTATAAAGATGATCCTACTTTAATTCAATTTTGTTCCTTTTTAACTAGGAAAACGGACTGGTTAGAATCAGTGGAGTCTAATCATAGTTCTTCTGAAACGAATACTATTGTCGCCTTAAATAATAGTCATTCACATAAAACTGATTCAAAACATAATATTAATAAAAACAGTAAATGTCCACTTTGCTCTCAAGCACATACTTTATTTAAATGTGAATCTTTTAGAAATTTGTCAATAGAAAATCGCATACAAAAGGCAATTGAATTTAAAGTCTGTATTAATTGCTTACGCTTCGGACATATTTCTAAGAAATGTAGATTTTCACATTGCAAATATTGCAAAACAAAGCATAATACGCTCTTGCATTTAGAAAGTAACGAGCCCAAGCTTGTTTCCGATCCATTGCCTTCTGCCATGCCTTGTACACTGCCTTCTGCTTCGCCTTCTTCAAATGTTGTGCTTTCAGCCAATTTCATGCAGCTTGCTACTTCTGCGCATGTTTTACTGTCCACAGCTATGGTGAACGTGATTGGCGTGACAGGTAAGAAGTACACAGCGCGCCTATTGCTGGACAACGGCAGTACGGCGAACTTTGTTACGCAGAGCTTATCAGAGAAGCTGGGTTTGTTACGACGCGGTACGAGCACCAAGGTAACGGGTATTAATAATCACATATCCACCGGTACACAGTCTTGTCACCTCACTATAGAGTCTTTATGCTGTGCCTTTACTGTAGATATCGAGTGTCACATTTTGCCTGAAATCACAAAGGTTCTACCGTCTTCATTCGTGCATATCAATCACGTCCCTATACCTTCAGGTCTTAAGCTAGCAGACCCGAACTTTAACGTTCCGTCGGTCGTAGACATCCTGGTAGGGGCTGAAGTTTTCTGGAATGTCTTAGGTAGCAAAACGATAGACTTAGGGAAAAACCTACCTAAATTATGCGAGACCAAGTTAGGTTGGTTGTTTTCAGGTAGTATTTCGCACCAGTCATGTTTTTCCGCTAATCATTTTTGCCATCATTCCAATGTCACTCCCGACCTCACTCAATTTTGGGAGCTTGACAACGTCGCTTCAAAACATTCACTCTCGCTTGAGGAGAGAATGTGTGAGCAGTCTTTTGCTCAAACCACCGTCCGTAATGATGGTGGGGGATTTGTCGTCACTATGCCTTTAAAAGGGGATCCTAGTACATTAGGTCATTCATTTATGAACGCTAGGAATCGTTTTCTTTCCCTTGAACGGCGATTTACGCGCGATCCATCATTTCATAAAAAATATAATGAGTTCATGAGTGAATATGAACGCCTAGGTCATATGACATTAGACTCAGACTGTACTCCATCACCAGAAAACTCCATGAATAAATATTACATTCCACATCATGGAGTCATTCGCAGTTCTAGCACCACTACACAACTACGCGTAGTATTCGACGCATCAGCTGCTACCAGTTCAGGGGTGTCGCTTAACGACATTCAAATGATCGGTCCCGTAGTTCAAGACGATCTGTTTTCTATTTAACACGTTTTCGTCAGCATAGGTATGTGGTCTCAGGTGACGTGGAAAAGATGTACAGGGCCATAGAGTTAAATCCAGTTCAACGACCTCTTCAAAAAATTATTTTCAGATTAGAACCTTCAGAACCTCTTAGAACCTACACTTTAAACACGGTTACCTATGGTACCGCTTCTGCACCCTATTTAGCCACTAAGTGTCTTGTAAGTCTGGCTGATAACATTGAGGACAGGCTTGCCCAATGTGCCATTCGACGTGACTTTTACGTCGATGACTTTCTTAGTGGAGGGAATACCATAGCTGAAACTGTTGACATTTCAAAAAAGGTACATTCTTTTTTATCATCTGCAAAATTCAATTTACGTAAATGGCGGTCAAATAATCCTCAAATTCTTAAAGAAATTACACGTAGTAACGAGTTACATAATACTTTAAATTTTTCTGAGCAAGGTCCAAACTCATCTCAATCCAAGACTTTAGGTCTTAACTGGGTTTGTGATTCTGATTCACTTACATATACCATAAATATCACCTCCACCACTAAAGTCACCAAACGTCATGTTCTTTCCGTTATCAGTCAAATCTTTGACCCACTGGGCCTCGTTGGTCCATGCGTCGTCGAAGCAAAGATAATTATGCAGCGTCTATGGCTGGACAAGTATGACTGGGATGACGAAGTATCGCACGAAATTAGAAACCTTTGGTCTACATTTGAAGGCACAATAACAGCTTTAAATAATTTAAAAATTCCTCGTTGGGTTTGCGTGAAGACTCTGTTACGCATGAAGTACACGTCTTTACCGATGCGTCCGAGAGGGCGTATGGCGCATGTGTGTACATTCGGTCATGTAATGGCAGCGGAGCCATAGGCGTACAACTTTTAGTCTCTAAAAATCGTGTAGCGCCCATCAAACTAACGACGATACCGAGGCTTGAACTTTGTGGAGCTTTGTTAGGTGCAAGGCTGTGTACTAAGGTTCAGGAATCGCTTACCATGCCCATTCATAAATGTAGATTCTGGTGCGACTCAACCATAGTCCTGGGTTGGCTCTGTACTCCTTCTAACCAATTAAAAACTTTTGTCAGAAACAGAGTCAACGAGATACAGGAAATTACATGTGGTCATACCTGGAGCTACGTACCGTCGAAGGACAACCCGGCGGATCTTGTTTCCCGTGGCCTCAGGGCCGACATAATCATAGACACACCTCTGTGGTGGTCTGGACCCTCATTTCTACAATATAATGAAAATGAGTGGCCCAGTATGCCAAACAACGGGAAAGATAGTCTGCCGGAAGTAGTGACTCATTTCATTGGTAGTGATAGTAACAATCATTCATTAAGTAGTAATCATTCAGATGTAACCATTCATTCATCAATCATCCATGATTTATTATTGCAGTATTCTAGTTTAACAAAAATTTCGAAATATATTTACGTATGTACAGTCGCCAGCACGTCAAGCTAAACCCTATACATAACTATAACTACGACGCGCCATGCAGTGTTAGAAAGAAAGTATCATAGACGTGATTGGTGGAAGTTTAAACGTTTCTAAAATTGCCCAATTGCTGCACATACTAATATTTTCGAGCCAATTATCATGTTTTACTAGGAATAAGCCACACCCACGCCCCCCTGCGCGTACGTCACCGCTCCCAAGTTTCACTCTGCGTTCGTTTATTCTTTACGTCAGTCAATAAAATTTCGTGAAGTCGTCCTGTAGTCGTCCTGTGCGTGAAATTAGTAACTTTAAAACTATTAAATAATATTAATATGGCGACTGGCATGGCGCCTCAGTTGACGCAAGTTGAAAGAGAGTGTATCATAGCGCTTCGATTGAGTGGATGGGTGACAGAGATTTGTCGGCTGACGGACATAACGGTGAGTAATATTTTATTTTAATGTTTAATTAAAATAACCAAAGGCAAATAAAAAAAATGTGTCTTATGTGTTTTTCTATAGAATATTCGAAATAAGTTAACAGAAGGGTTAATTAAGTAGGTATCGTCTTTGTGTTCTTTTTTAAGAGTTTCTGATAATGTTAGTTATTAATGGTGAGCGCTGTTCCAAGTAGAGTGTAGCTGCTAGCTGCAGCACTCCCCCCCCCCCCCCCCGTGAAAGCTTAAATTCACAATGAACTATTGTTTTTGATTCCATTATGATTAAGTCATGAAATAGGTATTCTAAACTAAAAGTTAATCCAGTAAGTAGCTAGTGATAGGATTAAATACTTACCTACGCAATTACGCACTTTCTTTTAGTCCGTTGAAACATTGCTGGGTCAAGCGTGTTCGCGAGCCCAAGTTTAGTTAGAATCTAGTTACCACGAAATCGGATTGTAAATGTTTGGTAAAGGAAGCGATGTTTGTGTGTAAATAAATAATTTAATGATTATAAGTTAGCTACCTATTACTGTAGGGGCTTGTGGCTAGGTAATAACAGCCACACGGGTCGATCGATCAGGTTAAGCTACGCTTGAGCGGTTGGTCCATGGATGGGTGACCATCTTCATATACCAAGACACTTCCGTACCTCGGAAAGCACGTTAAGCCGTTGGTCCCGGCTGTTATTTGTGGATCTTTGACATTCGTTAAAGATCGGTGGAAGCCCGAATGTCTGACAACCAGTCATATCAAGGGTATTGTATTACCCAGTAACTGGGTTGTAGAAGTCAGATAGGCAGTCGCTCCATGTAAAATGCTGATATTCAAATGCATTCGGTTATACTGGAAGCCGACTGTAACATAGTTTGGAAAAGGCTAGGCAGATTATATTTTGTAGGAAATTATATTTATGTTTTAATACATGTTTGCCTGTAGTAATAAATTAAGTAAAAATGTGCCAATAAACTATAGCTATTTGTTTCGTTCCAGAAAAAACAAAACGTTTTACTTCTGGCTTCGGGCGGCGGCGGCGGTGGCAAGAAAGCGGAACCCTAGAAGCCCACCACCGCCAACTCTAGGCGAGAACCAAGACGGCGGACGATGCGACTATGGTCGGTGCCGATCATTTTTTGACCACACGAGCGTACAGCGTGAGTCCATGCATAGCTTAGCTTGTAATCACACTTATCACATTAACTTATTCATTATTTACTTATACCTACATGGTTTTCCTGAGAAGTGAAAAACAACATTGATTAAAATAGGTAATACCTACTACCTAATAGACATGTTGTAAGGGCGCTCGGCGCGCACTCAAACCGGTTTTACGCGCGCCGGCGGACCAGACTCAGTAAAAATTATTACTATTAGATAAATGTTTAGTTGTCTACAACGCTCCCCAACAAAGGCGGAAGTACGCAATACGACAGATTATTTATCTGTCTATGTTTATATTTTGAAGAATAATAATTTTAACCGTCACATACTCATTTAGTCAAGTTGGCCCGTCCCGTACCATTTTTCATAATAATTTTTTTTTTATGTAAGTATGTATTGAAATTGACAATATTTATTTGTTTTAGATTTCAATAGACACCGTCAGAAGGCGCCTGAAGAACGTTGGAAAGAAATGCCGCCGTCTTGCCAAGATTTTAATGACCTAGGCGCATTAGGAAGCACACACTGAGTGCACGGTGCATAGTGTCGTAGCCTTAGCTTTAGATGACGAACTCCGATTCTAGGGCACTAGTAAATAATGCACTTTATTCACCCGGGTTTCCGTAGGAACCAATCCTATGTGTTCATACAGCTCGTGGTCAATGTAAGTGCCAAGTTTCACTGAAATCGGTTTTTCCGTTAGCGTGAAAAAGTAACAAACAATATCTATCCATTCCCACAAACTTTCACAATAAATAGTAGCACGGTTTTACAATCCATAAGTAGTATTTTCATTTTGTAATTATTTTATTTATCAAAATAAAAGAATTAAGGTTTCTAAGCATTGTTTCTCAAACACTGATTCTTTCTTCCATTGCTCGATTTGGGAAAGACGCCAGTCATGTCGTTCGTTGATGTTGTGTAATAATTAGAAATCGGATTATCGGATGCATATTTAATTTACCTAAAGTTCATTTTTCGTTATGAAAGTATGGAAGTGGCTTCTTAAATTATTATTTTTGTAAAAAATATCCCGGGATTCCAGGAACACCGGGAATTTATAAAGCTTTCTAGTTCAGGTGTTTAGTATGGAAGCCACTTTTAAAGTATTAGGATTGCATAAGTATTCAGATGCATATTTATTTAAAACTAGCAGCGCTCCGCGGTTTCACACGCGTAGTTCCCTTTCCCGTAAGAATACGGGGATAAAATATAGCCTATATCACCCGGGGATAGTGTAGCTTCCCAACAGTGAAAGAATTTTTCAAATCTGTTCAGTAGTTTTGGAGCCTATTCAATGCAAACAAACAAACAATCAAATCTTTCCTTTTTATAATTTTAGTATAGCAAATAAAATACATGTGTATGTAGAGTGTAAGTCTGTAAGAGAAGGAATAGTGTGAGTAGTAATGTGCCGTTCCCGAAAATGTTCCCAAAAGAATCTTTCCAGTGCCCGGGAATATTCCCAATTGCTGGGAATGGGAACGTGTCGGTGAAACCACATAGAATTATAATAAAAATAAAAATATAGTAACATACTAAGTTACTGGTAAGATTTAGTAAGTAAGTAGAAGTGACATGTAATAAGTGCTCATTTACTAACTTGTCGTTCAATTTTGCATCCTATACTTAATCAGAAAACATACACCGACCCTTTTCCAAGTTTTTTGAAATTGACCGCGCTACCTTTATTACTAATGAGCGGCAGGCTAAACAATAGCCGTCTTATTACAAAACGCGATCTAAATTTAGTACTGTGATTGTTACTAGGTTTAAACCATGACTAAATAAAACGTTATTATAAAATGAAGTTTATCTCTAGTTCTTGAACTATCTTTGGTACCAAAGTTAGTCCGCTGAGACCCCTAGTTTATCTTTGGATTTGACAGAAGTACCAATTAATTTGAGGTTAGCGTTGAATAAATAAGTGTCTTTTTATTTAAAAATCGATAGAAATGGTTATTTATGTGATTGACTTGATGGATTTGGATGATTTGGATATGCTGGAGACGTCTCGGTGATCTTACAGACATCGCCATCGTGTTAATTTTTTCGAATTGCGTGACGAAGATTTTAGATATAAATATGGGTTCACAAAACGTTTTGGTCAATTAATAGTTGATATTTTATGTGAAGACTTATCCCACGACCCTCGAGGATGCCCATTGAGTCCTGAAGTGCAAGTGGTTTGCGCATAACGCAACTGGGCTCGACATGAAATAGATACCCTGGTCGATGCTACTATAACATTAGACAAAATCCTAATAATGTACTAGGTACCTAATAATATCGTTTTATTCATAGATTCACAGCTGATTTGCATGGTTTGGTTTAACTAGTTGTCAGCAAAACTGCATTTATTTATTAAAACGGACGCAACGTAAACATTCGTCTCAAATTACGCACGTGACGCTGTCGCCGAATTTAATGCATTCCACTTCACGCCAGAGGTGTTACTAATATGACAAGTTGATTATAAAAAGCACGTCAAAAGTACAAGTGGGACTTGTTCAATATATTGTAACCTAAACATAGAATAATTTATGATGTATTCTTGTATTGTTAAATAATTATTTAATCATTTCAAGTGTTATTCTAGTTACAATATTCATAGAAACGGAACGTTGTTTCAAATAAAGCCCGAATGAACGAATGAAAGAATGCCATTTTTGTTTATTATCTGTAGATAAAATTTGAACCATGGACCTTCTTTGGTACTAATTACTGATCCTCAGATAGTCTTTGTTTTGTAATAAAGACGCAAGTTGATCCTGGTACTGACTTTAGTACTGTAACAATCCAAGACTTACAAGTCTTGGTTTAAACCAGGACTTGAGCATTTTTTTGTAATAAGACTGTAGAAGTTTATATTTCTGGAGTTGCCTATTATGTTTGCTTCTTTTGTTACGCCGACCGGTTAGTTGGGCCATAAATGATGCACAAAGGATAAGTAAATAACATTTCTCAAAATTAGTATCACACCTGCACAGTTATAAGGATAGTTTTTTGTTATCAGTTTAACTCTCCAACTACATCAATAAACTGTCTAAAATTCTCAGTAACACATTGTGGGTGTAAAAGATATGCGTTTAATTTCTATCTTTTATTATTTTATCATGAAACATGCGATAAGAAACCTAATTTAAAAAAAAACTTAAAAAAAGAAAAAAATCTTTAACTTATGTGTTAGTTTTCTCTCTTACTAACTGGGAATGTTCCCGGGCACCAGCCCAGTCAAATTATACTATATAATATATCCTCCGTTTGAAATAACATTAGACAGTTAATTAAACCTTTTTTTACAGTCCGTTCAACTGATTTTGACCACTATTACGTTGTAAGCATGATAAATGGTATCTGCAGTAAACAGTTGGTATTGTAACCACTTTTTTGCTTTAACGCCATCCTTATTCCTACGGAGTAGAAGTCACAATCGGTTGAACCGATTGTAAAACAGGTTAGTTTAAATATCTAATCTTATTTCAAATGGACAATAAAAATTGACAATTGAATAGATGGACATTTTACATTTGTTTCGCGGCAGCATTTAAAATTGCTTGGTCATTGGTAGACTGTATAATTAATCTGTTACAAAAATCAATAAAAAATATAAACTTGTAAAAAATATATTAACAACTTGTTTTTAATCTATTGTCTATTTGTATGGTTTGGTTTTATAAATTTTGTTGTAAGTTTATTTTAATTTAGAGTAGGTGTAGGATTTGTTTTTAAGTTTTCAATTATATTAATGTTTAAAAATAAAAAGGTTACGATTTTTATTCCGCATTTTATCTTTATACTTTTCTCGCGGTTTCACATACGTTCCCGTAAGAACGTATCCTTTGTCCTTTTCTGATAGGTAGGTTCCCTCTTACCGAGAGGAGGCCTGTGTCCCAGCAGTGGGAACATTAAAGGCTGAGGTATGCAAAATTCCATGATGATCGGTTCTGTAGTTAAGGCGCCAGAAGTAGGGGGGTTTATCTACCACTGAATATACGGGCTCTAGCTACCACTGAATCTATTATACGGGACCCCGACGCCGACGGTATATTTATTTACTTAAAAAAACGTCACCGTCCTTTTTGCAAAAGACCCCACCAAGATATTTTTATATGGGGCGTTATAGCTAGCCCCATAAGGGCTAACTACGCCACTGCGTAAAACTGAAAGCGTAGGTAACAAATAAACACTCACTTTTGTATTTTATGCGGCTTCATCAGAGTTCTCATAGGAATAGGTATTTTTATGACAGTTTGGGTATAGCCGCAAATGAACCTCGTATGGGAACCCATGTCCTTCATGATGATGCGTAACAAACAAAGGAACTCATATTCTCATTAACCAAATAACAAAATATTTTGAATGTAATGAAGTAACCATAATAATTATACATTCGAATTTTATTTCCCTAGAAATCGTATCTTATTTCTTGCGCAATAAGTTTGAACTTTCATGTAAAAGCAAAGTTCGGTAGGTATAGGTAATTCCGTTACTAAATTCAACCTTAATACTTTGGGAATAAGATCGTGTCAAACGTTAATCTCAAACAAGGCGGACTGACAAGAGGCGTTTTGTAGGTATTGTGAATTAAAACTTCGTCCACGTTTGTGGTGGGTAATCATCAATCTATATTGTTTTCGAAATTTCAAGCCGATTGTGTCATGGGTTTTTGCATTGAACTTCGTAAAAATACTTAGAATAGAAGAGCAAGAAACGCACAAAAACAGGTGACCGCCAGCCCACCAGTAAGTAGGTAACAAAACTCGGAAAAAATAAGAGTCCTCACAGGAATAGGTATTCTTATGAGAATTCGGGTGTAGCTGCATAATGAACCTCGTATGGGAACCCACGTCCTTCATGATGAAGCGTAACAAACAAAGAAACTCATATTCTTATTTATAAAATATTTTGAATGGAATGAAGTAACGATAATAAATAGATTCAAATTTTATTTCCCTAGAAATCATATCTTATTTCTTGCGCAATAAGTTTGAACTTTCATGTAAAAGCAAACTTCGGTAAGTATAGGTAATTCCGTTACTAAGTTCAACCTTATTACTTTGGGAATAAGATCGTGTCAAACGTTAATCTCAAACAAGGCGGACTGACAAGAGGCGTTTTGTAGGTATTGTGAATTAAAACTTCGTCCACGTTTGTGGTGGGTAATCATCAATCTATATTGTTTTCGAAATTTCAAGCCGATTGTGTCATGGGTTTTTGCATTGAACTTCGTAAAAATACTTAGAATAGAAGAGCAAGGAACGCACGAAAATAGGTGACCGCCAGCCCACCAGTAAGTAGGTAACAAAACTCGGAAAAGTAATTAAAAACTGCCGTGAAATAATAAAAAAGTGTTTTTCTCACATCAGATTACCTACCTGTCTACTTAACATTATTCTCCGAGAGCATGAAATTTCGCTACCTACCTGTTTAAATATATGAGTAGGTAACACCTACTTAATACTTACAGGTATTTCCAACTATTATTTAAGTAAAAATGAAGAAATAAAATATAAAAAACGATTATATCCAAGCTTTCTTAAGTAGTTTAGGCACGCATTGACTAAACTACTACTACCGCTTCTTTTTGTTACCACGCTATTCAAGTATTCAACCTGCTACGCTATTTCTTATCGCAAAGTATCTTATTCTACACCACGACGCGCATACGCACACACTCTCACGTACGCACTGCAGCACGAAACATTACGAGTAAGAACGGACAAAAAGCTATATATCTCTTTCACACGATTCTCACTGTTGCTGCTTATAAAGCGTTCAAGGTCAAAGTGGGGTAACTTGATGTGCTGGCGACTGTACAACGATTTATTTCCAACGTAAAAAACAAAAATAAATTGCATGGTAATTTATCAACGACAGAACTAGAAAATTCCTTAACTAAAATTATACATTATTCACAGATTGAAATGTTTCCAGAAGAGTATAATTTGTTAAAGTCTGGACAAAAATTACCACGCAAAAGTAGATTGCTTCCTCTGACACCGTTCATTGACAATCATAACCTTATTCGCGTGGGCGGGAGGCTCGATAACTCCCCCTACGATTTTAGTGTGAAACATCCTATTGTTTTATGCAGTAAGCATATACTTACAAAACTTATATTTCAAATGCAACATTTAAAGCTTGTACATGCTGGTCCACAGTTGTTACTGTCACATATACGACAAACTTATTGGCCTCTAGGGGGCAGAAACTTGTCTAGGTTTGTCGTGAATAAATGTCTTAAATGTTTCAGACATAAGGCTCAGAATGTACAGCCTATAATGGGTCAACTACCTAGCTCAAGAACAAATCTTGAGTTTCCGTTTTTGAATAGTTATGTTGACTATGCTGGGCCAGTATTGATGGCCAATCGTAAAGGCCGAGGATGCAAACTTACAAAGTCCTATATGTGCATCTTTGTTTGCTCGGCAGTGAAAGCTGTACATTTGGAGCTCGTCACCGACCTCACTACTGAGGCCTACATGGCCGCTCTAAATCGTTTCGTGGCGCGTCGTGGCAAGCCTCGAAGCATCACGTCCGATAACGGGACTAACTTTGTAGGCGCATCAAACGAGATGTATAGGTTCTTGCAATCATCAAATGTTGCACCTGAAATGGCACAGCAGGGGATCGAATTTATTTTCACGCCCGCATACAGCCCGCATTTTAATTCATTGGCTGAAGCTGCTGTAAAATCATGTAAGCATCATTTAAAACGGTTACTGCATCATACAAATTTCACCTTCGAAGAGATGGCTACATGTCTCACTCACATAGAGGCAATTCTTAACTCACGTCCTCTTACTCCTCTTTCTTCAGACCCTAACGATTTTTCGGCACTCACTCCCTTTCACTTCCTAATTGGACGGCCATTCTTATCAGTACCACATCCTCAGGTGACTGAAGCCAGCATCACGCAGCTGGATCGCTGGAAGAGAATCCAGCACACAAGGCAGCATTTCTGGCGACGCTTTCATAATGAGTACACTTCTCTGCTGCAGGCAAAATCCAAGTGGTTTCACTCCAGAGGTGAAGTGAAGCCGGGGTCCTTGGTCCTGATTAAGGACAAAACAACGCCACCTCTGCTCTGGTCCCTGGGCCGGGTCACGAAGACCTATCCCGGCGTCGACGGAGTCACGAGAGTGGCTGAAATGAAGACGAAGCGGGGCACCATTCGTCGTGCCTTCAACTGCATCTGCCCCCTTCCAGTTGAACATTGAAGACTTCCGTTCAACCCGGGGAATATGTCGGCGCACCACATATGCGCGTGATCAACGGCGGAAAGGCGCGGGGTGTCGGGGTACCGAACCCGGAGAAGACGACCGCTGCGCGCGCTCCACATCACTCAGCTCACAGACGCGCTCCACTACGGGCATTTCATTGTTCATTTCTAATCGTTATACATTGTTAATTATGGTATTACACCTATTTTAATACAGTCCACTTCTTCTTTCATTTATAAGCCCAGTTGAGCCCATTCACGGGCGTTTCCTCCCGCCCTATCCGAAATAGGAACCTCCCGAAACAACCGTGTCCGGTGAGGACCTGCGTCAGGTGGAAGGTGAGGACGCCATGCCGCCTCTCGAACCACTCCTCAAAGAGGAGACTTACCGCCGCAATCGTGGCGTGCCCAGCACTGGGTTGCGACAATCGCACTCTCCATGTCGCCATTAGATCTCGCCGGAGCTCTGTCCGCTGTGTCGCGATTTCCCGCGGCAGCGGAGTTACGCCTCCTTGCGCCACTCCCATATTTGCGCGAGGACCTTTGCCTCCAGATCCCATGGCGGTAATCCGGCAAGGAGGCCCGCCGCCTCGCCGGAGATCGTGCGATATCCCCGGATCATTCTGATCGTCATGACCCTATGGGACGCCCTCAACCTGCGAGCTGGTTGGCGCCTCAATGCAGGCGCCCACACCGGCGCCCCGTATAGAGCCATGGAGCGCACGATCCCCGCGTAGAGCCTCCGGCAGGAGGCGTTTGGCCCCCCTAGATTGGGCAGGAGCCGCTTCAACGCAGCCCCGGCCCGCTCCAGTCTGAGAGCCAAACGGCGGAAATTCTCCGCGAAGTTAATAATAATAGTATATTTATTTGACATAAAGTACACAGATACAGGAGACACTTATTTTAAACATGCAATTTAGCTTGGTACAGAAAAAAATATCAATGACCCCTATGCTAGGAAAACCTGTGTTACAGGGGTCATCCATCCGTCCATTATTAATGTTATAATGGTGAAATCCAAATGAGTAATGTGCACTTTACAAAATAATAAAACAAAAATAAACTAGACTAATACAATTAGATTTGAGGATAAAAAAGGAGTTTAAATTAATTAATAACAATGGAAAGGGAGTGTCTATTTGAGTGCCGGGTGTGAGTTAGTCTGAGTGCAGTTGTGTTTGTGCGAGTGTAGAGTGAATGTGTGAGTGTAGATGTGTGTGGGTGAGTGTAGGTGTGTATGTGCAAGTGGCTGTCTGATTTGTTTTGTTTAAGTTATGGTTTGAGTAATTCTTCTGTGTCGTCATAATTTAAGGTGAGCAGATATTCTTTTATTTTTTGTTTGCATAGGAATTTGTTCAAACTGTTAATGTTTAATGTGCTGTGCAGCTTATTGTATAGTAATGTACTTAAATAACGGTTATGCCGTCGTGCAAAGGTGGTATTTGTTGAAACCTTAGGACAAACGGGTTTGGGTCTTCTTCTGAGCGTAGGGCTTTGACATCTGCTGGGAGGGGTAACTTTATGTTTACGTGTAACCGATCGAAGCATATACATTTGGCGGACTGTCATTACCTTAAAGTCCGAATAAACTTGCTGAGTGGGATACCTAAATGGTTTGTTTAACAAGACCTTGATTACTGCACGTTGGGCTCTTTCAGCCGGAATGAGAATTGTTTTGGCTGCACCGCCCTACGCAACGATACAGTAACTAAGTGTTGATTCACAGAGGGCTGTGTATACCATTTTTAGGATATCTTTATGGGCTGAGGTTCTTAGCTTTTTGAATACGTAAATGAGTTTCCTAGTACGTGCAGACAGAGATTCAATGTGAGTCCTCCAGCTGAGACTGGAATCAAGATATACGCCGAGATACTTAACGGAGGAGGCTCTCATCACCGTCTGGCATGTACAAAAGTTGTTGCGGTAACGCTCGTCACAAACATGGGCTTTGAGTTGTAGAGAGAGGTCAGATGGAAGGGTCGAGGGTCTGGAACCGAAGGTTACAAAGTTTGTTTTGCTGACATTCAATGTTAAGCTATTATTGCCCAACCAGATCATAACTTGGGCCAGCGACCATTCAGCGGCCTCCCGAGCCCTGCCCCAGTCGTGTCCACTGCACAATAAAACAGTATCGTCGGCGTACGCTATAATTTGAGTAGAAGGGAGGGTAAGTAAACAGAGTTCGTTTACATAGATTTGGAAGAGGAAAGGGCTAAGCAAACTTCCTTGTGGCACACCGAAATCGAGTAGTTGTTCCCTACTTATGTACTCACCTATTTTAACACACTGGGACCGGTCCGAGAGGAAATCCTTGAGCAATTTATAAGCTGTGCCGCGTATACCAATGTGTTCCAACTTTTCGAGTAAAATAGGGACAGAGACAGTGTCGAAGGCTTTAGAGAGGTCCAGAAATATGCCAACACATTTTTGTTTGCCGTCAATCTTGTTAACAACCAAGTCGAGAAGGGCTGATACAGTGTCTTCCGTCGATACCCCCTTTCTGAAGCCGAACTGGTTTTTAGCGATGATTTCATATTTGGTTAGAAAGTTGAGGAGATTTTTATAAATGATCCTTTCCAGTATTTTTGAAATTGCCGGTAGCACCGAGATTGGCCAATAATTATTTACACTGCCTCTGTCGCCTGATTTAAAGATTGGGTGAACAATACCTTTTTTGAGGGTCTTAGGGAAAGTGCCAGTGGATATACTAGTTTGTGACTGGTAAATTTAAGCAACTTGGGAGAGATATCATCCCAGCCAGAGGCACTGTTTACGCGGAGATCTTTAATTATTGCTTCGACCTGTTCTTCGTCTGTTTCCAGTAGAACAATTGAGTTCACCGTCGAGACTGGGCGGAGAGGAGTACATTGGGCGTTGCTTAAATTTCCTGGGATTTTGTTGGCCAGGTTCCTGCCAACATCAGCAAATAACTTATTTACGGCGTTGACTGACACGATTGGATCATTGTCTATTTTAAGAAGATCAATCGGAGCTAAAGTATCTTTATTTGTGTGAAGTACATTACGAATGGCCCCCGACATCTTTTTTGGGTTATTTTTAGCATCAGAATAAAGTCTTTGTTCATACGCAGTTTTCAGTTTTTTAAGCAGGTTGTTACAGAAGTTCCGATAGCACAAATATGTTAGCTTTAAAATTGCGTTAAGGGGTTCTTTATTAGATTTTTTGTTGATCTCAGCAGCCCAACCGCTATCAAAGGTTTAATAATTTTAAGTTTACAGGGGATAGTTCTATAGATGGGTGTCAGAATTTCATAAAGTTTTTGCATTGCAAGATTAGGGTCATTTAGGCTTAGGATAATTGAAAAATCACAGCTTTCAATATCGCTGATAGCACAGGATAAGTTTAGGCGGGAAGAGACGCATCTGTTTGTGTTATGAATTGGAGTTTTTGTTTCTAGGTTTAATAAGACAGCGGAGTGGTCTGTTATAGATGTTTCAATTACCAAAGTGGTTGCCTTATAATTTGTTTTGAGTAAAACATGGTCCAGACAGCTATTTAGCCGAGTTGGTATCACATGGGCAGGAAGAAGGCCGTGTGAGGCTATCAAATTTAAATATTGAGAGGAGCGGGGGTCATTGTTGTTTGGAGCAATATTAATGTTAATGTCTCCTATTATTGAGACTGTTTTGCACTGCTCACAACCTGATAGTAGGTTATCTAAGCTGTTCAAGAAATTGTCTATGTTTTTTTGTGATGGTGGTCTATATAAAGCTATTATGGTCATATTGTTCTGGAATTTGCAGACTAGGCAGCTGGCATAGGCAAATGACGGCTCAGTAATACTAAGGCTCAAAGTATCTTTAATATAGATCACCACGCCATCGTTCTGATTAATAAGTTTATTGGTTTGGAATGAGGTGTAACCCTGTAAATTTGGGGTGCTTGGACAGGAAACCTCCCCGTGTGCCCGTGGGCTGGAGTTTCCCTTGGATACGTCTGGGGGAAAGGCCAGTCTCCGAGACGGTGCACCCTGGGATGCGGGCAATGTCACCCCATTGGGTACTGTGCCTAAGGGGTGCCGTTGCCCGTATGCCAATATCCTGTCGGCGGGACGCTCCAACGCGTGTATCTCTGCGCTCATGCAGAGACGCACAGCGGCGGAGTAAGAGCGGGCTCGGTGTGCACTCACCCTGCCACCGGGCAGGCAAGAAGGAGTGCTCTCCTTCTGCCACCGTTAATCTCGTAGCCCCGAAGATTGTCACGGTCATGTCTCTGACTTTTGACGGGGGTCGAGGGCCTTGGCTTAACCGCCCGGGTCGCGAGGAAGAAATCCTCTATAAAAAATTACCCCAAACCTCCAAGCGGCGGCGCACCGTGAGGGAGGTTGCAAGCTTGACTAATGGGTAGCTTAATTAGTCTCTAGTGCGGACCACTAATTTTGAGTCAATGAAAATGTTTTTACTCGTGGGAACAAAAATGGAAAAATTTAAAACAACACAAAAAAGCGTAGAGGAAGGGAGTGATGCGGGGTCGGAGTCCGACTCAGCATCGAGCGCGAAGGGCTCTGATAAGGGCCCGGAGCATGCGGAAGTGGGCGCTTCGAGGAGGACAGAGTTCCTCAAGAAGCGCCCTAAACCAAAGGACGGCCAGGGGTCATCCTCGGATGGCGGGACGGCCTCGGCGCGTAAGCTGGGGAAGATCTGTCGGCAGGGCGGGGTCCAGTTAGGCAAAGGCCTAACCATAAAGGAACCCGGCGAGCCGAGCACCGACACGACCCAGCAAGCCGAGGCTTCGGCCACGGAAGGGCAGCTCTCGGGGGGGACCAGTAGCAGGGCCCCCTCGGAGTCGTCTGGCGACGAGCCGGATGCCGTTGGCGGCTCCAACGAGGAGCGAATGGCCAGGCTCGCGGAGGTTGTGGCTGCTGCAGTCAAGGGGGTGGCCTCGAAGAGGCTTCAGGCCTCTAAAGGCAAGGCCATTACAGCAGCCATAGCCTCCATTATGGCGGCAGCGGAGGACCTGCACACTGGACCTCCGACGGACAACATGTCCGAAATGCGGGCGGAGGTCGCCCGCTTGGCAGCCGCCATGGAGCTTCTCCGAAAGGAGAACGAGGAGCTCCGAGCGGACCTGGCCGGCCTCCAAGGAGCTGGCCCCAGTGTGGCGCCCCCCAGTGTGGTGCCTCAGAAGGGGGCGCAGCATGCGCAGGGTGGACCCGCACCGGAGGAAGACCGGGTGCTGAATTTGGTGCGGCAGGAGCTGGATACCTTCCGGAGCCGGTTTTCCGCCCTGGAGGCCATAGTCCTGCGCCCCCCGCTAGCGACGAGTCAGCCGGCGTCGGGCCAGCAGAGGTCCACATATGCCGTCGCCACGACTGCCACGGCCAAGTCGGCTCCGCAGTCGGGTCGCAACTCGGCAAAACCGGTGCCGCCCAAGCCCAAAAAGGGCGGGGTGGCTGCTCAGGTGGCGACGGCCCCAGCCGTGGTACCGGGACGGTCGGCCCCGCCTCCCCCATCTCCCGTGGCTGACGCCGAATGGGAAGTGGCCGGGGAGAAGAAGAAGGCGGGTAAGGCTGCTAGGGCGGCCAAACGGAAGGAGAGGCGGCAGCGGCGCAAAAAGCGATCCGCCGCGGCTAGGCTACGCGCCCCGAAGTCCGCCGCTGTAGTGATTACACTACAGCCGGAAGCGGAGAAGAAGGGCGTGTCCTACCGGGACTTGCTATCGAAGGCAAGGGCGGCGGTGAACCTGGCGGACGTAGGTGTCACCAACGGCATCCGGGTGAGGGTCACTGCGACCGGAGCCCGGATGCTGGAGCTCCCCGGTGCGGCTAGTGGCCCGACCGCTGACGCTCTAGCCGAAAAGCTCAGGGCGTCCTTAGATGCGGACGAGGTCCGGGTGTGTCCAGGCCCACCAAGTGCGCCGACATGCGCATCTTGGGCCTGGACGACTCCGTGACGGAGGGCGAGGTGGTGGCCGCCGTCGTCAGGACTGGGGGGTGCTCTGCCGAGCAGGTGAGGGCAGGCACCATCCGTCCAGACAACACGGGAATGCACACTATTACGGTGAGCTGCCCCGTGTCGGCGGCCCGGAAGATCACCAAGGAGGGCCGTAGGCTTCTGGTGGGCTGGGTATCCGCGCAGGTCAAACTGCTGGAACCCAGACCCCTGAGGTGCTTCCGCTGCCACGTGGGCCACCACGTGGGAGTGCGGTGCACCTCGGAGGTGGACCGCAGCAGTCACTGCTTCCGCTGCGGTCAGCCCGGTCACAAGGCCGGCTCTTGCATTGCCACGCCGCACTGCTATTTATGTGCGGCAGCTGGCAAGCCGGCCGAACACCGGGCAGGGAGCAAGGCCTGCGCTCCACCCGCTGAAGCCAGGGGCCGAGGCAGAGCCAAGCCCTCCGCCACCGCCGTCACCGCCGCAACCGCCACCACTGCCGCCGCTGCTGCCGCCTCCACCGCCGTCGTCGCTGCCGTTGGCACCGCGGCAGGGCCTTCACAGGGGGCCCCGGAGGAGGCTAATATGGAGTGTCAGTGACGGCTCCATTACGCCTCCTCCAGGCGAATATCAACCACTGCGCCGCCGCTCAGGATCTGTTGATCCAGAGCATGGCGTAGTGGTCAATTAACATCGCCGTGGTCGCTGAGCCGTACTTTGTCCCGCCCAAGGATGACTGAGTGGAGGACCTGAGCGGCTCAGTGACCCTCATTTCGTCGGCCGCCGCCGGTACCTCGACCCTCGAGAGTGTCAAGAGGGGAAGGGGTTGCGTGGCAGCACGGTTCGGGGAGATTGTCGTGGTAGGGGTGGACTTCTCCCCGAGCCGAACTCTCGCCGAGTTCCACAACTCCCTTGCGGAGTTGAGAGACGTCGTCGTCGGGTTTCGTTCCCTCCCCGTGCTCGTCCTCGGGGACTTCAATGCCAAGAGCTTGGCTTGGGGTTCCCGGTTGACGAATGTGCGGGGCAGGATGGTGGAGGACTGGGCTCTGGAAGCAGACATGGTCGGCCTAAACCGGGGTTCTGTCGCCACGTGTGTGCGGATGCGGGGTGAGTCGGTGGTGGACATCTCGTTCGCCAGCCCCGCTCTGTCGCTGCGTGTCATCGACTGGCGCGTCATGGAGGGGGTGGAGACGTATTCCGACCACCGGTACATCTGGTTTGACGTCTCCGCCCAGACCTCGAGCGCGCCGGTCCAACAGGCCCCGTGTGGTCCGCGGTGGGCGTTGAAGCAGCTGGACCGGGAGCTTCTCCTGGAAGCCTCGATCGTGCAGGCCTGGGTGTCATCACCGGACAGGCCTGCCGACATAAACGACGAGGCCGAGTGGTTCCGGGAGACCATGTCCGACGTATGTGACGTGGCAATGCCCCGGGTCCAGCCAGGTCGTGCTTCACGCCAGGTGTACTGGTGGTCGCCGCAGTTGACAGCACTGCGCGAGGCGTGTGTTGCTGCGCGACACCTTTACTCCAGGCACCGCAGGCTCCGTATCCGCCCTCCGGATACGGTAGC
The DNA here is from genome assembly GCA_949987655.1 of Polymixis flavicincta. Classification (NCBI taxonomy): domain Eukaryota; kingdom Metazoa; phylum Arthropoda; class Insecta; order Lepidoptera; family Noctuidae; genus Polymixis; species Polymixis flavicincta. The sequence continues at coordinate 8,308,366 of OX465202.1, read as the reverse complement.
CATTGAGGCGGAGCTGTACGAGCGGTACAGAGTGGCGAAGACCGCCCTGCGAGACGAGATCCTGCGGGCCAGAGTAGTGGCCCGCGAGGAGTCGCTGGAGACTCTGAACAGAGACCCGTGGGGACGCCCCTACAAAACAGTGCGGGACAAGATCCGCCCGTGGGCTCCCCCGCTGACGCAGAGTCTCCGGCCTCAGCTCGTGCAGGGCGTGGTGAGCGCTCTGTTCCCCTCGCGAGGGGAGCACGCTCCCCCGCCCATGGCTCCGCCTCCTGCGGTGCCCGATGCGGACCACACCGACGACGACGACGACTCTCCAGAGGTGACCGAGGTAGACCTGAGAGTGGCGGTACGTAGGCTGAATGCCAAGAATACCGCCCCAGGACCCGACGGCTTGCCCGGCAAAGCCTGGGTCCTGGCCTTGCAGGCTCTCGGTCCTCGACTAAGAGGGCTCCTAAGCGCATGCTTGGAGGAGGGCCAGTTCCCACTTCGCTGGAAGACGGGGAAACTGGTCCTCATTAAGAAGCCGGGGCGCCCAGCGAACTCTCCGTCCGCTTACCGGCCCATTGTGCTGCTCGACGAGGTGGGCAAGCTCTTTGAGAGAGTAATTGCAGACCGCCTCGTCGGGCGGCTGGTGCGGGTGGGGCCGGATTTGGCGGAGAGCCAGTTTGGTTTCCGCAGGGGGCGCTCCACGGTGGATGCCATCATGCGCGTGCGAGCCCTCACGACGGGGGATGCTGTGGCCCGGGGTGGGGTCGTCTTGGCGGTGTCATTAGACATCGCCAATGCCTTCAACACCCTGCCCTGGAGTTGCATAAGGGAGGCACTCCGGTATTACCGGATGCCGACCTACCTCTGTCGTGTGGTCGAGGCCTCTTTGACGGACAGGGCCGTCATCTACCCCGGTCACCTCGGAGAGTGGAACCGGCGAGAGATGTCGTGCGGTGTCCCACAGGGATCGGTCCTGGGGCCGTATCTGTGGGACATCGGGTACGACTGGGTGCTGCGCGCCGACCTCCCTGGCGGCGTCAGTGTAGTCTGCTACGCTGACGACACGCTGGTCCTGGCGCAAGGGAGGTCGTACCAGGCGGCGGCCGACTTAGCGACACAAGGGGTTGCGACAATCGTGGATAGGATCCGGCAACTGGGACTCGAGGTGGCATTGCACAAGTCCGAGGCCATGTGGTTTCATGGTCCTCGGAATGCGCCACCGACGGGTTCCCGGATAACGGTGGGAGGGGTTCACATCGGCGTCGGGTCGACGAAGAAGTACCTGGGACTCGTCTTCGACAGCCGGTGGAACTTCGCGGAGCATTTCCGCCGTTTGGCTCCCAGACTGGAGCGGGCCGGGGCTGCGTTGAAGCGGCTCTTGCCCAATCTAGGGGGGCCAAACGCCTCCTGCCGGAGGCTCTACGCAGGGATCGTGCGGTCCATGGCCCTATACGGGGCGCCGGTGTGGGCGCCTACATTGAGGCGCCAACCAGCTCGCAAGCTGAGGGCGTCCCATAGGGTCATGGCGATCAGGATGATCCGAGGATATCGCACGATCTCCGGCGAGGCGGCGGGCCTCCTTGCCGGATTAACGCCATGGGATCTGGAGGCAAAGGTCCTCGCGCAAATATGGGAGTGGCGCGAGGAGGCCAAACGCCGGGGCGTAACTCCGCTGCCGCAGGCAATCGCGGCACAGCGGACAGAGCTCCGGCGGGATCTCATGGTGACATGGAGAGAGCGATTGTCGCAACCCAGTGCTGGGCACGCCACGATTGCGGCGGTAAGTCCCCTCTTTGAGGAGTGGTTTGAGAGGCGGCATGGCGTCCTCACCTTCCGCCTGACGCAGGTCCTCACCGGACACGGTTGTTTCGGGAGGTTCCTGTTTCGGATAGGGCGGGAGGAAACGCCCGGGTGTTTCCACTGCGAAGATCGCCCTGAGGACACGGTGGAGCACACGGTGGCGGTCTGCCCTGCTTGGGCGGAGCACCGCCGTGTCCTCGTAGAGGCGATCGGCGGCGGCGATCTCTTGCGTCCGGCCCTGGTCCAGGCCATGGTACGGAGCGAGAGGGCATGGGGAGCCGTCACCTCCTTCAGCGAAGCAGTGATGCTCGCGAAGAGGGAGGCGGCGCACGTGAGGGAGAGGCAGCATATGCGCCCTCGCGACCCCAGCCGCCGCAGGATACGGAGACGCCCTGGGCGTCGGGAATCCCAGGCCGATTTCCGGCCACCGTAGGCATGGGCTTGCGGACGGCGAGTAATGGGTAGCTCGCTGTCCGGTAAGGACCAAGCCCAAGTCGACGGCGCGTTGTGTTCCACGCGCGCCTCAAAGAGATGTCAGCACAAAAAGTGATGGGACCCGCAAGGGTCGATGCCTGCCAGGGGTGCGGGTTTGTTCGAAAGAGACACCACAGCCCCTGGCTTAAGGGCTACTGAAGGAACACGGGTGGGTTTTAGTCAGTAAAAGTCTGACACGCCCTCCTGCTCCACCCAGAGCGGGAGAAGTTATTTGATGATTTCCCACCCAAAAAAAAAAAACCCTGTAAATTTGGGACGGTTGCATTTTTCTTTAACCAACACTCTGTTAAAATAAGGACATCACATTTTATTTTGATAGACACGAGTAGACAGTTGAGTTCATTGAAGTTCTTGTTTAAGCTCTGAATGTTAAGGTGCATGATATTAAATGCTAGAGGAGATTTTAAATAATCAGCACATTCATCGGGAGTACAAGTGAGCGATGATGAGACCGTGATACTGTCCAGCTCGTTGTTAATGTCATTAATTGACGCCAGTTCTTAAAATGTTAATAATCCAGAAAATGGCGCTTGTATACTGCGTAGGATCCGAATGTGGTCCTGAATACTGTCCGAAACCGTAAGCTAATAAAAGATGACAAATAGAGGTCCATGCAATAAAACGATTACCTAAGAAACGGTAATTGTTATATGAGTATGGCCGTAAGAATGAATTTAGGCTGTAAAGAATATGTTTGCGCTCTTTTTCGTTTTTTTATGCGAGTAGGCAAGTATCAATTGATTGTGTGTGTAGTAGAAAAGGCATCGTTTGGTAACAGTGCAATAAATAATATGTTTGATGTGTAGGTAGTATACATGACTAAATGTCGAATTTAAAGTTAGTATTGAAGTTAAGGGCTTACATAATTTACTTAAGAATAGTATTAAAATTAACCGACTTATAAATATCAAAAAGTATAACAGCGATATAATGTTAACGTTTGCAGAGAGCAGTCATTCGTTCGCTTGGTGTTCTAAGTCCCTAAGAGTTTGCTCTGACGTAACAAGTATTTGTTTGACTCCTGTGACTTTCCTTAAGAAAATATTGCCGTTTGAGCTCCAACAGAAGTCGTACTTGTTAAGTTTTGCAAATTCCTTGGCGACGAAAAATAATTTCCTAGAACTGGCGGGGAGGTGTTCTGATATAAATATCGGTCGCCTTTCACCAGTCATACCCATGCTGCGAGTACTGAGACGATCCTCTCCACAGTGTGCTTTATTGAAGTTCCGGGCTGCGGTGATTAATTGGTTTTTAGCCTGGACATTAGAGAATTCAGCGATAATCGGCCTTATGGTATCTGGTTTACCCGGTAGGCAGTACACATCGCGCAAGTCAGTCTTGATTAGCTTTAAATCAACAATTGCTCCCACTTTGGTGACTATCGCAGTGAGGTCCGACGCTGATTCGTTCTCCACAGGCGGCATATTGCGGATTTCAATCGAGGAGGGACGGGATACCCGTTGTAGATCTTGTATTTTAGTTTCCATGTATAATAATATTTTCTTGTATGTAAGGTTTTCTTTTTGGAGTGACTCGAATTGTTTGAACATATCGTCATATTGTTTATTAATGAAGGAAATATTTTTTTCTATTTCAATGTTGGATTTTTGAATAGCTACGTTTTGAAGCTTGAGTTCAGCCATGTCGGACGCTAGTTTGTTCAAGGAAGAGCTTTGGTCGCTACACAGTTTAGTTAGGTAAGCTTCTTGGTCCATTTTCCAGTTCTTAAGCATTTGATGTATTTCCTTTTTAAAATTATGCAATTCGGCTCCCGGAGAGCAACACGTCCGAGGACGCTTGTTAGAGTGTCGCGACGTAATGTTTACATCGTCATGCGGACTCCTCGATATCATTTGAGGAATATCAGAGTCGGACAAAGCTTGCGTAATGTTGACATTAGAAGTGCTTGGCGGCGGCGAGCGCTGTATGCGAGGCATCGTGAGTGGCCGGGCGACGTAAAATAAACGTAATACTCACGGATATTCGTTAAGTTCGTAGCAACACGGGTCACAGTGGCTTCTTATCGGACAGCGCTTGCGGCGATTAGCGGTCTTGGAGAAAGCGAAACAGCAATTATGACCACTGTACTGTTTCCACGGAGGTGAAGGTGGTCCGTGCGGGGCAGGGTCACGCCGTCAGTTCGGCGGTGAGCGTTGTGGTGGAGGACTCACGTAGATTATAGGAGTTTAGGCACTTTGTCGTTTTAATTAGGGGTTAGAGTAGCGTAGTTGCTAATTATTATATTATATTGGAGCTAAAAACACGTCTACTCTCGAACACGGTATCGGACGATGGGGGGTTCCACCGCCTGTCGAGGACGAGTCCTAGGTACTTCATCGTCGACTCTGTTTTGTATTTTAATTTAAATAACAGGATTAGATTGCTATGGATTATCCACAGGTAACTTTTATTAACCCTTTTTTTACAAGTAATAATTGTACAGTAACGAATACAAAAAAAATGCGCAGATAGTACAAGACAGTTGTCACAGATAATTAATATTAAGTAATCGATATAGTCGATTTAAAATGAATCTTAAACATTCACCCCCACGCTGACGGAAGTCTGAATATAAAGTTAAAACTAAAACGAAGTCGTGTAATGTGTCTGTTTAAGTTGATAGAAGGTGTATCCGAACGTTAAATCTGTCAAATCAAATCAAATCAAAATATTTTTATTTCATATAAACCTGCATGGGCACTTATGAAACGTCAGAAGCTAGGTGCACGGTTCCAAATTGTTGTTTCCTATGGAGAAGAGCCGGCAAGAAACTCCACGGTTACTCTTTTAAAAATAATTGGATTTAACAATATTTTCAAATTACAGAGATAAAATGCATGGGAGGACAGCGCAGGCCTGTCAATAAGTACCAGGTACTTAGACGAATTAGGAATAGAAAATCGTCTACAAATCTACAGTCAGTAAGGCCTACAACGTTCTCTCATTCACAATATGTAAAATAATCTACATAAATAAAATTAACCTAAATAAAATTGTTGTATAGTGTCAATTAATGACGAGAATATGTCAGCATTGTAAAAATAAAAAGAATAAAAAAGAACATTGTATTTGAGAGCAGTTAATAGACTTTCACATAGTTATGCTGTTAATGAGGTACCAGGGAAGCCACATGTGCAGAAGGAATTAATGCCAAACTTCCCTGTCTTCAACGTAGTCTTTTATCTTATAATATGCTTTTTTGATAAGGACACGTTTGATGTGCGTTTTAAACTTTCCATCGCTAAGTTCTGTAACCGACTTTGGCAACTTGTTATAGAAGCGGATACTGTTTATTAGAAATGACTTGCTAGTTTTAGTCAGTCTAAATTTTGGAATCACAATTTCATCTTTACTACGTGTATTCAGATTATGGAAATCGCATCGTTTTTTGAAAAGGCCTAAGTTTTTGCGAACATACAAGATATTTTCTAGGACATAAAGAGAAGGCAGAGTTAGTATATCAATTTCGCTGAATTTGTTTCTAAGAGACTCGCGAGGCCCCATTTTATAGATTGCGCGGATTGCCCTCTTTTGTAAAATAAAAATTGAATCTACGTCTGCTGCCGATCCCCACAGCAGAACGCCATAAGACATAATACTGTGAAAATAAGCAGTGTCAGTCAGTGTAATTTTAAAACGTCACTGTCACTTGTCAAACCAAATGTCAGTCGTTCCTTAACACATTAATTTTAGGTTATACATTAGGAAAAGCTGTAAGGAGTTTGTATATTAAGACTGTAAATGAAGCTGCAAATTAAACAATTACGTTAACAATTTAAGAGAAATAATGAGGCAGTAGCCCAGATATAAATATAGTTGAAGACTGAATATGCAAAGAAGACTATAATTATTGTTTACAAATTAAGTGGAAATTAAATGTTATTAAAACTAAGTGTGAATTTCTTATTTTCTAATACATTTTTTTTTTTTTTTGGGTGGGAAATCATCAAATAACTTCTCCCGCTCTGGGTGGAGCAGGAGGGCGTGTCAGACTTTTACTGACTAAAACCCACCCGTGTTCCTTCAGTAGCCCTTAAGCCAGGGGCTGTGGTGTCTCTTTCGAACAAACCCGCACCCCTGGCAGGCATCGACCCTTGCGGGTCCCATCATTTTTTTGTGCTGACATCTCTTTGAGGCGCGCGTGGAACACAACGCGCCGTCGACTTGGGCTTGGTCCTTACCGGACAGCGAGCTACCCATTACTCGCCGTCCGCAAGCTCATGCCTACGGTGGCCGGAAATCGGCCTGGGATTCCCGACGCCCAGGGCGTCTCCGTATCCTGCGGCGGCTGGGGTCGCGAGGGCGCATATGCTGCCTCTCCCTCACGTGCGCCGCCTCCCTCTTCGCGAGCATCACTGCTTCGCTGAAGGAGGTGATGGCTCCCCATGCCCTCTCGCTCCGTACCATGGCCTGGACCAGGGCCGGACGCGAGAGATCGCCGCCGCCGATCGCCTCCACGAGGACACGGCGGTGCTCCGCCCAAGCAGGGCAGACCGCCACCGTGTGCTCCACCGTGTCCTCAGGGCGATCTTCGCAGTGGAAACACCCGGGCGTTTCCTCCCGCCCTATCCGAAACAGGAACCTCCCAAAACAACCGTGTCCGGTGAGGACCTGCGTCAGGCGGAAGGTGAGGACGCCATGCCGCCTCTCGAACCACTCCTCAAAGAGGGGACTTACCGCCGCAATCGTGGCGTGCCCATTTTCTAATACATTAGGTAGTATATCTTAGAACTAGACTAATACTAAAAGTGGTAAGTATCTGTTAGCACTGTCTCCTAGGTAGGATTATAATAGGCAATATTATAAGTGTTTCTAATTAGATAACTTGTTTTGCAATTTAGCTTGCAATTATAATTATACAGAATTACTCAATGGGAAAAAGAACAAGTTTGTATATAGGGCGCATATATTGTCCCTTTGCTGTTTTAACCGTGACAGACCGGGTTAAGTGGTCGTCAGATATGTTTACTTTAGTTATTCTGCCAACAGGCCAAAATGCTGGAGGAGTACATTCATCCTTAATGATTACTAAATTTCCTATTTCTAAATTACGAGATTCTTTAAACCATTTTTGTCGACTCTGAATTTCAGATAAATATGACTTATAAAATTCTTTCCAAAATTGTTGTTTAATTGAAGTTATTCTTTGCCAAATGTTAAGTTTTGTTGGATTTCGTATTCGTTATAAATTTTCATTGTAGGGTAGAAGTAAAAATGATTTGCAAAATGCGTCACTATCCTATCTTATCCCATCCTTTTCCCACATGCACACCTGGACTATCGCTGTCTTTGTCACCGATGACGGTGACTGTTCGAAGACCCTCCCGCACTTGAACGAGAGTAGCGTTACTAAGAACATGCTTCCTTATTAATTTATTACTAATTTACGGTTGCGAATTGCCGCGAGTGCATTTACGAACTATTGTCTAAAACACTAAGAAAAGTGCGTGTTTATGTGGTGAAAGGCGTCTGAGCGTCCCCTCGTGCGCTGCCCCTGAATTCAGCAAGGACTCGAACCCTCTGCCGACCGATGCGGAGGGCAGATATTGAAGACGGTGAATCTACAGGTCAGTGGTGCTGCATGTTTCCTGTCAAATTTCTTTGTCCTTAGTTCACAAGTTCGTCGTCCTAATTCGTGTCGCATTTGCAAGGTCAGACTTACCTACCTACGCATTTTTTCAACCCACGCAATAATACAGTCCACTATTCAATCGAACCAGCTCCCTGCGTCTGGGACAAACGCATACAGTATAGATTTCCGCCCAAGTATATGGTGTAAGGCGCCACCATTATTTTATGATCCTACGAGCCGGATTATTTTTGGTCATTTTGGCCGTACTCTACATTCAAACCGCATGGTCAGTTATAACTAAAATCACTAGTCACTGTACTACGTAATTAAATAGATTGTCGTTTATTCTTTATATTTCCCCGCATCGACAACTATTTCGTTTTATTTTCGCACCCGCATTGCATAGTACAACACAGCGAAGTTATTTCTTTCCAAATTAATTCCATTTTTGTGATCCGCCATTTTATATCGTTTCCTATATGATCGTGTTTTAGGTAACTTGTTCGATAAACTTCGGTTCGCTTCGTTAGCGCTCGTTCGCCAGTTCTTTTGATATTTTTCACTCACCCGCAGTAATTTTATTTTATTTTCGCTACTAAAATTAATCGTTGTTACGTTATTAACCGCTTATAAATACCTACTTTGTTCACATATTCGTGTTACGTGCTTATCGCCGTTATACTATTTACAGTTATTCACAATGGTTAAGTCTAAGAGGAAGAGTAGTGATGCGGACCTTTCCTTCGACACTACGAGTACTAATAGAAACCAGTTATCACTGTACGTAGTCAAGCGTGATGTTATTTACAAACGCGTAGAAAATATTTTCGTACTTGCACAAAAAACAAATGATGATCGACAATATTTTAAGTCGTTTTGTTCTAGTGCTTCAAATATTGATACATTGCGGAATGATTATCAACAAGTTTTAGATTCCTATAATATATTAAATTTACAGTTGAACCCCGATTCCGAGGTCGAATATGATTCCCGGTTGTCGTTTGAAGAAATGTTTTGTTTTATAAAACAGGTTATTAGATAAATCAGAAGTTAGGTCTCAACTAGATATTGATTGCATTTATCTGTATTTATTACTAGAAGTCTGAAGGGACAAAGTTAATAAAATGCATTTTAAGTTAACATTCAAATCACACGTTTATTCATGATTTCTTATAACCTTTTTACTTAAACTACGTATAATACTGATTACTGTAACATCGTACCTTATTGCTAAGTAAATTATACCACTAGCAATAGTTCCACAATAGAATCCAACATTTAAAACAAAATAACGGCCACAGTTTAAATCTTACTATGATATTTTAAAGAATAGTTAATAAATCAGACTGACTTACAATAGGTGCTGCACTTGATACTAAACGACTTGTTCTCTTGGTGGTCCGTGCTCGAATGCCCCCAGGGCTCCGATGATCTCAACCTCGTTAGTGAGCATTGAAATCCACGGACAAAGAATAAGAAAAAGAAAACAAACTTTAATAAAATTGTCACTTGACAGGCAAAGGAAATGTGGCTATTCAGCCAGTATGATTTTAACAAAAATAAAAATTATCTAAAGTAAATGTACTTCTTGTGCAAAAGTGATGAAATACAATCTTAATTCTCTAACAGACGGCCGTCCTGAGTAAGGAATGACCCCATTGCTTTCCGGCCATTCGAATATATTTGTGTGTCTCTATACAAATCGAATAAACAATAAGTTTAAGGCCAAAGTAGTACTTAATTGATACAACTTCATCATCATCATCATCATCATTTCAGCCGAAAGACGTCCACTGCTGGACACAGGCCTCCCCAGTATGGGGGATTTTGCCATAATCGCCACGCTTGGCAGGCGGGTTGGCGATCGCAGTATGATGGTAAAATGCATAGAGAACGCTGCTGCCCATTCTCTAGTAACAACTACAACTACAACTTAAAATACCTAAATAAATATGTAGGCCAGTTTTTAAAACTAGTAACTAGTACAAAATAACAAGTGAAAAGATATTTAAAAAAAAGTAGTACACAAACTTCTAATCTAAAAAAGATCATTCAAAAATAAACAGTTCATAACAAATAAACTAAAAACGATCAACTAAAACAACACCCAATCATGTAAATAACAAAGATCATGAAAATATCATAACTTAACTAAAACATTATGGGAGTAATTGATTCTTAAAAATACAAAAATAAGGGTGATCTCGTTAAAAACATCAGCCTAGTATCGGATCATCGTCATCTAGCACTTAATTGATACAACTTAAAATACATAAATAAATGTGTAGGCCAGTTTTAAAACTAGTAAGTGACTAGTACGAAATAACAAGTGAAAAGATATTAAAAAAACAAGTAGTACAAAAACTTCTAATCTAACAAAGATCATTTAAAATAAGCAGTTCATAACAAATAATGTAATAACAACGATCAACTAAAACAATACCTTCTAATCATGTAAATAACAAAGATCATAAAAATATCATAACTTAACTAATACAATGGAGTAATTGATTCTTAAAGATACAAAAATAAAGGTGATCTCGTTAAAGGTCATCGCACACGTCAGCCTAGTATCGGATCATCGTCATCTCGCCTCATCTGCTCCTTGGCAGCTAGGGGTCCATCAAATGTAGCGGCACTTCTCCGGAACAGCTTTCAACGTCTCCCGAGGTGTCGACGCGGCTGCGCCTCGTCGGCGACTTGATCGTGACCACGCGCTTATGGCTGAACGTACGTGTGTGCAATGAGCCTTAACGTGATTCTGTAGGTAGTGTAGATACCTGGAACACAAAAATATATTAGTAGAACTCTGCATAATTGCAAAACAACGATTCATAGTTCAAATACTGATGAAAAATTAACTAAATACAGAAAAGATTAGTCAAGGTGAAAATCTTATACATATACATATATTCTGTAACGGGTAATTTTATTATCAATTATGTATTTTTTTTTACAAGCGCTGCTTGTACATAATGTACTTTAGCCTCGGTCATCAAAATAGAGAGGGTGAACACCGCTTGTACTTCGGCATCCGTCATTTTTACTGACTACCGCTTGTACTTCGGCCTCGGTCCACTTAATAGGGGGCGTGAACACCGCTTGTACATCAGCATCCGTCATTGTTACTGACACCCGCTTGTACTTCGGCCTCGGTCCACTTAATAGGGGGCGTGAACACCGCTTGTACTTCAGCATCCGTCATTGTTACTGACACCCGCTTGTACTTCGGCCTCGGTCCACTTAATAGGGGGCGTGAACACCGCTTGTACTTCAGCATCCGTCATTGTTACTGACATCCGCTTGTACTTCGGCCTCGGTCCACTTAATAGGGGGCGTGAACACCGCTTGTACTTCAGCATCCGTCATTGTTACTGACACCCGCTTGTACTTCGGCCTCGGTCCACTACTAATACTTACAGGCAAGCAGCTCCAGAGTAGCTAGATGCAGCCCGTTAGTCACGTAAGATTTATTCTGTAATCATGTAACTGGAAAGGATTTGGGAAGGAAAGTCAGGGACGTCAGTTTGCCTTAATTTGAATCGGAAAAGTAATTATCGCTATCAACAACCGCCTTATTCACAATATCATTGTCTTCGCCGTCAGTGTAATTACTAGGTGCGAAAGTTATCCAACGTTTTAACTGGTCTGCTGGATAAATACTTTTATATTTACGTTTTGAGTGTCCTTTAATGCTAGTGACTTCATACCGATCGTTTTCTAAAACTGCAGTTATTTTAAAAGGGCCCCGAAACTTTGGACATAACTTTTTACTTTTTCCATCTGCTGGATTGTGATGATTAGGAATCATTACCAAATCATCTATTTGAAAGAATTTTGTTGGAGCCCTACCGCTATCAAATTTCTTTTTCATATATTGTTGACTCTTTTCGGTGTTCTCAAGAGCAGCCAATCGTATTGCATCTCTAGATGGACCCGATTCAGGGGTGTCTATTGAATCGGCTAATTCGTTCAGAATAGGACCCTCCCCAGGACAGATTGTGCGACGTCCGAATACTATCTCAGAAGGAGATCTGCCCGTAGTTTTATTGACTATATTATTTAAACTCCACTGCAATTTACCTACTCTGACATCCCAGTCGCGCTCCGCCTGATCGTAATTAGTCGCGGCTAAAGAATCGAGAATTGTACGATTATATCGTTCAATCTGCCCATTGGCTCGTGGAGTTGCCACAGCGTTCAGTACATGCTTGGCACCTATTAATTTTACAAAGCTTGTGAATGCCGCTGATGTAAAACTAGTACCACGATCGGTTATTATTACGTTTGGACTACCTATTACGTCAAATATCTCAAAGTAAAGTTGTAAAAAAAAAAAAAAGTTTTGATAATGGTTTTGGTTTTTACATCTTTAACTGGTCTTATAAAAATAAATTTACTGAACCCGTCAATTACACCGAGTATGTAACAATTCCCCTTTTTGCTCCTAACAAATGGTCCTAGATGGTCCATGTGAAGAGTGTGAAATGGGACGTTGCCTTTGGGAATTGGATGTAAGTAACCTGTGGGTTTAGTAGATGCTTTATTGTATGCACAATTAAGACATGCTTCCACGTACTTGCGAACAAATCGTTTCATTTTTGGGAACCAATAGTCTTGTTTGTGTATTTTATAAAGAGTCTTTTCGACCGCAAAGTGCCCCATCTCATCATGGCATAACTGACAAATACGCCATCTTGCCCCATTAGGTACAACACATTTTTTTTTATCCCCCACTATCCTGTAAATTTTGTCATCCTGGAGGAGGAAATTTGTATGAATATCTTTAACCTCCTTTTTATTACTTTTTAAGATCAATTTGATGTGTTGCAGTTTAGGGTCAGTCATTTGAACAGTTTGAAGCCAGTCGGTGGCACTGATATTCATGATATCATACTCCCTACCATCTAACAGTTCCCGTGAATCTCGATAAGCAATAGGATTTCGGCTTAACGCGTCAGCATGTTTCATGTTTTCTCCTGGCCTGTACTCAATGCTAAAATCATATTCTTGTAATAATAACCACCATCGAGCTATCCGTGGCATCAAATCACGTTTTGTCAGGGTAGTCCTCAATGCGTTGCAGTCCGTAAACACTTTGAACGGTATACCAATTAAATAAATTCGAAACTTCTTTAGCGACAGGACCACAGCAAGAGTCTCCAATTCATGGGAATGTAGATATTCTTCTTCTTTAGTAGTTTGTTTGCTAAAGTATGCTACCGGCTTGGGAGGAGATTTTTCGTCAGGCCTTTGAAGCAGAATTCCGCCTACTCCTAATTTGCTGGCGTCGCAATGTACCTCAGTTAGGTAAGTTGTATCATACAGAGCCAAAATGGGACGTTCGATTAACTTAGTTTTAATTGTATTGAATGCTTCCTCTTGGAGACTACTCCAATCCCACGGGATATTCGCTTTTGTAAGAAAAGTTAAAGGTTTAGCTATACTCGCGAAGTTGGGAATAAATCGTCTAAAAAAACTAGCGAGGCCAACGAATTGACGGACCTGATGGACGCTGCTTGGTGTCGGGAATAAAGCTACTGCCTCAGTTTTTCTACTACCGGGCCGCAGGCCATCTTTAGAGATTTCATATCCTAAGTAATCTAGCTTCGTTTCAAAGAAGAAACATTTCTCAATATTTAAAGTCAATCCGGCTTTACGAAGGCAATTAAAGATCCTCCTTAACTTTTCCATACCTTCGTCCACGTCAGTACAGGGTGATAAGATGTCATCCATATAGGGCAAGGCAAGGTCGAATCTGTCTTTCCCTAGGGTTTTATTTATCATATGTTGAAATACAGCGGGTGCGTTGACCAAACCGAATGGCATTCGCGTATATTCGAAATGTCCGTCAGGAGTTACGAACGCTGTTACATGAGTCGAATCTTGCGCCATTGGAATTTGGTAGTAGCCTGATTTCAGGTCTAAACTCGTAAAGAATCTTTTGCCATTAAGTCTATCGAGTTGGTCGTCTATGACTGGCATAGGGTAAGAATCTCTGACGGTCTTTTTGTTAAGTGCCCTATAATCTACGCATAAACGATAATCGTTATTCTTCTTATTAACTAAAACTATCGGGCTTGCGTAAGAAGAATTAGATTCTTTAATAATATTGCTATCAAGAAGCTCATTTACAAGTTTTTGAACTACTATGCGTTCGCTATAAGGTAATCTGTATGGTTTATAGGAGACTGGAGAGTTGTCAGTAAGTGTAATATGCATTTCAGAAATAGTCGATGTTCCCAGCTCGCTCACGTTTAAAGCAAAACAATCACGATATTCATTAACCAACCTTAACAGTTGTTGTTTCTGTCTGTCTGTAGTCTCAGAACCTATTTTTAACATGTCCATTGTCAGGGGATCAGGATTGTTTTCGCTAGGTTTGTCAACTGTCAATTTGTAAACCCCTAATTTGTCGGCCTTTTGGAAATCGCTATAAATGTCAAGCGAGATCGGTAACAAGTTAGCCCTTGCCACAAGCTTTCCCTTATGCAACTAATATTTTTCCCCAGATACGTTTATGGCTAATATTTTTCCCATGCCTTCTTTTACTAAATATAATCCTTGCAGAATTATAATTTCTTCCCCTTTCTTAAAACAAGTGTTTCCTGGTAAGTATATTAGCCCCGTGTGATTACTTCCTAAATATATATCTACACCGACTACCCCATTAATCTCAACATCTGATTTTATGTAAACTTCCGATTTAATTGCTTCGGCCACCGCTGAGTATAAAACCAAATTACTGTTTGTTTTGTAAACTCTGACCTCAGGTAATTCAGTTAGAGTCTGACCAACAAGTACATCTGTGTTAAGAAACTCATTATGTACAATAAACATTTCTACTATAGCTGTAACAAAGTCCACCCTTATCTCGATGGATGTCTTCGCTAACGGTAATACTACACCAGTTGCAAAGCCTTTTAATACAGGTAGTCCCTCTGTCGAGGTATCTAGTTTTAATTCGTCTGCAGTGCTCTGTTTGATAAGCGTGCACTCGCTACCGAAATCGACAAATGCAGTTTTGGGTATGCCGTTCACAGTTATATTTTTTGTATAAATATTGTGAGTATTTTTACTGGTTTCGATTAACTGTACCTTATTGACGGGATTTAAACTATTTCTATCTTTGTCTGCATCCCGCTTGCAATGTTCGGCTAAATGGCCCATTCTGTTGCATTTTGGACATTTTTGAAGAGGTTTCGGGCATTTTGGAACCATATGTCCCAGCTCCGAACAATTGTAACAACGGAGTTTAAACGAAGGGTGTTTATTGTTCCGTATGCTTTCTTTAGTCTGCATAGGGATTTTCTTTATTTCCTTTAGACTTTTGCAAGAGATATTACGTAGATACTTGAGTAGCCTGCTCGGTCGTCTTAAATCTGAGCCTAACGCATTCAGCCGGATATTATTATCATATATGCCCTGTACTATACAGTCCACTGCATCTTTCCCCTTGATACCACAATGATTAACAAGCTTGGCTTTATCATAAAAGTACTCTTCAAGAGTTTCATCCCTCTTACTTTTCCGGTCTAACATTTCGATGAGTTTATCCGCATAATTTCGATCGTCTGGAAAACTTTTTAATAACTTGACCTGCCATTCCTTCCAGTTAAGCTTAACCGACGATAAGCCTTCATACTATCTGCGTGAAAGACCGGCGAGCTTAGGTAATGCGTTATAAATAATTTCTTTATCATTCCAGTAATATATTTGAGCAGTTTCGTTCACTTTCTTTAACCATGATGCCATCGTTTGGTTTTTTTGACTCGGATCAAAGTTTGGAATTACATCTCTGGCGCCTATGAAATTACTTTCATTACGTTTATTTAGAGCGTCTATTAACTTTTCTACTACAATATTTTCTTTACATTTAGAATAACGTTTTGCTTTCGGTATTTAGTCCGCTTCGATTTCACTGGGGACCGTCTACGCCTGCTGGCGTTCGATTCAGAAGAACTCGATTTTACTGTAGTACTACTCGTTCCTGAACTTCTGCTAGCATGCCGTCTCTTTTGTACGTGTTTGCGTTCACGGCGCGAGCGTTTTTTGTTTTTATGCGGTCGTGAGCGCGTACGTCCCCTGTATGCTTTAGACGATTGTGAATCTGTGCTACGTGACCGCCCAGTAGAAAGAGGGAGTCTGATGCGGTGATTTCGCTTCAACGATCTTTTCTGATGACGTGAATGTTTAGCATCGAAAGAGGCCAATGTTGAGCTCCAAGAGGTATCACTACGTATTGATCGCGAGCGTGTCCGGGGACGTTTGGATCCGCGAGACCGAACCCGCGTGTTCCTCTCCTTAGATCTACTCCTACGCTCGACTACACGTGGAGGTGTAAAGGCCTCTCTAGCAGACGTCCTATCCGACATTGTCACAATCTTTCATGATAATTGTCAAGTCAAGGTCAAATTGGAATCAGGATAGTAGGGAAAATATTGATATGATTAGAATAGTAATCATAAGTAATACCTTAGTACATGTGAAATATTTATGACAAAGGTTGTAGGTATACGGATTAAAAGAAAATCATGTAAAAAAATAACATCGAAACAACATGTTCAGCAAATCAATAAATAGTTATTCAATTAAATATCATTCAAGTAATCATTAATATCATTGTATTTTACTGTGTAATTTCCTCACGTTTCACTGTGTGCTGTGCAGAGGTGCATTCGTTCCACTGACCACAAAATAAAATTATATCAAGATGCAGTAGAATACCCGTGCCTACAGGGCACGAGGTATTGGCACAATTTTTGTCGGACGTTTCCAAAACAAATGCGTATTTAACCAAAGAAAATATCCACACCCATCCCAGAGGGTAGCCCCGGCAAGGTGAGAGTGGACACCTGGTCACCGCGGTGTTCCTACCTGTACCTCCATAGAGTAGCCATGGCAAAGTATATGCAGGAACACCCAGCAACGAATAATATGCATTTGTTTAATGACCCACATCTGCATCTCCGTAGAGAGAACATAGAGAGATGCTTGCATGGTGGAACACTATAATACCATCCCAGAGAACTCAAGTGTATCCCGGCAAGATACACAAGGCCCTCACAATCCGTGTCTACGTCTCCATAGAGTAGCCATGGCAAGACGCATGCACGTTGGAACATCATTATACCGCTCCGGAAAACATGTGTACCCCGGAGTGTAGCCCCGGCACGATACACAATGCCTTCACAATCCATGCCTACATCCCCCATAATGATTTAAGCAAGAATAAAGCACACAGTGAAATATTTATTTCCTTTATCCAACATGTGGCCGTTATTTTATTCAAATAGCAGGTAGAAAAATATTTAAATCTAATATGGGCGCTGAATTATCCCACTTCTGATTTATTAGATAAATCAGAAGTTAGGTCTCAACTAGATATTGATTGCATTTATCTGTATTTATTACTAGAAGTCTGAAGGGACAAAGTTAATAAAATGCATTTTAAGTTAACATTCAAATCACACGTTTATTCTCATTATCATGATTTCTTATAACCTTTTTACTTAAACTACGTATAATACTGATTACTGTAACATCGTACCTTATTGTTATGTAAATTATACCACTAGCAATAGTTCCACAATAGAATCCAACATTTAAAACAAAATAACGGCCACAGTTTAAATCTTACTATGATATTTTAAAGAATAGTTAATAAATCAGACTGACTTACAATAGGTGCTGCACTTGATACTAAACGACTTGTTCTCTTGGTGGTCCGTGCTCGAATGCCCCCAGGGCTCCGATGATCTCAACCTCGTTAGTGAGCATTGAAATCCACGGACAAAGAATAAGAAAAAGAAAACAAACTTTAATAAAATTGTCACTTGACAGGCAAAGGAAATGGGGCTATTCAGCCAGTATGATTTTAACAAAAATAAAAATTATCTAAAGTAAATGTACTTCTTGTGCAAAAGTGATGAAATACAATCTTAATTCTCTAACAAGGTTTTACTCGATAACAAACCCGAGTGTCCTGAACCTGAACATCAACCTTCATTACAAAAATCTAATTCTCGCCTTCCGCCCATTGATTTAATGTCATTTGACGGTAATGTCAAGCAATGGCCATTGTTTTATCAACAATTTAAAAGCATGATACACGATAACGCATCGCTCACTAATAGTGAAAAAGTATTTTACTTAGTAGGTAAATTAACTGGGCAGGCGTCGTGCGTTTGCGCAGGGTTGGCTCCAACCGCAGAAAATTATATTATTATTTGGGAGGCACTCGTGCAAAAGTATGACGATCCTCGCTCACTCGCATCCGCTTATTTAAACCAATTGTTACAGTTTAAACCGCTATCCATGGTTAGTTCTGATGGGCTAGATTCATTTATAAATAATTTTGATTCATCTGTAGCAGCGCTTAAGCAATTAAAGCTTAAGGATTTAACCGAATTTATTTTCTTGCATTTGGCTCTGCAAAAGTTAGACGCAGACACAATTAAACTATTTGAAATTACCTATCGTAAAGATAAAATACCTTCTTACCATAATTTAATTGAATTCATAAAGGAACAAAGTAAAGTGTTGTCTCGTTCTACGAACCTTAACAAATCGATAGATAATAATCATTCTCAGTCTAAACAGCAGCGTCAAAATAAGCACATCCCTAAACCGTCCAAGTCTTTTGTGAATACAGACATAGGGTGTGGTCCAAGTGTTAGCGATAAATGCGCTTTATGCAATGACAAACAACATGAACATTTATATTCTTGTTCATCGTTTATTCAATTAACCCCGGGAGAAAGATATAATTTTATAAAACTTAATAATTTCTGTAACAATTGTTTAAGCATAAAACACAAGACTTTTTCTTGTACTTCGAAACATACTTGTTCTCATTGTTCAAAGCGACACCACACCTTATTACATTTCAATCCAATTCAAAATGATAAAACAAATTGTAACGTTGGCTCCGTGGTGTCCAACACCGCTAATCCTATTTCCGCTACCGCTCATGACGCGCCGCGCCCTAACCCGGCCAGCAGTCATGCAGAGTCCGCTATGACTCATTCGCTCGCCGCTTCTAATAACCCTACAACTGTTGCAAATAATGCATCGGTCTGTACAGTTTCGTACGACCGAGCAGCGCGATATCAAACGACTACGTTGTTAGGGACCGCAAAAGTAAAGTTTGTTGATTCTTTAAACCGCACTCACCTTTTGAGATGTCTAGTGGATCCTGGCTCTCAAAGTGACTATATTTCCGCATCTTGTTGTAAGCGACTATCGCTTCCTATTTATACTCAAACCCGCTATTTGGAAGTCCAAGGCATTGGAGGTGCTTCCCAAAAAATTCTCGGTGTTACTTCACTTAAATTCACGTCTCGCTTTAATAATAAGTGCGAATATTCTATAAAGCCGATGGTAGTAGGATAGATTACGTCACAGTTGCCGGACACCTGTGTTGATACCGCGTCTATTGAATTCATTCGAAACTTACCGCTCGCTGATGACGAGTTTTCGCAACCGGGAACTATAGATATATTTCTAGGTGTTAAACTTTATTGTGAAATTTTACTTTCTGGTCAAATTAAAAGCTCACATGATGGTATGCCCTCTGCCCTTGAAACGACATTAGGTTACCTAATTTTAGGTGACGCTCCTATTATTTCTCCGCAACCCGCTACCCGCACATTGTGTGCTTTTACTTCTGACTCACTACACCAAATTGTCGAAAGATTTTAGGCAGTCGAGGAACTACCTTCGCAGTCTTTTTTAAGTCCCGACAATCAGCAGTGTGAAAATATTTATACTTCAACCACTGTTCGTAACTCTGACGGCAGTTATTCAGTTGACCTTCCTTTTAAAGAAGACCCAAGTAATCTAGGCAATTCTTATACTACGGCTAAAAAACGCTTTCTACTTTTAGAAAAGAGATTTTCTAAAGATCCAGGTTTAAAATTAAAATATGACGATGTTATTCGTGATTACCTAACTAAGGGTATACTGTCCCGCACCGCACCTGAGACATTAGCCGCTCCAGGCTTCTATCTACCGCACCATCCTGTAGTTCGCGACGACAAGGCGACAACCAAGGTTCGTCCTGTGCTGGATGGCAGCGCCAAGACCGATACAGGCTTATCATTAAATGATATCCTATATACGGGTTGCAATCTACAGGCTGATATATTTCATATACTTTTGAATGTTCGTGTTTATTACATTGCCTTTTGTGCAGATGTGAAACAAATGTATTTATGCATTTATACGAATTCTCCGCACCGCAAATATCAACGAATCTTATATAGATTTTTAGAAACCGACCCGCTCGAGGTTTTTGAGTTCACTCGAGTCACATTTGGGCTTCGGTCTTCACCATTTTTGGCGCTCCGCACGCTACGTCAACTCGCTAGCGATGAACGGCATAACTGGCCAAATGCGGCAGCCGTATTGGAAAGGGACATTTATATGGATGACGTAGCCTCATCTGCTTCTTCTCTCGAGGAAGCAGTCAAGACAGCTACCGATCTGATCCAGATCTTCAAAACTGGTGGGTTTGATTTAGTTAAATGGACCTCCAACTCGCTGGAATTGCTCGAACATATTCCCGAGTCGCACCGTCAATCTGAATGCATTTCTTTCGACGATGGAAATACATTTAAGATATTAGGTTTGCGTTGGTTACCCGCTCAGGATACCTTTATTTTCGAAATATCAAGTCCCCCACCTGTTTGTACTAAACGCGCCATTTTATCCGCTACCTCTCGGTTGTATGACGTCTTAGGACTCGTCGGCCCTATAATTCTTTTCGCTAAATTAATCATTAAAGAACTCTGACTTTTAAATCTCGGTTGGAATGATACACCCCCTTCTCGTATTGTTAAGGTATGGCAACAATACTTAATAGAATTACCGCGCATATCTAATTTATCATTTCCACGCCATCTAGGTATAGAAACCGGTTCTATGGTTTCCTTAGTCGCATTTTCAGATGCCAGCGAATCCGCATACGGCTGTGTGATGTATTTGCACGTCGAAAATGGCGATCAATCGCCTATTATTTCACTCGTTTGCTCCAAATCGCGTGTTGCATCCGCTAAACCTAAAATCACTCTCGCACGCTTGGAATGAAACGGAATACTTTTAATGTCGCGACTTCTTAAAACCGTTTATGACACTTTGTCTAAGCGACATAAAATCGAAAATATTTATGCTTTCTCGGACTCTGAAGTGGCACTCTGTTGGTCTGTTGCTTCGCCACACAGATTCAACACTTATATTGCGAACCGCATTTCTCAAATTCAGGAAAATATTTCACCTGAAAACTTATATCATATCGCTGGCTTACGTAACCCCGCAGACTGTGTATCTCGTGGGCTCACGCCTTCACAGCTCCTTCAACATGAGCTATGGTTTAAGGGTCCATCCTGGCTTTCCTTGCCTAGACAAGACTGGTCTATACAGCGATTTTTACCCAACCGGTCTTCATTACCGGAAGAAAAAACCGTTGCGCACGTGACTAACGTCACAGATAATGAAAACCCGCTTTTAAAACTAGCTTCAGAATGTTCCACTTGGGAAAAGCTGCTGGAAGCCACTGTTTTCTCGCTTCGATTTATAAGAAAATTGCCACAAAACGACATCATAACCGCTGAAGATTTAAATACAGCTGAATTAGAAATAATTCGCGCGATCCAGTCTAAATACTTTTCCGAAGACATTAAGAATATTTCTAAAGGTCAACCGTGTTCGACCAAGTTACGGAAATTGTTTCCATTTTTATGTGACGGACTTTTACGTGTCGGAGGTCGCTTAACGAATTCGACACTGGAATATTCTTCAAAACATCCGATTTTACTTCCCGGACAAGGACATATTGTTAAATTATTAATTGAATTTTATCACCGCGACAATTGTCACGCCGGGCCGCAGTTATTAATTTCGATGTTAAGATCCAAATATTGGATTATTTCCGCTAGACGTGTGGTTCGACAGTACATACACAAATGCAATGATTGCTTTCGAGTTCATCCTAAGCCTACGTTTCCACCTATGGCCGATTTGCCTAAATGTAGATTAGAGCAATGCAAAGCGTTTTTACATACGGGCGTCGATTATGCAGGGCCGCTGTATATTACTCCTTACCGCAAGCGGGGCGTACGAAGTGTAAAAGCATATATTTGCATTTTTATTTGTCTCGTAACAAAGGCGGTGCACATCGAATTAGTATCTAACTTAACTTCTGCTTCGTTTATCGACGCATTTAAACGATTCATATCGCGAAGAGGTCCTTGTAATTTCTTATATAGCGATAACGGGACTAATTTTGTCGCTTCTAAAAAATATTTTAATGAACTTCATGAGTTTTTACAAACCGCTGATTACTATCAAAGTTTTAATCATGAACTCGCGAAGAACCGTATCACGTGGCGAATGAACCCTCCTGCAGCAAGTCACCTCGGAGGGATATGGAAAGCGAACGTTAAGAGCACCAAGTCCCTTTTATTTCGTACAATCGGCAATCAAGTTCTCACCTTTGAGGAGATGTCGACCATTCTTATACAAATTGAAGCAGTGCTAAATAGCCGTCCTCTTTATGTTTTGAGTTCTGACCCATCAGAGCCATTAGCACTTACTCCCGCGCATTTTCTATCCACTTCTCCGCTAGAATGTTTACCCGCAGCAGACTTGTCCGAAGAACGAACAGATCTGTTGTCTCGTTTCTCCTTAATGGATTCGATAGTTCAATCATATTGGAAACGATTTAAGTCGGAATATTTACATAATTTGCAACAACGCGAGAAATGGAATACTCCGTGTAACCCAATCACAATCGGTACCGTAGTGTTGTTAAATGTAGATAACGCTCCACCCTTGCAGTGGCCATTAGGAATTGTTACCAATGTTTACCCTGGCAAGGATGGTGTTGTTCGCGTAGCGGAAGTAAAAACTAGGACCGGTACTTATAAACGACCAGTAGTACGGTTATGCCCGCTTCCGACTCAATAGTCAATATTTATATATACATATTTTCGCTCATAAGTATTATTTAATTTATATTAAACAAATTTAGTTTAGAAATTTCATTATATATCCGCGAAGTTGCTAAATATAGCGATTTTCATGCTTTTGTAACCTTTTCCGAAGGGTTTCTTCAAGGCTGGGGGGATGTTGGATTTCGTATTCGTTATAAATTTTCATTGTAGGGTAGAAGTAAAAATGACTTGCAAAATGCGTCACTATCCTATCTTATCCCATCCTTTTCCCACATGCACACCTGGACTATCGCTGTCTTTGTCACCGATGACGGTGACTGTTCGAAGACCCTCCCGCACTTGAACGAGAGTAGCGTTACTAAGAACGTGCTTCCTTATTAATTTATTACTAATTTACGGTTGCGAATTGCCGCGAGTGCATTTACGAACTATTGTCTAAAACACTAAGAAAAGTGCGTGTTTATGTGGTGAAAGGCGTCTGAGCGTCCCCTCGTGCGCTGCCCTGAATTCAGCAAGGACTCGAACCCTCTGCCGACCGATGCGGAGGGCAGATATTGGAGACGGTGAATCTACAGGTCAGTGGTGCTGCATGTTTCCTGTCAAATTCCTTTGTCCTTAGTTCACAAGTTCGTCGTCCTAATTCGTGTCGCATTTGCAAGGTCAGACTTACCTATCTACGCATTTTTTCAACTCACGCAATAATACAGTCCACTATTTAATCGAACCAGCTCCCTGCGTCTGGGACAAACGCATACAGTATAGATTTCCGCCCAAGTATATGGTGTAAGGCGCCACCAAGTTTATTGTCTGAAATTTGGATTAAGCTAGGTTCTGGAATATCTAATAAGGTAGAACCTATAATAAAATGACCTGGACTAAGGTAATTCAATTCATCAGGTAAATCTGAAATAGCACACAGTGGTCTGGAATTCAGAATAGACTCAATTTGACACAATAAAGTATATAATTGACAGTAAGTCATTCTACAATTACCTAATTTCCTTTTTAACAATTTTTTTGTTTGTTTTATGCAAATCTCATAGACTCCACCCATATGACTAGCAAGTGGAACTGTGAACTTCCAGTTTATAGATAGGCTATTTGTGTAATCCATGATTTGACTGTATGATGTCTCATTCTTAAACATTTTGTATAAATCATGTAATTCATTGCTAGCACAATGGAAATAACTAGCATTATCGGAGTAGATTGTATTACAGACACCACGTCGAGCACAAAATGTTTTTAAACAAGCAATGAAAGATTGTGTAGTTGTGTCTTCTGATAATTCTATGTGTATACTGCGACTGGATAAACAGGTAAATACGCATATAAACGAGCGTGTATATTTAGCATTACGAAGGGTAGATGATTTTACATAAATAGGTCCACAAAAATCAACACCTACCTGAAGGAATGGGCGTTCTAAGTTTACTCTATGATAAGGTAAGTTGGCCATTTTCTGCCTACAAGTTTGACCACGATATCTAACACACACTATACACTTGTAGACCACCTTCTTAACTTCTGCTCTTGCATGTATAGGCCAATAAACTAATCTTAAGTTTGACAGTGTATTTTGTATGCCTGAATGAAACAGGTCTAAGTGAAACTTTCCAATGATAAGAGTAGTTATATGATTCTTGTTAGGAAGTATTATAGGGAATTTCTGATTATATTGAATATTAGCATGTTTGATTCTACCTCCTACTCTTAAAATACCGTCACTATCTAGGAATGGTGATAATCTTTTAATAGGGCTAGATGAATAGGTGTAGCTGCTTTTGTTAGATTTTAATTCAATCAATTCTTTCTTAAAGTGAGATGATTGAACAATTTTAATGATAAAATTATGACTGTACTTTAACTCTTCAGGTGTAAGAGGTCCTAATGATTTAGAATGGTTTTTTTAAGTTATTGCCAAATCTATAACATTGAGCAATAGTGTTTTGTAATCGTTGAAAGCTTGAAAATCTTTTAAAAATGTTTATGAAGTAATCTATGTCATCATCATTATAAAATTCTGAAACTAAATTAGCTGTTTGTGAGCTAACTTCTTTAGTATGAAAGGATTCTAAATGGATGTCTATAATATCATTATTTTCTAATGTATTATTGCAACAAGGCCACTCATTTGGTGGTGATAATAGATAACTAGGACCGTGCCACCATAATGAAAGATTTTGTAAGTCTTTAGGTTGTATGCCACGTGTTAGCAGATCAGCTGCGTTGTCATGAGTTCTAGTATGATTCCATGAGACTGAGTCTGTGTTTTGTAATATCTGTGAGATCCTATTTGCTACATAAACCTCCCATTTCTTATAAGGGGACCTTAACCAATTTAAAACAACGGTAGAATCAGTATAAAAATACACAGAATCTATTTTAATTGCTATTTCTAGTGCAGGTTTTATCTTTTGCATTAATTTAGAGAATAATACTGCTGCACAAAGTTCCAATCTAGGAATGGAGACTGTTTTTAAAGGAGCTACTCTGCTTTTGCTAATTAACAAGTTTGAAGTAGGTTGTTTGTTAGGATAATCTGCTAAAATGCAAATACAACATCCAAATGCCACAAGTGAAGCATCACTATAACCAACTAGGTAAACCTTATTAAGTATGTCTGAGAAACAGTATCTAGGTATGGTTATATTGTTTAGAATGTGCAGATTTTTGTAAAATGGTAACCATTCTGTTAGTAAATGAACAGGGAGAGGTGTATCCCATTTTAAACTACTTTCCTTCCATAAAAGCTGCATGAAAAGCTTTAAATTTATTGTAACTACTGCTAAATAACCAAGGGGATCATAAATCTTAGCAATAATTGATAACACTGTTCTTTTATTAAACTGTAATGTTTGTTGTTGAGAGGGAATATTAACTTTGAATGCATCTATCACTGGATCCCATTTGAGACCAAGTGTGCTTGTTTCATCACCAATGATTAAGCTATTTGGTGAATGTTTGTCTTTATTTTGAATAATACCTTGTAAAATTTGTGGATTATTTGCTGACCATTTGTGTAATTGAAAACCACCTCTTTGGAATAATGATGTTAACTGGTTGCATGTTTCTATAGTTTCAGAAAGTGTGTTAGCACCGCAATGTATGGGCACGCCCTGATTGCGGCGGTAAGTCCCCTCTTTGAGGAGTGGCTTGAGAGGCGGCATGGCGTCCTCACCTTCCGCCTGACGCAGGTCCTCACCGGACACGGTTGTTTCGGGAGGTTCCTGTTTCGGATAGGGCGGGAGGAAACGCCCGGGTGTTTCCATTGCGAAGATCGCCCTGAGGACACGGTGGAGCACACGGTGGCGGTCTGCCCGGCTTGGGCGGAGCACCGCCGTGTCCTCGTGGAGGCGATCGGCGGCGGCGATCTCTCGCGTCCGGCCCTGGTCCAGGCCATGGTACGGAGCGAGAGGGCATGGGGAGCCGTCACCTCCTTCAGCGAAGCAGTGATGCTCGCGAAGAGGGAGGCGGCGCACGTGAGGGAGAGGCAGCATATGCGCCCTCGCGACCCCAGCCGCCGCAGGATACGGAGACGCCCTGGGCGTCGGGAATCCCAGGCCGATTTCCGGCCACCGTAGGCATGGGCTTGCGGACGGCGAGTAATGGGTAGCTCGCTGTCCGGTAAGGACCAAGCCCAAGTCGACGGCGCGTTGTGTTCCACGCGCGCCTCAAAGAGATGTCAGCACAAAAAATGATGGGACCCGCAAGGGTCGATGCCTGCCAGGGGTGCGGGTTTGTTCGAAAGAGACACCACAGCCCCTGGCTTAAGGGCTACTGAAGGAACACGGGTGGGTTTTAGTCAGTAAAAGTCTGACACGCCCTCCTGCTCCACCCAGAGCGGGAGAAGTTATTTGATGATTTCCCACCCAAAAAAAAAAAAAAAAAAAAAGCACCGCAATGTACATCATCCATAAAAGTTTGGTATTGAATGCAGTGTGCAGCAAGTGGATAAAGATGTCCATCTTGTTTTGCAAGTTCGAGTAGTGTCCTAAATGCTAGATATGGAGCACATCTAGTTCCATATGTAACCGTGTTTAATCTGATAACACAAAGTTCATCATCAGGGGTTTTCCTCCACAATATACAGTGAAACCTGGTTAATTGGGATCTCAAGGGACCAAGGATTTTGTACCATTTAAAGAGGTTTTCATTTATCCAGTTTTCCAATTAGACAGGTTTAAAATTTAGTTGTCTCATTTACAGAGGGCCCGCTTATAGAGGTCGAAATGTACCGTTATTCCATTTATAAAGGTGGAAATTTTGTGAAAGAAATTCAAATGTTTATAAACAATCGTGTCGTAACCTGTCCCAACCTGATAAATTGTCTCACTTATAAAGGGAATTGAGCTCCAGAGTCCCAATTATAGAGGTAAACATCGAAAAAATCCTAGAAATCAAATCTCATTTAACCAAGTTCGAAAAGTCCCATTAACAGAGGTAATTCGATGAAAAAGTGCCGGGACCTCATTGTAGTTCTCAATAATAGAGGTTTCTCACTTATCCAGGTCCCACTTAACCAGGTTTCACTGTACATTGTAAGTTGCAATGTTCTTCTGTCACATTTATGTTTCTAAACATCTTTACTATATCACAAGACAATACAAATTTAACGGTTCTAAGTCTTATGATAATATCAATAATATCAGTGTAAATATTTGCCCCTTCATATAAAACCTGGTTAAGAGACACTGAGGTAGATGATTGGCTGCTTCCATTGAATACAACGCGAAGTTTGGTTGAAACACTTTGTGGTTTTTGAATGGCATGATGAGGTAAGAAAAACTGTTTATGTTTCTCCTGTGTATATGGAGAATAAGGTACATATGAGGCATGTCCTAGTTTTAAGTATTCTTCAATAAACTCAGAGTATTGTTTATGAAGTGTGGGATTGTTAAGAAATCTCTTTTCTAATGTCATAAAACACTTTTGTGCGATGCTGTAGGATTGACCTAGCTGATCTATTTTGTCTTGTATAATTGGAAGGTGTACTGTAAAGCGACCTGTTGGTTCTTCTCTAGTAGTAGTACTTTTGTACAAATCTTCGCAATATGTGTGTTCTGGTGTGCAAATTGGGGAAGAACTGATTTCTTCTTGCTCCCAAAAGCGTTTTAATAACTGATCACAAGATTGTTCACAGTTAACCTGAGCTAACATGACTGTTTGTTTGTAAGAGTTTGACTCTGAATAACAGTGTTCTGTCTGATTTGATGTTTGTGTGTATTGTGATTAAATAGAACGATTAGAATGATCTAGTTCATTATATAAAGCTTGCATGGATAATTCAACATCACCTGTAACTACCCAGCCAAAAACTGTGTTTATGAGGGTGGGTTGGTTTTTACCTAAAGGTACACTACCCTGTAGTAAGAGGGTGTAAAACAATTGACCACCTATTAATAGGTCTACGGTTTTAGGTACATAAAATAATGGATCTGCTAAGTTGCAATCTTTTGGCAATTTGAAATTGCTCAATGGAATATATATATCTTTGAGGCAATTTAGTAGCAATCTGTTCTGTAACTACACAGTCTATTATTGTTTCAAATTTGTCACTACATGATGCTATTTTGACTTTTATAGATTTAGATGATACTGTAGGTATTGTTCCTATACCTTGTATAATATATTTGGTTTGTTCAGTGAAAGGCAGCTGTAGTTTTTGTGCTAAAGTGTTTGTCATCAAACAAACTTGGCTTCCGCTGTCTAAAAGTGCTCTGCATGTAGTCCATTGACTATCGTTTTGTTGAACTTTAATCAATGCAGTGGATAAATACATTTCAGAGTGCTTAGTATGTAAGTGCATGACTGATGCTTGCGTATTACTATCTTGTTTCACACTAGTGTTAGTAACTTCAGAAATTGATACAGATGTACTCACCTTGTCTGTTGAGACAGCAATAGGTGCATCAGGTACCGTAGTCAAAGCGGAAGTAGGGTTATTAAATGTTCTGTGAATTGTCGAATGATGTTTCTTGCCACAGATGGAACAAACATTTTTCGAGCAAGTATGTTGAAACTTATAAGGTTTAAGACAATTGAAGCATAGCTTCTTTGATTTTACCATCTCATTGCGCTGGACAGGTTTCAATTCCAAGAAGGATGGACATTTGTACAATTCATGAGACATATTACAGAGAATGCAATTGTCAGTCACAGTGCCAATATGAGTGGAGACACGAGTAGTTTTATTGTTGTTTACAGGAGTAGATTTAGTTACAATTTGTGGCGTATCATACATTAAATCAAAGGCTCTAACACGATGACTGAGGAAATCAGTGAGCTCTGTGAGCATTGGTAAATCTTCACTTTTCCTATTTAGTTCCCAGGCAGATCTGAGAGACTTATCTAGTTTTTGTACAATAATATATATCAATATTATATCCCAAGTATCAACTGGTACATTGAGTGTCTTTAATGAGTCTAAACTTTGCTGAAGTATCACTAAGAAATCCCTTAGATTGTTCTTGGTAATACTTTGAATTGACATTATATTTTTTATATGGAAGTTAACCGATATGAGTTTGTTTTCATACCTTTTCTTTAGTATAGTTATTGCATGATGATAATTATCACCAGTCACATTTAGCGAGCTGATGAGTCCGGCAGGTTCTCCTCGTAGAACGCTCTTCAGGTATTGCAGCTTTTGAAGCGGTCTTAACTGATCATGTGAGTCGATAACTCCATCAAATAATGCCTTAAAGTTGCTCCATTCACTAAGGTTGCCTTCAAAAGTTGGGATCTGTAAATGAGGGATTTTTAGAACATGTGATTTACGACTTTCTTGACGATTTATGGACTGAAAGGAGTTGATAGATTGATTTTGTTCAAAATCCTTTAGGAGCTCTGTTATTTTAGCTTGATAATGGTAATATTTCTCCTCTGTTGAGTTTCTCTCCTGTTCATGTGAAGCTTTTTTGCCGTCGACCATTTCAATGTCTCTTATCAAGGGATTCTGTTCCGGTAGCCATCTTTGAAAATTGCTGGAATTTTGCTGAAAATAATGTTTTTTGAATTTCTTCTGTAATCTAATTTTTGGCTGTTGCCGTTTAATATTTTGATTGTAGCTGTTGCTTGCAAGTTTTTCTGGAAACTGATGCGTTATAATAAGTAAATGTGTGGCGTAGTTCGCTGGCGGAACCAGCGCTGTGTTTTTAATTCTTTGTAGGTTTCTTCTTGAAATATTAACACTCGATAATTCAAATCGGGCCGAAGGACCAAAAAAATAATGTTTTGTATTTTAATTTAAATAACAGGATTAGATTGCTATGGATTATCCACAGGTAACTTTTATTAACCCTTTTTTTACAAGTAAGAATTGTACAGTAACGAATACAAAAAAAATGCGCAGATAGTACAGTCGCCAGCACATCAAGTTACCCCACTTTGACCTTGAACGCTTTATAAGCAGCAACAGCGAGAATCGTGTGAAAGAGATATATAGCTTTTTGTCCGTTCTTACTCGTAATGTTTCGTGCTGCAGTGCGTACGTGAGAGTGTGTGCGTATGTGCGTCGTGGTGTAGAATAAGATACTTTGCGATAAGAAATAGCGTAGCAGGTTGAATACTTGAATAGAATCCAAATAATAGCGTGGTAATAAAAAGAAGCGGCCCGTGCACGGCGCATTGCCTAAACTACTTAAGAAAGCTTAGATAAAATCGTTTTTTATATTTTATTTCTTCATTTTTACTTAAATAATAGTTGAAAATATCTGTAAGTATTAAGTAGGTGTTACCTACTCATATATTTAAACAGGTAGGTAGCGAAATTTCACGCTCTTGGAGAATAATGTTAAATAGACAGGTAGGTAATCTGATGTGAGAAAAACACTTTTTTTTATTATTTCACGCAGTTTTTAATTACTTTTTCCGAGTTTTGTTACCTATTTACTGGTAAGCTGGCGGTCACCTGTTTTCGTGCGTTCCTTGCTCTTCTATTCTAAGTATTTTTACGAAGTTCAATGCAAAAACCCATCACACAATCGGCATGAAATTTCGAAAACACTCGTAGATACCCATCACAAACGTGAACGAAGTTTTAATTCATTATCCTACCTACAAAACGCCTCTTGTCAGTCCGCCTTGTTTGAGATTAACGTTTGACATCCCAAAGTAATAAGGTTGAACTTAGTAACGGAACTACCTATACCTACCGAAATTTGCTTTTACATGAAAGTTCAAACTTATTGCGCAAGAAATACGATACGATTTCTAGGGAAATAAAATTCGAATCTTTAATTATTATCGTTATTTCATTACATTCAAAATATTTTGTCACTTTGTCAATGAGAATATGAGTTCCTTTGTTTGTTACGCATCATCATGAAGGACATGGGTTCCCATACGAGGTTCATTTGCGACTACACCCAATCTGTCATAAGAATACCTATTCCTATGAGAACTCGGGTGAAGCCGCATAAAATAGACAGGTAGGTAATCTGATGTGAGAAAAACAGTTTTTATAAATTTTACGCAGTTTTTAATTACTTTTTCCGGGTTTTGTTACCTACTTACTGGTGGGCTGGCGGTCACCTGTTTTCGTGCGTTTCTTGCTCTTCTATTCTAAGTATTTTTACGAAATTGGATGCTGAAAACCCATGACACAATCGGCTTGAAATTTCGAAAAAAATCATCACAAACGTGTATGAACTTTTAATTAAATAAACCTACAAAACGCCTCTTGTCAGTCCGCCTTATTTGAGATTAACGTTTGACACGATCTTATTCCCATAGTAATAAGGTTGAACTTAGAAACGGAAACCTATACCTACCGAAGTTTGCTTTTACATGCAAGTTCAAACTTATTGCGCAAGAAATAAGATACGATTTCTTGGGTTATGAACTTATGAATTATCAAATAAAATTCGAATCTATAAATTATTATCGTTACTTCATTACATTCTAAATATTTTGAAAATTAGAATATGAGTTTCTTTGTTTGTTATTAGAGCTACGGCCACCCCCCCCCCCCCCCCCTGCTTCTAGCGCCTTAACTACACAACCGATCATCTCGGCATTTTGCGTACCCGGGCGGCGTAACTACCTATCATCATAATCAGCTTTGAATGTTCCCACTGCTGGGACACAGGCCTCCGCTTGGTGAGAAGGGATACGTTTTTACGGAAACCAGTGTGAAACCGCGGGAAAAAATAAAATGTGGAATAAAAATCATAACCTTTTATTTTTAAACATTAATTCTATAACTCACTAGAGAATAATAGTAACGATAAAGTCACAGTTTGATAATGGGTGTCATTATATGCCTAATTGCAGTGAAATTAGAGCCATTTTATGAGCAAGTGTGTTGAAAAAATCATAACCTTTTATTTTTAAACATTAATATGGGTAATTGAAAACTTAAAAACAAATCCAACACCTACTCTAAATTAAAATATACTTACAACAAAATTTATAAAACCAAACTAAACAAATAGAAAATAGATTAAAAACAAATTGATATTATTTTTTTACAAGTATATATTTTAAATTGATATTTGTAACATATTAATTATACAGTCTACCAATGACTAACAAGCAATATTAAATGCTGCCGCTAAACAAATGTTAAATGTTACCTATACTCCATTTGAAATAAGAAAGGTTTGTTTAAGACATTTAAACAAACCTTTTTTTTAAATCAGTTCAACCGATTGTGACTTCTATTCCCTAGGCATAAGGATGGCATTAAAAGCAAAAAGTGGTTACAATACCAACTGTTTACTGCAGATACCATTTATCATGCTTACAACGCAATAGAAGTCAAAATCAGTTGAACGGACTGTAAAAAAAGGTTTATTTAACTGTCTAATGTTATTTCAAACGGAGTATAGATTAGTATGATGTACTGGGCTGGTGCCCGAGAACATTCCCAGTTAGTGCGAACACTAACACATAAGTTAAAGATTTTTTTCTTTCTCGAACTTTTTAGATTAGGTTTCTTATCGCATGTTTCTTAATAAAAGATAGTAATTAAATGCATATCTTTTACACCCACAATGTGTTACTGAGAATTTTCGACAGTTTACTGATAACAGAAAAACCATCCTTTTAACTGTGTAGGTGTGATACTAATTTTGAGAAATGTTATTTACTAATCCTTTGTGCATGATTTATGGCCTCACCAAACCGGGTCGGCGGCGGCGTACTCCATTTGAAATAAGATTAGACATTTGAAATAAGATTAGACTCAAACAAACCTTTTTTACAATCGATTCAACCGATTTTGGCTTCTATTCCGTAGACATAAGGATGATTATTTTATTTTGATAAATAAAATAATTACAAAACTAAAATACTACTTAAGGATTGTAAAACTGTGCTACTATTTATTGTGAAAGTTTGTGAGAATGGATGGATATTGTTTGTTACATTATCACGCTAATGAAAAAACGGATTTCAGTGAAACTTGGCACTTAAATTGATGACCTGTATGAACACATAGGATTGGTTCCTACGGAAACCCGGGTGAATAAAGTGCATTATTAACTCGTGCTTAGAATCGGAGTTCGTCATCTATAGCTAAGGCTACGACACTCAATACCGTGCACTCAGTATCCGGCACAGAGTGTGTTTCCTCTGCGCCTAGGTCATTTAAATCTTGGCAGGTCGGCGGCATTTCTTTCCGACGTTTCTTCAGGCGCCTTCCGGTGTCTATTGAAATCTAAAACAAATAAATGTTGTCAATTTCAATACTTACATAAAATTCTTTATTGTGACAAATTGTACGGGACGGGCCAAGTTAGCTAAATGAGTAGGTATGGGACGGTTAAAAATATTATTCTTCAAAATATAAACATAGACAGATAAATAATCTGTCGTATTGAGAACTTCCACCTTTGTTGAGGCGGGTTGTAAACAACTGAAATCTAACAGTAATAATTTTTACTGAGTCTGGCCTGGCGGCGCGCGTAAAACCGGTTTGAGTGCGCGCCGAGCGTTCTTACAACTACATGTCTATTATGTAGTAGGTGTTACCTATTTTAATCAAGTTTGTTATTCACTTCTTAGGAACACCATGTTTTATGTAAATGATGAATAAGTTAATGTGATAAGTGTGATTACAAGCTAAGCTAAGCATGGACTCACGCTGCACGCTCGTGTGCTAAAAAAATGATCGACACCGACCATAGTCGCATCGTCTGCCGCCGTCGTGGTTCTCGCTTGTTGGCGGTGGTGGGCTTCTAGGGTTCCGCTTTCATGCCACCGCCGGCGCGCCGCCCGAAGCCAGAAGTAAAAAGTTTTGTTTTTTCTGGAACGAAACAAATAGCTATAGTTTATTTGCACATTTTTACTTAATTTATTACTACAGGCAAACATGTCATCATCATCATCATATCAGCCGAAAGACGTCCACTGCTGGACATAGGCCTCCCCCAGTTTTTTGGGGGGTTTTGCCATAATCGCCACGCTTGGCAGGCGGGTTGGCAAACGTGTATTAAAACTTAAATATAATTCCCTACAAAATATAATCTGCTTAGCCTTTTCCCAACTATGTTAGAGTCGGCTTCCAGTCTAACCGGATGCATCTGAATACCATTATTTTACATGGAGCGACTGCCTATCTGACCTCTACAACCCAGTTACTGGGTAATACATAACACAACAACAACATACAACACAAGGATCCATTCTGGGACCACCATTATTTCTAATTTATGTGAACAACATCAATCAGATAGGGTTAACAGGTTATCTAACACTTTACGCAGATGATTATTTTACTTCGGTCATCC
Organism: Polymixis flavicincta; assembly: GCA_949987655.1. Classification (NCBI taxonomy): domain Eukaryota; kingdom Metazoa; phylum Arthropoda; class Insecta; order Lepidoptera; family Noctuidae; genus Polymixis; species Polymixis flavicincta. Next base: position 8,273,822 of record OX465202.1, on the reverse strand, counting down.
GTGGTCAATCCATACACAATATCATCAGTGAGGTGCAAAACGATTTAAACGTAATAAATGAATGGTTTCTATATAACTTACTATAAATAGTTCGAAAATATCTTACATGATATTTGCAGCCAAAACCAAAAAGATTCCACCCCATGCCCCCTTGATTGTTAATAATCTCACTATCAAGCATTCCAGTATAGAAAAGTATCTTGGTCTACTATTAGATGACAAACTGTCCTGGAAACCTCATAATTTTCGAGCACGTAAAAACCAATCTTGTGTCACTTTCTGGAGCTCTACGCAGAATGGGAAACTGCTTACCACCTAACATTAAACGCACTTTATACGATTCTTTAGTAAAACCTAACCTAGAATACCTGATTGAGATTTGGGGATCAGCATCCAAGACTAACCTCAATTCCATACAGAGGACCCAAAATAAAATTATAAATCGGTTATATTGTTATGACTTCCTAACACCTACCAAACAGTTATACGAAAAAACCAAACATTTCAATCTCTGTCAACTATAAAACTTATAATACTTGCATAATAATAAAAAAAGATTTTAGATAACACTACACAAACCAACATTAAACTTACAAAATAGAAACGAATTACCTACTTCTGCGTTTTCCTAAAACAGTTAAATATGGAAAAAATTACTCTTTATATGCTACTTGGAACAGCGCTCACAATTAAAAACTTACATTATCAGAAACTCTTAAGAAAGAACACAAAGACGATACCTACGTAACGAACCCTTCTGTTAACTTATTTCGAATATCCTATAGAAAAACACTTAAGACATATTTTTCATTTTTTATTAGCCTTTGATTATTTTAAATAAAATAATAATAATAATATATTACTCACCGTAATGCCCGTCTGCTGACAAATCTCTGTCACCCGGAATCCACTCAATCGAAGCGCTATCATACACCCTCTTTCAACTTGCGTCAACTGAAGCGCCAGTCGCCATATTAATATTATTTAATAGTTTAAGAGTTACTAATATCACGCACACGACGACTACAGTACGGCTCCACGTATTTTTAATCACTGACGTAAAGAATAAACGAACGATGTGATGAGTGAAACTCGAGAGCGGTGACGTACGCGCAGTGGGGTGTGGGTGTGGCTTATTCCTAGTAAAACATGATAATTGGCTCCCAAATATGAGTGTGTGCAGCAATTGGGCAATTTTAGAAATGTTTAAAATTCCACCAATCACGCCAAAGACACTTTCTTTCTAACACTGCATGGAGCGTCGTAGTTATAGTTATGTATAGGGTTAAGCTTGACGTGCTGGCGACTGTACAAGATAGTTGTCACAGATAATTAATATAAAGTAATCGATATAGTCGATTTAAAATGAATCTTAAACAGACTCGACGCCGATGTGAACCCCTCCCACAGATGCGGCCCCAGGACCGATCCCTGTGGGACACCGCACGACATCTCTCACCGGTTCCACTCTCCGAGGTGACCGGGGTAGATGACGGCCCTGTCCGTCAAATAGGCCTCGACCACACGACAGAGGTAGGTCGGCATCCGGTGATACCGGAGTGCCTCCCTTATGCAACTCCAGGGCAGGGTGTTGAAGGCATTGGCGATGTCTAGAGTCACCACCAAGACGACCCCACCCCGGGCCACAGCATCCCCCGTCGTGAGGGCTCGCATGCGCATGATTGCATCCACCATGGAGCGCCCCCTGCGGAAACCAAACTGGCTCTCCGCCAAATCCGGCCCCACCCGCACCAGCCGCTCGACGAGGCGGTCTGCAATTACTCTCTCAAAGAGCTTGCCCACCTCGTCGAGCAGCACAATGGGCCGGTAAGCGGACGGAGAGTCCGCTGGGTGCCCCGGCTTCTTAATGAGGACCAGTTTCCCCGTCTTCCAGCGAAGTGGGAACTGGCCCTCCTCCAAGCATGCGCTTAGGAGCCCTCCTAGTCAAGGCCCGAGAGCCTGCAAGGCCAGGACCCAGGCTTTTCCGGGCAAGCCGTCGGGTCCTGGGGCGGTATTCTTGGCATTCAGCCTGCGTACCGCCACTCTCAGGTCTACCTCGGTCACCTCTGGAGAGTCGTCGTCGTGGTCGATGTGGTCCGCATCGGGCACCGCAGAAGGCGGAGCCATGGGCGGGGGAGCGTGCTCCCCTCGCGAAGGGAACAGAGCGCTCACCACGTCCTGCACGAGCTGGGGCTGGAGACTCTGCGTCAGCGGGGGAGCCCACTGGCGGATTTTGTCCCGCACCGTTTTGTAGGGGCGTCCCCACGGGTCTCTGTTCAGAGTCTCCAGCGACTCCTCGCGGGCCACTACTCTGACCCGCATGATCTCGTCTCAGAGGGCGGTCTTCGCCACTCTGTACCCCTCGTACAGCTCCGCCTGAATGGCTTCCGTATCCGGAGGGCGGATACGGAGCCTGCGGTGCCTGGAGTAAAGGTGTCGGGCAGCGACACATGCCTCGCGCAGAGTTGTCAACTGCGGCGACCACCAGTACACCTGGCGTGAAGCACGACCCGGGGCATTGCCACGTCACATACCTCGGACATGGTCACCCGGAACCACTCGGCCTCGTCGTTGATGTCGGCAGGCCTGTCCGGTGATGACACCCAGGCCTGCACGATCGAGGCTTCCAGGAGAAGCTCCGGGTCCAGTTGCTTCAACGCCCACCGCGGACCACACGGGGCCTGTCAGACCGGCGCGCTCGAGGTCTGGGCGGAGACGTCAAACCGGATGTACCGTTGGTCGGAATACGTCTCCACCCCCTCCATGACGCGCCAGTCGATGACACGCAGCGACAGAGCGGGGCTGGCGAACGAAATGTCCACCACCGACTCACCCCACACGTGGCGACAGAACCCCGGCTTAGGACGACCAGGTCTGCTTCCAGAGCCCAGTCCTTTACCATCCTGCCCCGCACATTCGTCAACCGGGAACCCCAAGCCAAGCTCTTGGCATTGAAGTCCCCGAGGACGAGCACGGGGAGGGAACGGAATCCAACGACGACGTCTCTCAACTCCGCAAGGGAGTTGTGGAACCCGGCGAGAGTTCGGCTCGGGGAGAAGTACACCCCTACCACGACAATCTCCCCGAACCGTGCTGCTACGCAACCCCTTCCCCTCTTGACACACTCGAGGGTCGGGGTACCGGCGGCGGCCGACGAAATGAGGGTCACTGAGCCGCTCAGTCCCCAGCTCCTCCACCCAGTCATCCCTGGGCGGACAAAGTACGGCTCAGCGACCACGGCGATGTTAATCGACCACTGCGCCATGCTCTGGATCAACAGATCCTGAGCGGTGGCGCAGTGGTTGATGTTCGCCCGGAGGAGGCGTAATGGGGCCGTTAAAGGCATTCCATATCAGCCCCTCCGGGGCCTCCTGGGTAGGCCTTGCCGTGACGGTGGCGATAACGACGACGGCGGTGGAGGCGGCAGCGGCGGCGGCAGCGGCGGCGGTTGCGGTGGTGACGGCGGTGGCGGAGGGTTTGGCCCTGCCTCGGCCCCTGGTTTCAGCGGGTGGAGCGCAGGCTTTGCTCCCAGCCCGATGTTCGGCCAGCTTTCCAGCTGCCGCACATAAATAACAGCGCGGCTTGGGTGCGACGCACGAGCCGACCTTGTGACCGGGCTGACCGCAGCGGAAGCAGTGACTGCTGCGGTCCACCTCCGAGGTGCATTGCACTCCCACGTGGTGGCCCATCTGGCAGCGGAAGCATCTCAAAGGTCTGGGTTCCAGCAGCTTCACCTGCGCAGAAACCCAGCCCACCAGGAGCCTTCGGCCCTCCTCGGTTATCTTTCGGGCCGCCGACACGGGGCAGCTGACCGTAACAGTTCGCATCCCCGTGTTGTCAGGACGGATGGTGCCTGCCTTCACCTGCTTGGCAGAGCATTCCCCAGTCCTGAATACGGCGGCCACAACCTCGCCCTCCGTCACGGAGTCGTCCAGGCTCAAGACGCGCATGTCAGCGCACTTGGTGGGCCTGGACACTCGGACCTCCTCCGCGTCTAGGGACGCCCTAAGCCTTACGGCCAGGGCGTCAGCGGTCGGGCCACCAGCCGCGCCGGGGATCTCCAGCATACGGGCTCCGGTCGCAGTGACCCTCATCCGTATGCCATTGGTGACCCCCAGCTCCGCGAGGTTCACCGCCGCCCTTGCTTTGGAAAGTACGTCGCGGTAGGACACGCCCTTCTTTTCCGCCTCCGGCTGTAGCGTGATTGATAGCGTGAACTACAGCTGCGGATTTCGGGGCGCGTAACCTAGCCGCGGCGTTACTCTTCTTGCGCCGCTGCCGCCTCTCCTTACGTTTGGCCGCCCTTGCGGCCTTACCCACCTTCCTCTTCTTCCCAGCCACTTGCCATTCGGCGTCGGCCGGAGGAGATTGAGGAGGTGGGGGCGTCCTTCCTGACACCAGGGGTGGTGCCGTCGCCACCTGCGTAGCCACCCTGCCCTTCTTGGTCTTGTTCGGCACCGGTTTCGCCGGGGTCCGTCCCGACTGCGGTGCCGACTTGGCCGTAGCTGACGTAGCAACGGCATACGTGGCCTCCTTTTGCTGGCCCGAGGCCGGCCGATTCGCCGCTAGCGGGGGGCGCAAGACGATGGCCTCCAGGGCGGAAAACCGACTCTGGAAGGCAGCCAGCTCCTGCTGCACCAGAGTCAGCACCCGGTCCTCCTCAGGCACGGATCCACCCCCGGGACCATGCCGCGCCCCCTTCTGAGGCACCACGCTCAGGCCAGCTCCTCGGAGCACGGTCAGGTCCGCTCGGAGCTCCTCATTCTCCTTTCGGAGCTCCATGGCGGCTGCCAAGCGGGCGACCTCCGCCCGCATTTCGGACATGTTGTCCGACGGAGGTCCGGTGTGCAGGTCCTCCGCTGCCGCCATGATGGAGGCTATGGCTGCGGCAATGGCCTTTTCTTTAGAGGCCTGAAGCCTCTTCAAGGTCACCCCCTTGACCGCAGCAGCCACAACCTCCGCGAGCCTGGCCGTTCGCTCCGAGTAGGAGCCGCCAGCGTTGTCCGGCTCACCGCCAGACGACTCAGACTCTGAGAGGACTCTGCTACCGGTCCCCCCTGAGAGCCGCCCCTCCGCGGCATAAGCCTCGGATGACTTGCCCGCCTCGGCACTCGGCTCGGCGGGATCTTTTGTGGTTAGGCCTCTGCCTAACCGGACCCCACCGATCCGACAGACCTTCCCGAGCTTTCGGGTCGAGGCCATCCCGCCATCCGAGGACGACCCCTGGCCGTCCTTTGGTTTGGGGCGCTTCTTGAGGAACTCCGTCCTCCTCGAAGCGCCCACCGCCGCATGCTCCGGGCTCTTTTCAGAGCCCTTTATTCTCGATGCGGTGTCGGACTCCGACCCCGTATCACTCTCCTCCTCCTGTTGTGGTTTTTGGTTTTTATTTATTTCCATAGTAGTTCCCACGAGTAAAAACTTTGTGTATTGACTCAAATTATTGTGGTCCGCACTCGAGACTAATTAAGCTACCCATTAGTCAAGCTAACAACCTCCCTCACGGTGTGCCGCCGCTTGGAGGTTTGGGGTAATTTTTTATAGAGGTATTCTTCCTCGCGGCCCGGGCGGTTAAGCCAAGGCCCTCGACCCCCGTCAAAAGTCAGAGACATGACCGTGACAATCTTCGGGGCTACGAGATTAACGGTGGCAGAAGGAGAGCACTCCTTCTTGCCTACCCGGTGGCAGGGTGAGTGCACACCGAGCCCGCTCTTACTCCGCCGCTTTGCGTCTCTGCATGAGCGCAGAGATACACGCGTTTTTTTTTTTTTTGGGTGGGAAATCATCAAATAACTTCTCCCGCTCTGGGTGGAGCAGGAGGGCGTGTCAGACTTTTACTGACTAAAACCCACCCGTGTTCCTTCAGTAGCCCTTATGCCAGGGGCTGTGGTGTCTCTTTCGAACAAACCCGCACCCCTGGCAGGCATCGACCCTTGCGGGTCCCATCACTTTTTGTGCTGACATCTCTTTGAGGCGCGCGTGGAACGCAACGCGCCGTCGACTTGGGCTTGGTCCTTACCGGACAGCGAGCTACCCATTACTCGCCGTCCGCAAGCCCATGCCTACGGTGGCCGGAAATCGGCCTGGGATTCCCGACGCCCAGGGCGTCTCCGTATCCTGCGGCGGCTAGGGTTGCGAGGGCGCATATGCTGCCTCTTCCTCACGTGCGCCGCCTCCCTCTTCGCGAGCATCACTGCTTCGCTGAAGGAGGTGACGGCTCCCCATGCCCTCTCGCTCCGTACCATGGCCTGGACCAGGGCCGGACGCGAGAGATCGCCGCCGCCGATCGCCTCTACGAGGACACGGCGGTGCTCCGCCCAAGCAGGGCAGACCGCCACCGTGTGCTCCACCGTGTCCTCAGGGCGATCTTCGCAGTAGAGATACACGCGTTGGAGCGTCCCGCCGACAGGATATTGGCATACGGGCAACGACACCCATTAAGCACACAGTACCCAATGGGGGATATTGCCCACATCCCAGGGTGCACCGTCCCGGAGACTGGCCTTTCCCCCAGACGTATCCAAGGGAAACTCCAGCCCACGGGCACACGGGGAGGTTTCCTGTCCAAGCACCCCTCCAAGACAGCGTGACACCATTTTGGCAGCGGTTACCAACTGTAATAAAAAGCATCCTGAAGATAAATTGAGTTCCCATCACCTGGGTATCGCCGGCAATCGTGCGCTCGTGTTTGTAACCGATCTAAGCCCAGCCAATAAACAGCTGCATGCAGCAGCGAGAAAATTAGCCAAAGAAACTTCATACAAATTTGTCTGGATTCGCAACGGTAGAATTTTTGTTAGAAAGAACATTTATCATGACTCTATTTATATTCGTAACGTAGATACATTGAAACAAATGAAAGACGAGTAGGTCTGTCCTAGCAATATTGTTTGAAATATTATTAACTTACTAACTTTTGGTATTAAGAATCAACAGAGCTTAACATATATTATCAAAATGTGAGGGGTACGAGAACAAAAATTAATTTATGCAATTAATTTTTGTTCTCGTACCCCACCATAATATATTGTTAAATAACTATGACTTAATTGCATTCACCGAAACATGGTTAAATTCAAGTATATCTAGCAGCGAAATTATCGATAACAGGTATTATCGTAGAGATCGCACTATCACTTCCAAAAAAGATGGAGGCGGAGTGTTGCTTGCTGTTTCGAAAGATATTAAATCGACAAGAATGCAGTGCTGGTATACCAGTTCTGAAGACTTGTGGATAACTATAGAAATTAAAACCCAAAATATGGTAAGAAAAATAGCTATATGTAGTATACCTTCCGCCTCCTATCAAGAAGGAAAAATTAGCCTCATTTTTGGACAATGCAAATAACATAAATGCTAAGGTAGATGATATTATAATTCTTGGCGATTTTAATTTGGGTTTTATGAATTGGACACGAGTAAATGAAGGTTTCCAACACACACTTCCTGAGAACTACAGCAACTCTTTGGGCTATTCACTAACCGACTTTATTTCACTAAACAGTCTTTTTCAGTTCAATTATATAACAAATATTGACAATCGTATATTAGATTTGGTAATAAGTAACTTGAAAAACATTGCGGTTACCGTTCCTCTCGATCAACTAAGTAAGCTTGACCCTCTACACCCTTGTTTACTTATAAGTATATCCGATACAGTCCCCGAGACACTAAAAACCAACAATAAACTAGGTTATAACTTCTTTAAGGCTGATTATACTAAAATTATTCCTAAACTGAAAGAAGTAGACTGGATTAGCATCTTTTATAAATGCCATAACGTGAATGAAATGGTGTCTCACTTTTACAATCTTTTATTAAACATTATTGAAACGTCTGTACCGAAATAAATAACCGTCGAAAGCAAAAATATCCAGCTTGGTTTTCATTTCTCTCTCTGTAGTCGGTCCCTCATATCTGAGGATCGTGGTCAGCTTCGGAGTTGCATCTGGAGCGGATGATCCGCCTCCACCGGTTTCTGTCCAGCGCATCCCTCACCACCGTGTAGAATTTAGAGGACGATGATTCTTTCACCTGATCGGTCCATCGTGTTGGTGATCGACCGCGCGATCGTTTGCCTTCGGTGTTCCCAACCACAATCAGTTTTTCCAAACTTTCATCACCTTTGCGTACTATGTGGTCGAAATAGGAGAGAATGCGTTGTTGACATGTGGTTGACAAGCGGGTTTTTATTCGAAGCTGGGTTAAGATCGATGCATTGGTGCGTTTGGCAGTCCAAGGTATTGTTGAGAATACCTTCGTCTCCAGCACCACATCTCAAATGCATCAATCCTTTGCCTTTCTCGGGCCAAAATCGTCCACGTTTCTACTCCATAGAGGAAGATAGGGAATACTAGGGCTCGTATCAATCTGCTCTTGGTTTTGATACCAATTCCTCTCTTCTTCCAAATGCTACCTAAACGGGTCATAGCATCTATGGCCATCCCAATACGCCTTTTTATCTCGGGGACACAGCTACCATCATTGCAGATTTGCGAGCCAAGGTAGGTGTAGTAGTTGACGATGTTAACGCCAGGAATATTGCAAGTGACATTTGTTAGCTTCCCGGCTCGATCCACAATCATTACCTTGGTTTTCGCTCTATTCACTGCGAGGCCAATATTGCCACTTTCACTCTCGAGTCTCTGGAACAACTCACTCATATCTTCCATGGACGTTGTAAGGAGAACGGTGTCGTCGGCATATCGGAGATTTGATACTCTTTTTCCACCTATAGGGAAACCCTTCTCCCAGTATTCGATGGTCTTCCGAATTATGTACTCTCCATATATGTTGAAAAGGGCAGGGGATAATATGCAACCCTGTCTCACACCTTTTTTAGTTTGGAACATATTAGAGCATTCAGTACCAATCCTAATGAAAGACTGATTATCTATGTATAGACTCTGGATTAAAGCGACAAGGTGCTCAGGAACTCCCATTTCCAGTAACAATTTCCATAGTTTGTCCCATTTTACGCAGTTAAAAGCTTTGGTATAGTCTATAAAGCACAGGATCACGGGGTTGTTGAATTCCCTGCTCTTCTCAATGATTTGGCGGACGTTCAGTATCTGCTCCCGCGTTCCTTTGCCCTTAACAAAACCTGCCTGCTCTTCGGGTATCTGTCGGCTTAAAAAGTAGTTAAGACGTCGATTGATAACATGAAGGAGGATCTTACTCGCATGAGAAATTAACGCTATCGTCCTGTAATTACCACAGTCTTTGGAAGAGCCTTTCTTGTGTCCCCTACACATATATACTATGAACACCGATTCTGTCCAGTCTCTTGGCCATCTTCCGGTTTTCCAAATGGTGTTGCATATTTCTGTGATAACTTTTGTGCCTCGTTGACCTAGGTTTTTTAGTATTTCGGCTGTTATACCATCTTTACCTGGTGATTTCTTGCACTTGAGAGCTTTTATGGCATGCTCAACCTCCGAAGTCAAGATATCAGGCTCTTCTGCTGACCATGTAATTTTAGCGTTCGTAGACTCTCTCGTGTCATACAGCTCCATGCAGTAATTTTTCCAGCGCTCAAGCACGTGAGCCACATCTGTAAGTAGACGCCCATCTTTATCATCAATGGCACAGGTCTTCGGTTTACGCGTTCCCGTCAATTCTTTTACTTTTCGAAAAAGATATCTGGATTCGTTTTTCAGAGAGTGCTGTTCGAGTTCGAGACAGATTCCGTTGATGTGGTCATCAAAATCTTTCCGACAACGAAGCTGAACTTGGCGGCTCAGTTCTGAATACCGCTGTTGGTCTTCAGGTGAACTGAGACCGTTCTCCCTAAGTTCACGTCTCTCAAGGATAATTTGCGCTGTGTCTGGTGTAATGAATTCTTTCATGACAGGTTTTTCCAGCTTGTTGTCAGTAGCTGTTTTTTCTATCACCCTCTTTAGTTGTTCCCACTTACCGTCTTTGTCTGTGATATCATTCGAAAAGTTTATCATTCTCTGTTCCATGTTTTCTCTAAATCCGTTGAAGTCTATACTTTGCATATTCGGGACTGTTTTAGGTCTTTGTATCCTCTTTAGCCGTATTTGGACTGTTGCTACTAGAAGCTGGTGGTCGGAGCCGCAGTCAGCACCGGGGAAAGTTGTGGCGTTCGTCACTGAGGTTCTCCATCTTGTCCCTATTAGTATGTAGTCAATTTGGTTCCTACATCTGTCGCCAGGGGAGGCCCATGTGTATAATCTGCGGATATGATGTTGAAAGCAAGTGTTGGAGATGGTAAAATTTTCTTCACAACAGAACTGTAACAGTCGTTCACCTCTATCATTGCGTTCCCCGATTCCGTGTTCGCCTGTAACACGACGAAGATAGTCGTCGTCCTTGGTAACTCCAACTTTGGCATTGAAATCCCCTAAGATAATCGTGACTTCTCGCTTTGAAAGGCCTCTGAGTGTCTCAGTCAACGTATCGTAAAAGCCCTCAGCTTCTTCTTCAGTTGACTGTGCTGTGGGAGCATATACCTGCACGATGTTAAGCTTGCACGGTACGGTGTTAAGTTTGAGAGTCATTATCCGATCGCTAACTGGGTTATAGCCCAAAACGCACTTGCTCATAGTGCGTGGCACGATGAAAGCCACTCCTCTGCTGCTTTCGTCTTCAGGGCCCGAGAAACACACTGTACTTCCAGAGTCAGATGTAAAGTGACCCTGACCTTTCCAGTGTGTCTCGCTTAGCCCTAACAGGTGAACATTCTTCCTCTGCATCTCGTTCTCCACAATCTGTAGTTTACCCGGTTGGTTGAGGCCGCGTACATTCCACGTTCCGATGCGGTGGGGATAGCGGAATGATTTTCTGGTGTTAAGTTCATCAGTAACAGAGTTTCCATGCGGCGCCTGACGATTCATGAGCGCATGGCCGGTAGCACATTTCACACCCCCTCTCCCGGGAAGGTGGCGCCGGGCGTCAGCCGGATTGTCAGACATCCTAACTAACATTCCTTGACTTTCCATGCTGACTCTCTTGGGAAATAGAAACAGTGGTTTCCCGTTGCCTTCTGCCCCAGACATTTCAGATGTTATTTAGACTTCAGGCCGTTGTTGCCTCTGCAGTCGGTTGCCCAACTGATGGTGTGGTTATACCGCCATTGCTCGGTCGCCAGAGCCTCGTCCGTTATCTAGCAGGGAGCACCACGACGCCCGAAGGACGCCGCCGCCAACTATTCATAACAAACCGCCAACGCGCGCAGGTGAGGTTGACTGTTGGGCCGGATAAAGTGTTACTTCCGTTCTCCCCTTACTCCCAGTTTTCATTTAGGCTAATCAAATTGCTTCACTACAGCCCCAACCTTGAAGGCAGCGGAACTGAGCTATCCTCTACCGTACAAAAAGTTATCGGTAAAATACAGTTCACAGAAAGAGAAGTTCTTATGAAGCTAAAGAAGCTGGAGTCCTCGAAAGGTCCCGGCCCTGATGGCATCCCATCTTTATAAAACGATGCTGCAACACATTGGCATTTCCCTTATGCATTATCTTCAATCGCTCATTGGCTCAAGGCGTTTTTCCTGATGCATGGAAACAGGCAAAAATTGTTCCTATCTATAAAAAGATGATCCTGCAGATGTAAAGAACTATCGTCCAATTTCAATACTGTCGTGTTTTCCTAAATTATTTGAATCGCTTATATGTCCCATAATCACACATCACTTTGAATCAAACATTTCACCTTGCCAACATGGTTTCAAAGCAGGTCGTTCAGTGGAAAGCAATCTGATTCAGTTTGTCTCCGACATATCAGAATCGCTAGACAAACGTCTGTAGGTAGATGCAGTGTACACAGACTTCAGCAGCGCTTTTGATAAAGTGAGTCACTCACTACTTTTGTCAAAACTAGCAGCTAACGGCGTGCACGGATCACTTCTGAGGTGGTTTTCATCTTACCTAGAACAACGGTCACAGACTGTTTTTTTTAAATGGTTACACATCACAACCATATGTTTCTATCTCGGGAGTACCGCAAGGATCCCATCTAGCACCAATTGTTTTCACTATTCATTAATGATATAGCACATCAAATCAAAAACTGCAAGTTTTTAATGTTCGCTGACGATTTAAAAATTTATAAGACAATAAAGTCACCGAACGACTCGGTCGCGATTCAAAGTGACTTATATCGAATACAAGATTGGTGCAATAAAAATGGCCTGGCTTTAAACGTCAAATTTTTTTTCCACATTACATTCACGAGAAAGAAACAAGCTAGTGCAACATCGTATAAAATCAATAACGTTACACTGACTAAGGTTGATGAAATTCGGGATCTCGGAGTGATCATGGACAAAAAAATGACATTCAAGCAACATGTAGACAGTTGCGTTAAAAAAGCTGCTCAATTGTTAGGTTTTATTAAACGTAATACGCGAGAATTTAGATCGGTTAAAACTATAAAAACTTTTTTATAATAATTAAAATACACATCCAAAGTCACCGCCTTCCGAAATTAAAGTTATTTTGCACTTTGTAGTGTTTTTTTGGAAGTCGGTTGTTATTTTTTTGAAAAAAGTTTTTATTTTTCACTTTTTAGTTACCTATCCCACACCAATTCGAAATTTCATCACCCTGGCGTCAAAACAATGCATATTTATGCGATAGCAACATTCGCGGTTGATTTGCTGTCATTCTTTGAAGAGTTCCGTTGTCTGTCTCCGAAACGCATCATCAGATCTATATGAAATTTCTATGGGACCATTTCGAAGTAAACTCCTTTCGAACAAAAAAAGAATTTTGCAAATCCGTTTATATGCGACGGAGTTATGCCCGAACATACATAAAAAAAAAAAAAAAAACATGTCAAATTGATAACCTCCTTCTTTTTGAAGTCGGTTAAAATGGCCCTAAACAATGCCTTAGTGCGTAGTAGGCTGTAATATGCCAGTGTTGTTCTATGGGACCATTTCGGAGTAAACCCCTTTCGAACAAATAAAGAATTTTGCAAATCCGTTTATATGCGACGGAGTTATGCCCGAACATACATAAAAAAAAAAAAAAAAAAAAACATGTCAAATTGATAACCTCCTTCTTTTTGAAGTCGGTTAAAATGGCCCTAAACAATGCCTTAGTGCGTAGTAGGCTGGAATATGCCAGTGTTGCCTGGGACCCCTTTTACGCAATACATTCTCAGCGTCTAGAGAGCATACAACGGACTTTCACCAAACACCTCGCATTTACATCCCCTGGCTTATCTCATAGGTGTCCCTATCAACAGCGTCAAACCTTTTTTAAGATGATCTCACTACGGCAACGGAGATTTATGCATATCCTAATGTTCCTTCACAAACTAGTGAATGCTTGCATAGATTGTTGTGAACTGCTATCGCGTATTTCGTTAAAAGTTCCGCCTAGAATTCCACGCTTTCCCATAACCATAATTTTACAGCGCCCTACTACCTCTACAAATATTGGTCTCAACTCACCACTCATAAGGATGTGTGACAACCTTAATTCATTTACTAAGTCCGTACCTGAAGCAGCTATATTTAATGACCCAAAGGTGAAGTTCAAATCAAGAATCTTAGCCTCTTTACGAACCAATGAAACGTAGTCGTAATTTCTGATTAATAGTGCAAATCTTACCCAATCTAATTACTTACACTGTCTCTGATTTTAAATTATTTTACAACTTTCGTTTTAATTTTTATTTAGTTTCTCATTTTCTTAAACAATTGTACATTAGACTTAAGTTAGCAACTAAGCGGTAATCTGGCGTCTTGTGTTGTCAATGTTGTGTATACCTATAATTGGCATATATTTTAGAATATAACCGTATGACTTGCTATTTCTATGTATATGTATGTGCTGTGGGTGAACCTTTGAGTAAATAATAAAACAGTATAAAAAGGACATAGAAAAGGTAACTCAGAACGAGAATCATCTCCAGAATTTACTCAAGAATCAAATTTTGGTCTTGGAATCAGAATACAACATTCTACGTCGTAGCGAAGAGACTTTGAACAAACAGTTCAATATCATAAAACATCATCTTCAAAACGTCACTGGTGAGCTAAATAGGGTACGTCTGGACAACAGAGACGGTCTATACATAACGTTATCCGCCTTAGCAGCGAGTATCATACTGTCAAATCTAATGCGTATTCAGCATACGCTAATTGACACCGTGACCGACATCAGCAACGGTCGTATCGACCCCTACCTGCTGACTCCTGAACAGCTGGCACGTCAAGTCGACATAATCTCCGGACAACTACAGGGTAACTTAATGACCCCTATAGAGTCATCGGATTTGTCAGACATGTATAAAATCATAAAGGCGTTGGCCACCTTATACGACGGCTATCTCATTATTGAGATAAAAATACCGCTAGTGACTAACGTTGTCTTCGAATTAGATAAAATCATCCCGATTCCCCAGAAGAGAGGAATTAATCATTTCAGAAACATCCCTAGCTCGCCATATCTTGCCTACAACATACAGAAGGATACTGCGCTTCTCTTGTCAGATAGTGATTGATCTACAAGGATGCGTCCACGTCATAAACAACAACAAGTTGCTATGTTCTATTGATAAACCTATCTGCAACCCAAAAATAAAACAATCACTGTGCGATATACATGCAGTAAGTGATTTTCAGAGCACTTGTAAACAAGAAGTATCCACGTGCCATGACTATTGGGTCAAGTTACATAACGTGAACTCTTGGTTTTACACCTGTTGTGATACTTGCGAGCTCCGCATTTTTGTATTTTAACAGGAACAAAGACGACTGTAATACGAAACAGTGGAATCGTTGACATAGGTCAGGGATGCACATTGAAATCGGATGCGTACAGTATTCATGCACACAACAATTTCTTACATCATATGAATATGCAATCCAAAGTCAATGTCCCAGAGGTATCTATTCTGAATACGCTCATCAACACAACCTTGCCTAAAGAATTAGATGTTCCGGAGAACCACACTCATATTTGGAATCAGTTAAAAGACCAAATCAACAACATTAAGAAACAATCTTCTTCAGAGTTAACTGTCCACGATATTCATCAATACTCTTTAGGGTATGTCACTTTGGCTATAGTTATAATTCTTGGTGGCATATGCTTATACTTCGTAGTAAGAAAGAGGTATCATGCGAAACTGGATGAGCAGCAGCACGATCAAAAGGTCGTGTGTACACCACGGGATGTGCCTACCCCGGGGGCGGAGGCGCGAATCGATTCTGCAAGACCGGGATCTGAGTGCGTTAGTGAAACTCGTGCAGTGATTAGTGAGTTCAGTGAAATTAGCCACGCGATAAGTGTCGATAAGGGGACCTTTCCAATGGACAGCTCTCGATCAGTGAAAGTTAATTTCGAACAAAAGTACGAACTTGATCAAAACTGAACAATTTAGGATTATAAGCAAATGCAATGAAATCATCTTGTATCCATTTTTAACCCCCGACGCAAAAACGACGGGGTGTTATAAGTTTGACGTGTCTGTGTGTGTGTGTGTGTGTGTGTGTTTGTGTGTATGTGTGTGTGTCTGAGGCAATGTAGCTCCCGAACGGATGAACCGATTTCGATTTAGTTTCTTTTGTTTGAAAGGTGTATTAGTCGGGAGTGTTTATAAACATGTTTCTTCAAAATCGGTTCAGCCGTTTGACGATTATCAGCTCTTTTCTAGTTGATGAAGGGATTTCAGCATCTTCCACGGGTCTGATCAACTCGGAATTTGATATTCTAGTACTTCAAATATATACCTTGAACTGATGCCGGAGCAAAATGGAATTTCCAGGATACCCAAGTTACTCACCAACAAACAGCAAAAGTATCGTGTTTGGGCTTATTGAAAAGGTCTCAATGAAAAGATTATAGATAAATGGTGATCAGGACGAGGAATGAGGATTAATTAGTAACAAACTTCACTGTGGGAAAAATACGCAACGCTGCGCAGATTTAAGCGAGGCATTAAGTTTAAAAAGCAGGAAATAAAAATTAAATTAAAAATTTTAAAAACCCCCGACCCAAACAAAAACTCTAAAAAGTAAAAATAATAATATTTATGTTGTTATAATGCTTTTTAAGTTGAAGGTGATATTTTGATCAAGGCATTGTCAAGTCGGGGGACGGTCAATGAAAACGTCAAACAGAGGCCTAGCATTTTCATTGGCCGTCCCCCGACTTGACAATGCCTTGATCAAAATATTACCTTCAACTTAAAAGGCCTATAAATATTATTATTTTTATTTTTTAGAGTTTTTGTTTGGGTCGGGGGTTTTTTAAATTTTTAATTTAATTTTTATTCAACTAAACATTGTATCATTTATACGTAAGCCATCAGTTATGTCTCTTAGTCAAATTCCATCAATTAAGATTCACTTCTTGTCATGTCTCTCTTTAGAGTTGGCAGTATGTACGGTGAACCCCCACATTCATCATTAGATATTACTTGTTATAATTAAGTAGGTTAAGCAACCTCAGCGTTTGCATACGCGCAGTCGTTTACTGTAACTAGCAAGTAAAATAAAGTTAGTGATATTACCACACTCAACACGGGCTGTTTTACTTATCATCCCCGGCTTCATCATTTATCCTAAAGTGTCAAGAAAGTCATCTTACAAGATGAAATAATATTTTTGTTCACTGGAAAGTAATTAACGTTTCGCGGTATTTCTACGTTCTGCTGACCCGGAGCAGTATCAAATACAAATTCATGAATAAAATGAGTTGGTAATCCATTGCAGTACGAACTGTGTACAAGATCACATTCGATTCTGATTACAGATAGACTGCTGCTATTATTGGACACATTCGGTCTTGAATTTAACACTGAAAAGTATAACAAACCGCACTCGTATTGATCGGCTAAATGCAGGGGTGGTTGAAAGTATGACACCAATTCAGATTTATTTCCAGAGATGGTAACTGTGGTAGACATGTTTGCATACTGGACTCTTTCAGAAGATCCTGTTTATTCTATTCCTAGACTACACCAAAAATTTCTTAAAAAATTTAAACAGAGATGTCCACAATTGAAAGGATGATCATGCTGTATATTATCATAATTATACTGGATTTTAGTACCTTCGTATTTTATAAATTCTTTTGGAGGTTTAAGATTTCCGTAACTGTCAAAGTACTCAATATAATCATTGTATTTTTCATAGGCTACCCAATGAGACCCAGGATCCAGGACCCAGGACCCAGGATGTTTAGCCAACGTTCAAACACAAACATGAGTATATACTATGACAGCCAACGCATAACACAAGTAAACACATCTAAATTCCTAGGATTAACAATCGACAATAAATTGGATTGGAAAACACACACGGAGGAGCTAACCAAACGAATTAGCAAGTCTGCCTATGCCCTATATAAACTTACCTCGGTGATGAGTGTGGACGCTTTAGTCACAGCATATCATGGCTTGGTAGGCTCAATATTGAGATATGGTGTTATTTTTTGGGGGAACTCAACCAATAGGGAAATACTCTTTAAGGCACAGAAAAAGTGTATCAGGACAATGTTTGGGTTACAGGTCATAGATACATGTAAACCATTATTTATAAAATTTAAAATATTGACTCTCCCTTCCTTGTATATTTTTGAGGTTGCTGTATTTGTTAAGACCAATCCAAAGTTGTTTAAAAAAATGACAGACATTAATAACCGAAGTCGACGGGATAAAAACAGTTTATGCGTAAGAAGGTCCCACACAGCATTAATGCATAAAAGTGTTTTTTGCATGGCGCCAGTCATATTTAACTGCTTACCAAGGTCAGTCAAGGAACTAAACGTTAGCTTATTTAAGAAAAGGCTGAAATCCTTACTGGTGAACAAAGCATATTACAGTATTTCGGAATTTTTAACAGACAAAAATCTGGAATGTTGACATGCCAATCTAATGCATGTATTGTTTTCCTTGACATAAGTTTTTGTATAGTGATATTAGTATTTTAAATTTACATAATTATTTTTATTGACATCAGTTTAAATTGACATTATTAATGTACTTTGTGTTATATTTGTTTTTTAGTCTGTGTGTTGTGCAAGGTAACTGACATTTAATAAAAATGCATTCGTTTCTATTGCCATTTATATTCAAATATTCAAACTTTTTGTATTTAATTGAATCATTGAGACCTGCCTGGCTTGATACTTTAATTTTTTTATTACTAAAAAACATTTGTACGCCCTCTGGCATAACATAGCGCACTCTATATTACCTTTATATTTCATCATTATTGTACCTACCTATGTTAAACAAATGAATAAATGACTTATGACTTATGATCTTTAGAACTATCTAAATTAATAACTCCACATTCTTTTTTAAAAGGGTATTTAGGAAGCTCATCTCTCATAAAGACTCCTCTAAAATAGAGAATACTATTTCCATTCTTCAAAATGTCAAAGTTAGTTTAGGCTCATTTGGGTAGCCGATATCTTAGTTTTTTTTTATGCGATACAAAAATCCCAAGCCCCCTTTTATGTTTTTATGTCGTTTAAGGTGTAGTCCTTTCCTAATGCACAGAGCTTACATTTTTTCATTGTGTCTCTTCAATTCAGCCAACAGCTTTCTAGCCATCTTGAATTAATTTATGGTTTTTGCAATACCAGATGCACCGTCTGCTATCGTTCCCACCGCTGATAAGCCAGCAAAAATAGGAATCAAAGGTAATACACCACCAGTTTTTGGTATAGGAATAACACGAGGAAGTTTAATGGATAAATCATCAGCTAAATCTCTGGCTGCGACCATAGCTAATTCTATTGCAGCTTTTTTTGCATTTTGGTTTTATTATTTTCATATGCCTTTTCGTTTTACTGATAACATTTTTAAATTTATTTTTTAACCCTTTTCCAGACGTAACTTTTTGAGAGCACTTTTTAATAGTTTTTTTAGGCCAGAACCACTTTTAATTTTTGTACGCATTGTCGTGCTTGCTAAGCGTGCTGCGATTTTTTCTCTTACACTTGCATCCGAGGCAACTGCTCGCTCTTTTGCCATTTTCATCAAAATTAAATCAGCTCTGTGACGATCCTTTAAGTTTGATGATTTGAGATAGGTAATGTCATGTTCTTTACAATATTCGTCTAATTTATTAATACCTTCGTCTCCACGTGTAAGTCTTTTAATTAACTTTGTACCAGTACCACAATAATTGTATCCTGGTAAGTGTAATTCAAATGATAAATTGCTTATGAGCCAATTGATTTTTTATTCGTTTAGATTTAAATTACTTACCTATCTGAAATAAATAAATTCTTTTTATTTACTTATTACCCCTAATACTTAGAGAGCTAGTAAAGTGCACCACCAGTTCCATGACCTACCAGCCGCCACTCATCATAAATATAACGAGATTACACGAACAAGGTATCTTTCCAATGTCCGGGGCATGCTGTGCAGGATGGTTACCGTTGGGTGGTTAACAAACGGCTTGCAAGAGGCAGCACGTTAAAATTGGAGTTTGGCCGTCTTTTAATAAAAGGTTGACAAACCATGCTATAATCAACGTGACAAGCGCGTTGCCCGCATTGCGTACGACAAGTATATTTTGACAAATATAAAAATAACTCAGTTCATAGGCCACTTTAAAATTCGGAAGCTTATCAAGTAATTAAACCAAACTATAATTTTCAATAAGAAATACACCTTAATTTCTGAAATGTAACAGAAATATTTTCAAAAAGCCAGGACGGTGGGCTCCTGAAAAAATAAAACTGTCACTGTGACCGCAGTGAGAGTGAAAGGATTGAAAAAAGAAATTGTCTGCGCCATTCGCATTATTTTATCTATACTTATTGCAATTATTAATATATCTAATTATCTGTTGAAATCATAAACGCGTGCTTGCAACACTACATTACACCTCACTCATTAATTCACTCGAGAAGGATCTTCCATTCAAAATCGATTCCTTTCAATCCTTTCCTACTCTCACTCTTCCGGTTCCGTTCATTCGGACAACCCCCTCCCTCACTCCATCTCTAATAACCGCCCCGCTTACCGGCGACACGTATGTCCGTGCGCCCGCGCTTCCGCTAAAACTCTAAGTGATAAAAATATTGGTGTTGTGTGGTGAATTCTCAAACTCTCTCCTCTCGTGACGCTTGGTGGAAATATTGCCTGAACCGGTGTGCTGGAGGCTGCTATCGAAGGGACGCATCATTTTACATCCTCCTGTAAGTTCCTTTTCCAACCAAGATTTCTGGTCCTTCGAACCCAATAAAAAACGCATATCTACTACGCATCTACGCTACACTCATCACACGCATCATATTTATCGCGTTTATCTATTTATTCGCATAAAAACGCTCAATAACGCATCCGCCATTACCCGTCTACGTGATAATACACGAGACGCGCCCACGAGGGCACAGTTCCTGCTCAATTTCTCATCAACGCTAAGTTGTTTTTATAAAAACGCATCTTATTTCAAAATAAGCACTCTTTATATAAAATATTATAACTATATTTTATTCATCTCACGCATATTTTCGTATATTTCTCAAAACATAACGCACACGGACAAGTCCATTTTGTTCACGTAAGTTCGCATACCTACATTCACTCGTTCATCTATTTTATTACACGGTTAAAAACTCGAATAGGTATTTTTCAACGCATAAAAATGACTTCCACGCGTAGTAAGGCTAAGGAATCTGATAAAGAATCCTATACGTCTATCGAGGAAGATCCTAAAGTTCTTTTATTTGAGTCTAAAAAAGAAAATTTATTCCAAATTTTGCAATCCATTTACGATCTCGGCCTACAAGTTTCCGTAAATAATTCATTGAAATCTCAATTTCTAACTCGAATTAGCTCCCTTGAGCAAATTAGAACAAACTTTATGGAAAGTCTTGATGCTTATAATTTAGCTTTATTAGAAACTGGTTCGACAAAACCGAACTACGCTCAGTTATCCGCATTTGATGAAATCTATTGTCAAATTAAAGCAATGGAATCTAACATTCATAGGTCTCAAACGAGTAATGATAACACTAATAAATTCGAGTTTTTAAATCGTAAACTACCGCCTTTAAAACTTGTTTCATTTGATGGCATGCCCAGCAAATGGACAACTTTTCATGAAAACTTCAAAAGTCTTATTCATGATAATTCGCATCTAACTGACGCCGAAAAGGTTCAGTATTTAATAGGTTGTCTCTCGGGCAAAGAATTAACTGTTTGCTCAGGTATCATACCTACCGCTAATAATTACCTACTCATTTGGAATGCTCTAATAGAAAAATATCAAGATACGCGCATACAAGCTTCCATGTACTTACATCAAATGGTTCAATTTAAACCTTATCAATCTATTGATACATTTCTTGAGCAGTTTCATTCGGCACAAGCCGCTATACGTCGCTTAAATATAAAAGATTTGTCAGATTTTATAATAACTGATATTGCACTTAGTAAGCTCGATAAAGAGGTCGTTAACCTTTTCGAACAATCGCATAATCATATTGCAATACCTACTTTCGATCATCTTTCGCAATTTTTAAAAGAACAAAGTAAAATAATAACGCTTCGTAATCACTCTAATCCCTCTAAAGTTCGTAATAATAATAACGAAAATAATAAATCCTCATTTAGACCAAAAAATAGCCAAGCCTTTGCGAGTACCCAGGACACCCCAGTGCGTTCCTGCAAGGTATGTGGATCCCCTGATTCACATCCACTTTATAGATGCTCTCAATTTATGAACCAAAACGCTAAAGATAGATTAGATCTTGTAAATAAACATAAGTTTTGTCGTAATTGTTTAGGATTTCATGATATTAAAATGTGCAAGTCAACAAATACATCATTCGATAATACATTTAGACAACTTTTATAATTCAAACAATCGAGTAGTTGAACATGAGACCGCGCGGCCCGTACTTTGCGCACCGCCGCCGATGGCTGCGAACAGCGCGCCCCGAGCGCCCGCACCCGCGCCTCCGTTGTCTGCCGCTTCTGCGACACTCGATTCGTCGCACGTACCGGCAGGTGATAACGTTGCGCGCGAAAACTCAAACGCTCCTTATTTATCAATGACTTCGGCTACCTCGTGCGTTGAAAATAATACAACTGTTTTGTTGCCTACCGCTTCCGTATACGCTTATAATAATAATACACCCTATACTCTCCGCGTTTTTCTTGATACAGGCTCAATGAGTCATTTTATTACAAAGGCTTGCTGTAAACGCTTAAACTTAAAAATTATTCCTGACAAATCTTCTATTTTCGGTATAGGTCACGCAAAAATACCTTCGTTTGGTACTACAACATTTAAAATATTTTCCCGCTTTGATCACCGCTGTTATTATACAATTCACGCTCGGGTTTTAGATCGTATTACTGACGACTTGCCCAACATATCCATAGATATCACAAATCTCGCTCCATTACGTGATTTACCTATGGCTGATGACGCGTTCTACGTTCCCGGTGAGATAGATTGCCTTCTCGGTAATGAAATTTTCCCGCTTTTGTTGGGAAGTGGAAAGGTAACTTTACCTGGCTCTTCGGTCGTCGCCGTAGAAACCACCCTTGGCTACATAGCCATGGGTCGGGCTGATTGCCAACTTCGCATAACTTCGAGCGCTCTCCCCGCTCAAATAAATAAAAATAAAAGCGAGCAAACTTTTCTGTGCGCTACTAGCACGCTTAGCTTAGATACGCTCACGCAACGCTTTTGGGAGCTGGAAAGCGTCCCTAATAAGATTCACATGAGTCCTGATAATCAGGCGTGTGAACAAATATTTAATTCAACTTTCTCTCGCGATGAAACAGGTAGATACACAGTGCAGCTACCATTTAAGGCTCCGTGTACAGACTTAGGAAATTCGCACTCAACGGCGATGCGCCGCCTCGTTAACTTAGAAAAAAAGTTAGATTCCGATCCCGAGATCAGAACTAATTACAACGCTACGCTTCAAGATTATCTTGACAAAGGTTATTTGACCAAGGTCAAAGATCCCTCTCTCAATATCCCGCATTATTATATTCCGCATCGTGCTGTTTATCGCCCGGATAAACAGTCCAGTAAAACTCGCATCGTGCTTGACGCTAGCTGTAAAACTAGCTCAGGTAAATCGCTAAATGATCTCCTTTATGTAGGTCCGAATCTACAAAGTAACATTTTCGATTTATTAATTAATCTTCGCATGTTTTTCGTTGCTATAGTTGCAGACATCGAAAAAATGTATTTTCAACTTAATCTTTCCGCTGATCATCACGCATTTCAACGCATTTTATACAGATTCAATAAATATTCTGAGATTTCAACTTTTGAATTTAACCGCGTTTCTTTCGGTGTCTCAAGCTCGCCTTATTTAGCTATGAGAGTAGTTCGCCAACTCGCATCTGATAGTCGGGATAAATACCCGCTCGCGGCTTACGAGGCTGAAAACCATATGTATATGGATGACTACATATGTTCGCTAGATGGCGTTGAGAAAGCTGAGCAGACATATCAAGAAATGGTCGCCATGTTCAAGTCAGGCGGTTTCAATCTTGTAAAGTGGATCTCTAATAGTTCCGAACTCTTAAATAAAATTCCTTCAACTCATTTAAATCAGCAAAATATTGAATTTGACGCTGACGCTAATAATAATACAAAAATTGTAGGTATGCAGTGGAATCCTGTAGAAGACTCTTTTCAATTTAAAATAAATGGTAATTCTCTTAAGTGTACGAAACGTACCATTTTATCCGCAACCGCACGGCTGTTTGACCCCTTAGGTCTTATAGGTCCAGTTACCGCATTCATGAAAGTTCTAGTTCAGGAATGCTGGAAGCATGACCTTGATTGGGATGATCCTGTACCCGCTCACATTGAAAATAAATTTAATCAATTTCACAAAGAACTTTCCTATCTCGAACAAATAAAATTCCCGCGACATGTAGGTATCACCTCTGGTTCTCATGTCACTGTCCTCGGGTTCGCAGACGCCAGTGAGCGCTGTTATGGTGCCGCTGTTTACATAAGGGTTAGTTCTAACAATGAAGAAAACGGATCAGCTCTCTTATTAACTTCTAAATCTCGCATCGCTCCGCTTAAAAATACGCCACTAGCTCGCCTCGAGCTATGTGCTGCTCTTCTCTTAGCAAACCTTATCAACTCAGTTGTAGAAGTTTTAAGTAAACGCTGTAAAATTAATAATATTTTTGCTTTTTCTGATTCAACAGTCACGCTCACCTGGATCCACTCGCCCTCGCATAGATTTCATACATTTATCGCAAATCGCATTGTCGAAATTAATTCAAAATTACCTGCTAAACATTGGTTTCACATTGATGGAACTGAAAATCCCGCTGATATAATTTCCCGTCCCGTAACGCCTAAACAATTATTAGATTTAACTCTTTGGTTTAACGCTCCGCATTGGTTTTCATTCCCCTTAAACCAGTGGCCAATCAAGCCATTTAAGGTCAATTTAAATAATAATAATTCTAAAGTAATGGAAAATAAAAATATCGCTCTCTTAGTTAAATTAACGCAAGAAGGTCCTCAACCTATTCAATCTTTAATTGACCGCATCTCTAAATATTCTATTTTACTACGTAGTTTGGTTTTGATATTACGTTTCTGCAAGTTACTAAACTCGCGTGGTTTTATCACCGTTTCGGATTTGGATGCCGCGGAAATATACCTCATACGTTACGTACAAAGTAGATATTTCTCTGAAGGAATTAACGCTTTAAAATCGAATAAAAAATTAAATAAAAGTCTCGCTAAACTCAACCCCTTTCTGGATTCGAATAATATTCTCAGAGTAGGTGGAAGATTAACTCATTCTCAACTTGATTATGGTCAAAAGCACCCCGTTTTAATTTCAACTAAATCACGTTTTACTCAACTCGTAATTGACTTTTATCTTGTAACTAATTTACATACGGGTCCCGCTCTTTTATTATCTATAATTCGACAAAAATTTTGGATTTTATCTGCTCGTAATATTGTAAGACAACGTGTGCATAGTTGTAATAAATGTTTTAAACTTAAACCTCAAAATACTTACCCTCCTATGGGTGATCTACCCGACTTTCGCGTTTCACAAGCGAAAGCGTTCGTTAATACCGCTGTGGACTACTGTGGTCCTTTCTACATTACTCATATTCGAAAACGCGGAAGTAAGAGCCACAAAGCTTACATTTGTGTGTTCGTCTGTCTAACAACTAAGGCAGTACACTTAGAGTTAGTCTCTGACCTTAGTTCAGATTTATTTCTCGCCGCTTTTAAGCGTTTTATTTCTCGTAGAGGTCCTGTTGCTATGATTTATAGTAATGGAGGCACAAACTTTATTGGCGCAAAGCGCAAATTGAACGAAATTTACGCCTTAATTCAATCCAAATCTCATATAAATTACATAGGTGAACAGCTAGCTGAACATCGTGTACGATTTAAACATAGTCCGCCTTACGGTCCTCATGGATGGATGGGGGGTCGGTCTGGATTTATGCTTTCACGGTTGCACAACGACATGCTTTGCTTTGCTTTGCTTTGCTTGGTAGTATAGACGCAGGCCTACCCTGTTGCCTCCTTCCGAAGCAGCAGGGTGGCGGGGTCTTGAGGGAGAGCGCTGCAGTCGTGTAGATCCTCAAGGCAAGTCTGGTGGATGTACCTTCCCGAGGTTGCCACCCCGTTTCTTGGTCTAATTCCTTAAGAAATAGACGTAACAAAAACCACCAGGCGCCAGTGCATTCCCCTCCAATTTCCCTTGACCCCTTTTTCTCTCCCGTATTTTAGCCCTCCTGCCCCAATTCTCACAATCCCTCCCCACTCCACCCTACCCACATCCCTCCTCCTTCCAAACCCACACCTCGTACCTCCGCGCCTAACCGCGACCCCGCCGTGACTGGGTGGTGGCGGGCTCGACCGTCACTAAAATCAGCTGACGGCGGGCAGGAGCAAATAGTCACCTGCGCTAGGACCTGCGCAGTTGAGCGCCGTGAGCGGGGATGAAGGAGTCCTGGGGGGTTGAGCCGAGCGGCTCTGGTTGTAATGTGTCCGTGAGGCAACACGCCCCCTTTGGTCTGGATTTCAAGCGAAACGGTGGCCCTACCCAATAGCCAGGGGTAGGGAAATGGCCACAGTGTCCCGTCAGAGGGCCACAGGCGAGGTGCGTGAGGTCCGCTGAGGTTGTTCTCGGACGACTGAAGCGGTAGGTAAAGGTCATGCTGACGGTGTAAGTGAGGGTTGATCAGCTCGTTGGGGGCCAACCTGATCGAGCACCCGATGTCGCACTGTAAACCAGCCTTGCGCACCTATATCTCTCTGGTAGTCCTAGCGTTCGAGCTTATTTTATAGTGAGACGTTCCCAGGTGCGGGCTCCATGGTGGGTGGGAGCCAGAGAGACGAATTATAACAAAATTTTTAACATGGATGCTTTAAGGCTAGTTAAAACCCCAGACAAAGGAGCGGAGGCGAAAGCCGATGAAACTCCCAAGGGAGGTGCTCGCACCTCTCTTGCCCCTGGTCAACCTGCAGCTAACGCCGCAGGCACCAGTGCGGGCGCCGGTCCAGCTGTGGCGAGAACCACAGCCAAGACCAAACCAAACCAGTCCCAAAACAGACAGAGGACGTCGGCGCTGATTGGGACCAGTACCGACTCCTCTATAATCCAGGCGGGAACGACGGCGACGACTCATACCACTGCCGGTCGGACCCTTGCCATACGAACTCCGGTGCAGGGTAACACTGACACAGCGAAACCCCCTCCCACTCCTGTAGCTCCTCCAACCTCCTCCCACCAGGCGGCCGCAACCGGCCAAACGGTGACGGCCAGCCGCGCCGACGATGTGTTCTCACGCGTCTGGCAGGTTGTGGGAAAACGAGGCAAGGGCAAGGGTAAACGAAGCCAACAAACCCGTTGCCCTTACACAGGCCCCTCCGGCCCATCAGCCGCCTCAGCACAAAGCGGACGGCCGACCAGGAAGGAGCGCCGTCAGGCTCGTCAGGCTCGCAGGGGGCCAGGTAAGGGGACTCAAACCCCGCAGGACCCTGCCGCTAGTTCGGCCAAACCGACTAGCGGCCAGCTCAACTTCTGCACTGGGAAGCGGTCACAAACAGAGGCCGGCTCGAGTCGAGTCGCACCAAGCCAACGGCCAACCAGTGTCTCAGAGAGACCTACAACGTCAACACAGCGGCCCGACTGGAAGGATCAGGCCGCGGCCAAACGAGCTCTCAACGAGACATTAACA
The DNA here is from genome assembly GCA_949987655.1 of Polymixis flavicincta. Classification (NCBI taxonomy): domain Eukaryota; kingdom Metazoa; phylum Arthropoda; class Insecta; order Lepidoptera; family Noctuidae; genus Polymixis; species Polymixis flavicincta. Next base: position 8,246,669 of record OX465202.1, on the reverse strand, counting down.
CCTCGTGGGGACCATAAGCGGCCGCGTCTTGATCAATCCAAACGGGCCGCCAAACAAAGCTACGCCCAAGCTGCTAGCGCTACCCTAGACGTCGCGATCACTTGCGAACGTACGGAAATCCTCAGCAAGGACGTATCGGACCGGGTGCTCACTGCTATACAGAAGCAGATCATCCTCGAGGCCCGGTCCCCCAAGCCAGACACCCCAGGACCGACTTTCAAAGCCAAGCCGGTGTATGCTGGGGGTGCCCTTAAACTGTGGTGCGGTAATGACCACACTTTAGCCTGGCTGAACGAAACTCTCCCCGCACTGTCTCTCCTCACTAGCATCCCGCTAGTAGTTAAGAGACAGTCGGAGATCGACAGACGAGCACGGTGCGGTATCGTAATCCCGGACGAGCAAGGGGTTTTTGAGGAGCCGACCGATATTGGGCGCGCTCTGAGCTACCAGAACCCCTGGGTAGATATCAAGCGGTGGGTACTTCTCCACGTGAACAAACAGGCCGCTGCATGGTTTGTCGTGGTGGGGGTCCCTGTGGACCAAATTCCGGCCCTTATGAGGGCCGAGCGCCGGCTCTCTATAGGAGTAGGGTCGGTGTACATTAGGTTCCAGGGTCAGAACGGCAGGTACACCGATACCCCCCACGGATGGGATCCATCCACGGGAACTATTTCCGAGGCCACTTTACAGCGGCCTATGACACCAACGGGGGAGTCCACTCCCCCACCAAACAACCCGGAAGCACCCGTGGCTGAACCTGCCGTAGCAGAGTCGGCCGCCACTGCTGCCGCCACCGTGGGTGCCGCCCCTTCCTTGGGCGAGGAGCTGGACGACATAATACTGTCCCCGGCTTCCTGCCGAGGGGAGGACGGTTTCGACGAGGGCGACCTGCTTGCCGGGCTAAGACTGGAGGAAGACGAGGGGTCGACCAGAAATGGCGTGCCTTTTGTCGAACTGTAAAATCCTCCAGGCGAACCTCCACCACAGTCAGACCGCGACGACTCAGCTCCGGAAGTGGCTGGAGGTTCAACACACGGCCATTGCCCTGATTCAGGAGCCGTGGATTAGGGCCGGCCACATACAGGGACTCTCCAATCTTGGAGGTAAGATCCTGGTCACCACTGAGCACGATCAACCCAGGTCGTGCATCTATGTCACAGGTAACCTTAAAACACAGCTTTTAACTGAATTCTGTTGCAGAGATGTCTCTGCAGCTAAGCTGTCAATACAACGTGCCGATGCCGTGGATATGGTGATCGTCCTCGCCTCGGCCTACATGCCGGAGGCGGAGGCGCCGCCCCCACATGACCTCGCCCGTCTCGTGAATCATTGTGAGAGTCATGGGTTTGAGCTCATCGTCGGGGCCGACGCCAATGCTCATCACCAACTGTGGGGCATGGACACGCAGAACGAAAGGGGTAAGGCTTTGGTTGATTATCTATTCTCGACTAACCTATCCCTACTAAATACTGGCGCCGAACCAACATTCGTAACAAGGCGAAGCCGCACAATCATAGATCTCACACTGGCAACAGAGGGCGCGGCGGAAATCACCACGGGGTGGCAGGTCTCAGAGGAGGCTTCCTGCTCTGATCACAGGTGGATCCGCTTCGACATCCAGGTCTGCGCTCAGCCTGTAACACCACGTCGCAACCCGCGTAACACGGATCGCGGCATCTATACACGCAGCCTAGAACTCAAGCTTGCGACACCAAGCGGTCCGACGTCATGTGCGGACACGATACAGATTGAGGCACAAGTAAGCCAGATAACCAATTCAATGATAGACAGCTACCACACCGCCTGCCCAGAAACCACTCCGCGTAGCACACCAGGCAAACAGCCTTGGTGGGGCGCTGACCTGGAGCGCAAGCGCGGGAAGGTAAGGAAAGCTTTGAATAGAGCCATGAACACTTGTGCGGATGAGGACTGGGATAGCTACTATGCAGCCAAATCCAGCTACAAAAAATGCATCAGATACAGAAGTACCGCGGGTTGGCGCAAATTCTGTGGCGGGATCGAATCCTGCCAGCAGGCCAACAGGGTAAGGAAGGTTCTGGCGCAGCCGAATTCGTCGGGGCCCGCCATCCTCCGCAAACCTGATAACACACTCACGACGTCGCCTGAAGAAGCAAGACGCGTCCTGATTGAAACGCACTTCCCTGGATGTGTCTTCGAGCAGGTAATTGACTGGCAAGACGTAATTCAAACACCATTAGAAGACGACTGGCGGTACGCACGTAGGGTGATCACACTGGAGAAACTCCAATGGGCCATCCGGAGCTTCCATCCTTTCAAGGCAGCTGGTCCCGATGGCGTGTTCCCCGCTTTATTGCAATGGGGGGGAGCCTCTGTCGCAATTAGACTAGTGCCTCTAATGAGAGCGTGCCTGGCCTTTAGATACGTTCCCAAGGGATGGAGGGAGGTGAAAGTTATTTTCATCCCAAAGCCAGGTAAAGGGGACTATACTAACGCCAAATCCCACCGACCAATCAGCCTAACCTCTTTTCTTTTGAAAACATTGGAAAGGCTATGTGATAGGGAGCTGAGAGACGGCGCACTCAAAACCATACCACTACACGGTAACCAACACGCATACAGCTCTGGTAAGTCGACCGAGTCTGCTCTTCATCAAGTGGTCAGCCAGATAGAAGAAGCGATACACCAAAAAGGCACCTGCCTAGGCACTTTCATAGACATCGAAGGAGCCTTCGACAAAACCAACTTCTCCAGCATCGGTAGCGCCCTCTCCAGACATGGGGTAGAACAGGTACTAACGGACTGGATTACTAACATGCTTAGCAAACGAATGGTTCGCCTTGAGGGTGAGCAGCAGCTGGCCATGATAGCCAGAGGCTGCCCCCAGGGAGGGGTGCTGTCCCCCCTTTTATGGAATCTGGTGATTAATGACCTTATCACCAAACTCAACGCCAGCCATTACTTCACAATAGGTTATGCGGACGATCTCGCAATCCTGGTTTCGGGGAAGGTAACGGGAACGATTTGTAACCTCACTCAGCAAGCACTACGTATCGTGGAAAGATGGTGCAGGGAATTTGAACTATCAGTCAACCCCACCAAAACTGAACTAGTCATGTTCACCCAAAAACGAGCATAAGGCCCTTTTCGCCTACCGAAACTGTTCAACACAGAACTTCAGTTGGCCAACGAAGTCAAGTATCTCGGGGTCATCTTGGACAACAAGCTAAACTGGAGTAGTCATCTAGACAACAAGCTGAACAGGGCCTGCATCACCTTCTGGCAGTGCAGGAAAATGATAGGTAAGAGGTGGGGTCTATCACCCAAAATAATACTATGGCTGTACACCGCAGTGATCCGCCCCATGATCACCTACGGGGCCGTGGTCTGGTGGCCCCGCACCAAGCTAGCTACAGCCACTAACAAACTACAGCGCATGCAAAGACTAGCCTGCATGGCGACCACGGGATGCATGAGGACTACTCCGACTGCAGCGATTGAGGCCATGCTGGGACTGCCGCCGCTCCACCTGTTCATACAGCAGGAAGCAACGATGGCGGCGGCGCGTCTAAAGGCTATAAATCTATGGAGTAAGAGTGACACACAACACACCGCGCTGCTTAAGGAACTCAACAGTGAGTTCCCTATCACGAAGGCAATAAATGACCGGGTGCCCAAACAATTTATCTTTGATAAAAAATACAAAATCCAACTGCATGAGGATCGCCGGTGCGAAGGATTGCGTCCCGCAGAGCTGCGTATCTTCACGGACGGATCGAAAACAGGTAGTGGCACAGGAGCTGGAGTCTTCTCGGAGGACCTCAACATCCACATAGCCACACCACTGGGGGTCCATAACACAGTGTTCCAGGCCGAATGCATGGGCATCTCCCTTGCTGCATCTGCTATCATGGCCAGGGGAGTTAAGGACCACTCAATCCGCATACTCTCGGACAGCATGGCTGTTCTGCAAGCGCTGAACAGTCACACAGTTGACTCTGGGCTAATATACGAGTGCCACCAGCGCCTTAACGAGGTAGGTAGCCTCAACAATATTACCATTCAGTGGATCAAAGGACACAGCGGTTCGCTAGGCAACGATGCAGCCGATGAACTTGCCAGGAGGGGGTCGAGTATGGCACCAGTGGGACCAGAACCCATCGCGCCACTTCCCTTCGGGTATCTACGCACTCTGGTAAGGAAGCGAACCAGGTATCAACATCACAAATTATGGTTGGACCTAAGTGAGTGCAGGCAGGCTAAGGAAGCACTTCCTGAGCTCGATGCTCGCCTCACGAAACAGGTTCTCCGTTTAACTAAACCACAGCTGCGTATAGTTACAGCAGCCATAACTGGCCATGGGTCATTTAACAAACATCTCTTTGTCATAGGAATAACAGACAGTCCGCTGTGCAGGGCCTGCATGGAGGACGACGAGACAGCGGCTCATGTGCTGATAAACTGCCCGGTGGTCGCTAATTACAGGGCAAAATACTTCGGTAACCCAGGTACCCTACGTGAGGTTGTCAGCAACACCAAGGCGTTGCTGGCCTTTCTCGAGGAGCTGGGGTGGATCGAGTAACTGAATCTCCCACCCGGACGCAAAATACGCGCTTTGACGTGGAGTTGCGGACAACAGCCCGTTTTACCTATTACCTATTATTATTACGGTCCTCATTTTAATGGACTCAACGAAGTTAATGTTCGTTGCGTCAAAACTCATTTTTTTAAAGTCATTGGTTCTCAAATATTAACATACGAGGAGTTTAGTACCGTACTTGTTCAAATTGAATGTCTTTTAAATAATCGACCTCTAAGTATTTTAAGCTCTGACCCGTCTGATATTAGTGCTTTAACGCCTAATCATTTTTTAAACGTAACTCCGCTTAAAATTTTACCTGCTGAAGATGTCACAGACATTTCAGACAATCGCTTATCGCGTTATCAACTTCTTAATAAAATAACTCATTCCTTCTGGCATCGTTGGAGTCAGGAGTACCTCACTTCCTTGCAACAGCGGGAAAAGTGGAACACACCGTCAAAGCCTATTGAAATAGGTACGATTGTTGTTATCAAAGACAACAACGCTCACCCGCTTTGTTGGCCTTTAGGTGTCATAGATGCGACTTATCCTGGCAAAGATAATATAGTTAGGACTGTGAAGGTTAGAACTGCTTCCGGTTCCTACATACGCCCAGTAGTGCGGCTTTGTCCTCTACCTACGCAATAATTACTTTCCAAATTTATCTTAACTCTATTTTTAATTAAATTCATTTATTTAAATTCTCATAAAGTTTTAATTTAGAGGAAAACCTCTATGCCAGGGGAGTTGTCTGCGCCATTCGCATTATTTTATCTATACTTATTGCAACCATTAATATATCTAATTATCTGTTGAAATCATAAACGCGTGCTTGCAACACTACATTACACCTCACTCATTAATTCACTCGAGAAGGATCTTCCATTCAAAATCGATTCCTTTCAATCCTTTCCTACTCTCACTCTTCCGGTTCCGTTCATTCGGACAACCCCCTCCCTCACTCTATCTCTAATAACTGCCCCGCTTACCGGCGACACGTATGTCCGTGCGCCCGCGCTTCCGCTAAAACTCTAAGTGATAAAAATATTGGTGTTGTGTGGTGAATTCTCAAACTCTCTCCTCTCGTGACGCTTGGTGGAAATATTGCCTGAACCGGTGTGCTGGAGGCTGCTATCGAAGGGACGCATCATTTTACATCCTCCTGTAAGTTCCTTTTCCAACCAGAAATATTAGCTATTAGTGAAATAAATGTATATTTTTCAGTTCGTGTTCATTTAATAATAAGCTGTTCAGGATTAAAGATTTCTTATGGTTGAAATTTAAACCGTATCTGTATATTAAAACATTTTAGTAAAACATTTTTGTTGAAAGCGAAACTGTCGTCTGTAATCTTCGTGTGAAATCATACAAAATGTGTTAAAATTTAAGAACAATTTTAAGGATTTGTAGTTGTGGAAAATAAGCAATTTAATTTAGTTTAACTTATTTATTTTTAATAAAGTTTTTCAAGATTTCAAAAGGAAATTTTAAAGATTCACCCAGAAATTAATATAAAAAATTACACAGAAATGATCATCAACTTGTATTTATCTACACTCATATCGTAAAGTTATCATTAATAAATCAAAAATTGTGTCATAATGACAGACTTTAAGCACGTGCAATTCTAATGAAATTTCATTTCATTAGAATTGCACGTGCTTAAAGTCTGTCAATTGCTTCAAAGTTTTATTATAAATTTATAATTTTAGCACACCTTCCTTATGTTTACGTATTTGTGTGGGTTTGTAATGTCTTCGCTACTTCTTCTAATACTCATAGTAATTGTTCTGAGTGAGATTTTTTTTGTAAACAACAAAAATAACGTGATATTCTTCAAAATAACGTGATGTTACGATGCGTAGATTCCTTTTGTAATAATATTGTAAATAACTTGCACAAAAAACCCTGAAACACTGCTAATGACGGTCCGGGCTCGCTTCTTATCTAAGGAATGCGATGTCTTTTGTTCTCGACGCTCAGTACGGTGCACTGTAATCCGGCTCGACTTCGACCATGTTTTGATGGTAGTATGGTTGCAAATTGTTTGTATGGATTTTTGTGGGAACAAAATGCTTGCTTTGTTGACGACACCTTTATTGCGACTAAAAAAATGGACATTAGTTTGCGTCTCTATACGTCATGCATTCAACAGACAATATGGATTTGTGTGAATACACTCACACAAATACACATTGTCTCTAATTGGGCGAAACCAGGAAGGGGTGTGGTTTGTGACTAGCTGCGCTGCCGCAGAAATATTTTCTTAAGTGAGCATGCTTAACGAATGCTGATTGTACATAATCACCCAATTTATACTTGCTTTTTATTCTTTCATTTTTTACCAACCTTAAATACCTGTCTAATATACGTTTTTTATTAAAGTTATTCACATTAGCAGGAATTTCATGAATTGTTCGATGGTAAGTGTGATTATATTTATAAATAAGATCATTAAGGGTGCTATCCACCCAATTATAGTTGCCTTTTAAACTAAATTCCTTATACAGTTTAGATTTCAATGTTCTGATAAATCGTTCAACTATTGAGGCCTTTTTTGTTGAAAAGGTTGAATGATGGTTAATATGATTAGATTTCAGAAGCTTTTGAAATTTATTAGTATAGAATTCTGTTCCATTATCCGTTTGGAGATTTTTCGAAACACGTCCTGTAGCCAACAACAGTTTGAATGAGTTACGTTCATCATCTTTAGTTTTACTTTTTAGAGGAAAGACCCAAGCATATTTCGAAAATGTATCGATAACGGTAAGAATAAATCTGTAATTTTTATTTTCTTTTGAAATGGATTGCATATCAATTAAGTCTGCTTGCCACAGGTCATCTATATCTTTCATAATAACATGTCTTCGCGGAAAGTTCACCCTCGCATTTTTATGAATTTCGTTCACCACATCAGCTTTGCTCATGTTCAGAATTCAGTACATTTGTCTTGAAATCCATCTATAACACTCAATAAAAAGTATATTATTACAACTATTTATTTGTTAATTATGTCAGCTTCTTTTAATTCTTCAACTATCGATAAAATTTCATTGTCATGATTTGTATTGCCAGCATCTCTTGAAGCAATTAATAGTTTTAATCTATCAACTAATTCATTAGGGTCATCCCAATATACAAAGTCAGTATTGTTTTTGTATTTTTTTAGTGTTGGTAAGTTTCCTCCAAGTTTAGTGCGAGCAAGTTTATCATCGTTTCACGATTCGGAAAATAGTGGTTTGATTATTTCACAATATTTTATTCCTTTATCACCTCTTATTTGTCCATTAGGATTAAAATCTCTCTTATGAGCATTTGTAGAATGCAGCATATTCTTATAGACAAGTTTATCTTTACTCGAAATTAATTTTAAATCGCTGCGGAGCCAACTCCTCACATGACGTCACTCGACCTGAAATCTGGTTACTGGCAAATTAAGATCAGGAAAGAAGATGAAGACAAAACAGCATTCATCACACCTTTTGGTCTTTACTAGTTCAAAAGAATGCCATTTGGTTTACGCAACGCACTGGCTACATTCCAGCGACTTGTTGATAGATTCCGTGTTACACTGGAACATGTTAACATGCTGGCTTATCTCGATGATTTGCTTATATTCTCCAGCACATTTGAAAGCTATCTCTCCAACCTGAAGGATGTACTACAAAGAATGAGAGAATATCTGCCGTCCACTAACTAAAAGGCAGCTAAGTGCAAAAAGTAGTTTTCGAGAAAACGCAAAATTAAGTGGGAATTGATGTCTCTTGAAAAGTATGCTACCTAGGAACAAGGTTGCAAGTTATATACGTAGGCACAGTCTTTTTGCACAATATGTGATTTAGTTCATTCATTTATTTTAATCACATTTTATTTAAATTCATTTTCTAACTTTTAGCTAAGCAATTTTTTTCATTTTTACTTAATACTAGCTGTGCCCGCGACTTCGTTCGTGTGCATGTCGGAAAACAATAATGTGTCGCTTTGACGGTGTAGGTACCACTCCTCCGATCTTCCGATCTATCCTGGTAGGAATCTACCACAGCTTTCGAATGCAGTCCAGAGCCTAGAGACAAAACACATTACTCTTGGCGTTCACGCTAAACGGTACGCCAAAATGTATGGGAATGACATTACCTGCGGAAAGGACACGGTAATGTCATTCCCATATATTCTGGCGTGGAGTTTAGCGTGAACGTTAACAGAAAGGTGTTTTGTCTAGGCCTGCAGGCGTCTTTAGGGGTTATAATGATATTGCGACGAAGTCTCACTCAGATTTTTAAGAATAAATATAGATCAAAGCGCCTGGTCGAGGCTCATTTTATAATAAATGTGCACCTGCCGTAGGTACAGTAAAAGCTCTTTATTCGCGAGGTATACGTTCCGTAAAATACCTACCGCGAATACAGAAACCGTGACTATGGAATGGTAATTTATATGGGATTATAGGGGATACGTTCCTAAGTGACAAAAAAAAAAACAATTTAATTGAAGTTTTTGACCATATTGATTAATTGTATGAGCGTGATATGGATGCAAGCGACTCTCCAAGGCGTAAACGATCAAGCATTTCTATGCGTTAAACAGATTTATTCGCGTCGAAAATCGTTTTTAAGTAAAAAAAATTTCAACATTTTGCAATAAATGGAAAGATGAAACAATAGGTAAAACACGCAAAGCGGCTCGTACCAAAGGATGGAATGTCTATTAAGTCGCAGCATTTATAAATGTGGGGGAGGCCTATGTCCAGCAGTGGACGTCTTTCAGCTGAAATGATGATGATGATGATATATAAATATACTTTATGGTGATGAGGTTGGTTTCATTATGTTTGTTTACATTCTCAAAAAACTTAAAAAAAAAAATACCAACCGACTTCCAAAAAACACTACAAAGTGCAAAATAACTTTAATTTCGGAAGTCGGTGACGTTGGATGTGTATTTTAATTATTTGTCACCGCCTTCCGAAATTAAAGTTATTTTGCACTTTGTAGTGTTTTTTGGAAGTCGGTTGTTATTTTTTTGAAAAAAGTTTTTATTTTTCACTTTTTTGTTACCTACCATACACCAATTCGAAATTTCATCATCCTTTGGGTCAAAACAATGCATACTTATTTATGTGATAGCAACATTCGCGGTTGATTTGCTGTAATTTTTTGAAGAGTTCCGTTGTCTGTTTCCGAAACGCATCATCAGATCTATATGCAGGGCCCAATCTAACAAACCTACTCTCATGAATTTTTGTATATCTACTTGTTCAGAAGCCGTAGTAGACTAACGTATGTGAATATTATATAGTTAAAAGAATATCACATAATTATGGTCATACCATCTTTGATGGTGTTAGTGCAAAGGGCGGCGAATGTTATTTTTGCCCGGAGCGGTTAGATAGCTAGATCGGGCCCTGTTTATATGAAATTTCAATGGGACCATTTCGGAGTAAACCCCTTTCGAAAAAAAAAGAATTTTGCAAATCCGTCTATATACGACGGAGTTATGCCTGAACATACATTAAAAATATAAACATGTCGAATTGATAACCTCCTTCTTTTTGAAGTTGGTTAAAAACACCGACCGCGGCGAAGGCGGCTATTGTAGATGTCAAAAGCCGAACCAATACAGCAGCGATATCATTTGACAATGTACTTTAGGCGAAGTTGTAATAAGGTCTATTTCACTTTTTTATAGTCCATCTGACGACGCGTTTACAAAGGATATTGGGTTGGATACCTATTGGAATCCTTTTTGTTATTTGTTAATATGTATGTACCGATGTACCGATTAGACCCGCAAATAAATAAATCTTTAGCCGCGGATATAGGAATTGGGTCGCATTTTTTTAATCCGCGAGTAGTGAAAACGCGAATGAAGGAAGCACGAATAAGGAGCTTTTACTGTACTTACTCAATAAATCGACTGCGCGTCTGGTTGAGTGTGCTAAAGCATTATTCCACGCGGGGGCGGGCGCCTATCTCGGCCCGTACAGGCGCGTGTCTTTTAGCTTTGTTTATCAAACGTTGACCACTGAATAAAACCACAGCAGTGGGAATGCTCTGCACGGACTGCGATAGGCCTCGACAGGTAGCAGTGCAGTAACACCTGACGCCACCTGTCAGTTAACGGCCCGTGGGACCATGGCGTTATCACGATGAAGAAAGATCACGCTGTAAAGGTGGATACTGACCGGCGTCACGGGTCAAAATGCACCTAATATGTTACCAAGCAAGTATTCGTGCAGTCAGTAGTACCTGCAAAACATGCGAGCGAGCAACACTGATTTTAGCACACGGCGTACAGACATGCTCGCTGCGAATGTTACCATTACCTACGCCCCGTAACGTCGGTCATTATCCACATTAAATGTTGAAAAAAAAACCAAACCAGGCAAAAAAAACTATTCAATTGTATATAGCACGGGTTTTCTATGAACATAGTAAGTACGATGTTGTTGCTACGTAGTGCCATACCGCGCGCGCCCCCACCTCTCTCCCCGCTGCTGACGCAGGCAGCAGGAAGAGAGAGAGCCCGATCCCGAGGATAATGGACGTAACAGAGCGATCCTCCGCGACTCTCAGTTGCGATGCCTTTTTATTGTAAATTATTGTAAATTGTAATCAAAAATGTTTCAGTGTTTCTTTTGTTCAGCCATACATTTATTTGTAGACCAATAAATAATTATATTTAAAGAAGCGACTTTAAAATTGACAATATTTTACTATTGTGATTTCTATTGTTCCTGTGTAGGTAATGTATCCTTTGTTGGAGATGCCAAATGGATAAATAAATACATTTTTAAACTTGTTTTAACTAAGAAAATGCTTCTCTGTAAGCGATGTTGCTCGGAAGAGCATCGACATAACTACAGTTGCCCGTGTGAAAACCTATCTATTTACTCAAATCCACCAGTAGTTATGGTCGCAATTTTGGATTTTTTTTCCTGACTTTCACCATCCGACCTCGCTTGAACCCCTCCCCACCTCGAAAACTAACATCACGAAAATTAGCACATAAGTATTTACAACTCTTTACTCCCAAAACTCCCATTATTTGAATCGAGTAATGCTGTAAACACGCATTTAAATTTAACATTATCAAATTTCGCGCGAAATCAAGTTGTTGTCTTTGCATGTTTGCTATTCAAACCTAGATGGCGTTACTGACGCTAGAGATTAAGAATTTGGAGATGTTCCTCTAGCCGCTCTAATTTTGCTACATTATGCTAGATGGCGCTACTAAGACTTTTATCACAATTAAAAATGAGATTTCTTCCCCTCTATTTGTATTAATTTGATTGATAAAACTAATAAATATTTATTTAACATTGCATTCTAGGTATATGACTCAGAACACCACGTCAGTTAATATTATCACAACTTTTTATTTGAAATTCTTTTAGCTTTTTTGATTCGTGGGAATCAACCACCAACGGAAAGCGATTTTAGTAATCAGTATCATTACTTTTTGAAATAACACAGACACAGTAAGTAACTTAAATGAGAATGACGTGTTAATATTAAGTATTCGTTAGTACCGTTTCACGCCAATAGATGTCGCTAAGTGTTTCAACATTACGTAAATAAATTCTTCTTGAACACTTTAAATTATTTAGATAGGTTGACCGAAGCGATTGCGATGAAACAAAGACTAATATAAACTCTGAGTTATAAACAATATTTGAGTATCAAAGATAACCATATTAGTTTCGTTCTTTTGACGTGATACTTGATCTATTCAACATAGAAACTGAAAAACCGAGCTACAGACAAAAATTTTGATAAGGGTTAAAATGTCATCTGTTGATTATCCCTTACCACCCCAAGCAATTATTTTCGAAATATTTTAAATGTACAGAAAAAGTTCCTTTACAGATTTATTATATGTATAGATACTGCACTATAAGGCCGCTAACCATACCTTAACTGCTTTATAGTAAAGCAATTTCTTGTAGCCGCCACGTCTTGTACTTATAGTAAAACTTATCAAAATATACTTAGTTATAAAGCAGTTAAAGGATTTTAACAGACTTATAGCCTAGTAACTAACACTTGGAAGACTAACTTCACTTACTTAGAAAGCAGTTATGGGATTTTAAACGCTTTTAAGCTCGGTATTGTAAAACATATTTTTATACTGGTTCTCCTATTGCTCAACTACAAGGCAGTTAAAGACATCTCGCTCGCAATTAACTGCCTTTTAAATAAGCACTTGCGGGTAAAAAGTGGAAAAGTTAAAAACTATTTTATGAAAATCAGAACTTTATTTAATAATAAAAAATAAAAGACAATCAGTACGTCTAATTAAATTGTGTAGGAACTTAACAAATAGCTTTTTATTTAATTAACCAATATAAAATAAAAAAAAACAAGTTTAATCAAACTTTTACAAATCTTATTCAGTAATGAGATCACAATTACATCTTTAATAATAATCAGTATTCGCGAAACCATAGGAAAAATTATATTATAATTATTTTATAAAAATACCCAAAACATGTAAGTATCGTTTTCGAAAGCTTTATGGCACATGACACTTGGTTTCAAATTCTTATGCACTTATGAAATAAACATATCACAACCAGAGATCAATAATTGCAAAGTTGAAATAATATAATTGTGCGTAACATATAACGTCATACATAATCAATTAAATATTGGACTTTATATAAAAAAATATAAATTCGGCCATTTTTTATGCTTAAATATTAATTTAAAACTTTAACAAAATGAGTAAATCAGATTAGGTAAATAAGCAATTATACCTAGTAACACTCGTGTAGTATTATCAAAATTAAGTAATAAAGTAAACAAAAATATATAATAAAATATAAAAAATAACATTATTCTAAAGGCACTTTTTCAGTCTTTATGTCTGCTACATATCCTAGTTTATAAAGTTACGTTCCTTTTGTTTTTCTTCTGGTTCAATTCAGATTTATTATTTCCTTCAATGATCGGTAAATTTTGCCAAAATAACATCTTATGTTTAGGTATAATTGGCGATAACTTTGTTAAAAGATTAATCTTTCTCTCCTCATCTATTCCTTTCGGTTGCGTACGAAATGTTAAAACAAAATGCGGGTTCTTCAAGTATTTATCGTTTAAAAATTTAAGAGACACATATTCCTCATCAAAAGCTTCCTTATAATGGAGATCAAAACTTCCTCGTTTAAAACACACTTGAGTCATATTTTTAAGATACGCTCTGGGACTTGAATTATGTATGCGTCGATCTGATACGTTACCTACGTAGTTTACAAAATCTTGAGGCTGCATGGATTTAACCAGAACTTTACCATTATTTGCTGAGGCCACTGCATTTTCAAAGTCTGTGAAATCATATATGGTCTTTTTCCGCTTCATCGATAATTCGACTTGATGGTGAAATTGATCACAGCTCATAAATGTGTGACCCGGTTCGAAATAAAATAGAGTGATAGTTTTTGTGACTATTAAGTCACTATTGATGAGGTCGATTAGCATAGAAAACAATAACCAGTTTTTATTTTGAGATGTACAATTATCAAGCCACAAATTGATTGATTGGATATCTCGAAATTTAAGTAAAAAGCTGTAATAAGCACTCATGATATCATCCTGCTTACGGCCTGCTATACCATCATGCCATATGGCGGCTAAAGGTTTCACATCCCTTGTGATTTTTCCTACTGGTGCGAATGTCTGGTTATATACTGTAAGTCTAGGACAAAAAATTACGGATTTAAACGTATCTAGTCGTGGTAACATAATTACTTTTTCTAAGTCGCTACTAAAATATATCTGTTGAGTATTCTGTTCCAAAGTTTTGTGTAAATCATATAATTCTCTTGCCTTTTTATACTTGTCATGGTGTTTTGCCCATGTCGAACATGCATTACAATCAGGTATAGCTTGCGTGCGAACATTATGGTTTGTATCAAGACTATGCAATCTGTAAGATTCGCATATTTCGCATTCCTCATTTCGTAGTCGAGCGAACGATATGTTTAGACTCTTTAGATGTGATCGGTATAGCTCATAGCCCACTTTGTATTCTGGATATTTCGAACAAAAGTCAGAATACATAAACGTAATATTAATTTCACTGGGCAAATAACGACGATGAGGAGCGTGTTCACGACGATAGTGCGGTGCAGCTGGATTGAAAGATTCAATATGTTCCGTAATAATATCTCTATTAAGAGCTGGAGTCTTGACGTGCATGCCCCGTTTGTCAATATCTTTGTCGGGATTAAGAGAATTATGCAATATTTTGTCATTTTTTTTGCAGTAACCTAAAGTAGTTAAGAAAAAGACTTTGCATACCTTCATTAAAACTCCATCACTCTTTTGTAAAGTAAAAGCTCTTTTTGCATTTCTCTTAGGCTCCTGAACATATTTTCTCTTAGGAACTGCTACCGTATAATTACTTCTTATAAATAATCTTCTTTCAGAATGTGTCATCATCCAATACTTGTTATTAATATCCAAACGTTCCTCGGGAGTAAATATAGTTGAACAACATTTTGTACACTTCATATCACAGCCTGTTTTTACATTGTACTTTCTTCTGCGTTCCTTTTCCTTCTCAACTAATCTATCTTTCAAGGTGGTATCATATTTATTTCTCTTTGTGGAAGATGGTGGTGCTAAATTTACTAAATCTGTAGAAATAGAGCAATCAAAAATAGATAAAGATGTAAGTCTTTTCTTAGGTAACCGATGTCCAATAATCTCTTCTGTTCTTGTAAATTCTTGAGTATGTCGTCGCGTTATTATTTTTTTGGGAAACGTTTTAGTTATTGATGTTTTCCTTTTCAATATTGCTTTACTTTTAGGGTTTGAAACTGTATTTTGTCTTTGCATGTCATAACCATATTCAGTATCATCACTAAAAACTTCTTCACATGGTTGGTAGTCCTTATCCTTAACAGAGTCATCACTGTCATAATCTAATATTTCTGGTATAATGCAGTGAGAAGAAGATGGCATCGGGGAAGGAGGGGGCATCGATTCGTGGCAGTATATGGAATGTGTTTCACGCTGTTGAGTTAATGTTTCTATTGTAAGCTTCAGAGTTTCCTCTGGTTGGCTATAATTATATGTGATTTGTGTTTCATTGAATTTTTGAAACACTTGTGATGTCATCGAGTAAGATTCTTGGTAGAGAAGATTAACTAAATCGTTATTGTTCATGCGGGGGTACTTTGATTCTTTTTGGCTAATATTAGAGCAAGTGGAAATGCGTATAGATTGCATGCTGTTAGTGTCAAGGCGTTGTGCAGTTGGAAATTCCTGGTCCACCAACACACTATTCATCATAGTTTGGATCCTTGATGATACACAGGAACGTCTAAAATACAATGAAATATAATCAGTGAACTAATGAACCAATTATACGATACATCTCTTTCGCACTAGTAGGTATAAAACAATCAGCAATCGAAACAGATACCTACAACAACAATTACGATGAACTTAGAAACAGTAGGTACTTTAAAACCCTCTTGCAATAGGTAGGTACATAATGAAAACTAGCACCACGCGTTTTACCTGTGCAGGTATTGCGGAATACAGAAAAATATATGGTAACAAAAACAGGCATTTAGTTAGATAAATTAAAAACCATTCATTCGGTTTTGCTTAAAAGATTTACAAACATACTTTCGTATTTGTAGGCGTAAAATCAGGATCGGACATTTTAAAGTAGAAAGAACGTAATTTCACTTATTAATCACTTTATTTGATTGATTCACTTAATTAATTAATTATAACTGACTTAACTAATTTAAATAATTATTAATTAAAAGACTTTTAACAATAATAACCAGCTATTCCAGGAGCTATGACCACATGTGCATCGGACCGCAGTCAAGAATAGAATGCCTCGCTCGCTTTGCCCGAGCACAAACAAGTAGTGGGGGAGGTGGGGATGGCGACATCGCCTGATCGGTCCGGTGCACGTGCTGTTTACAATCGTACGATGACGTAGCGCCGTCACGGCCATGCTGACGTGCGTACGTCCTCGCACGCGCTCCCTAGAGTAACCTAGGTATCTGAAAAAGAGAACCACAACTTTAGTGTTCGTTCATCCTGACATTAAAATCATATCTAATGGTCTGGTCCGGTCTAATGACCCTCCAGAGTTATAATCTCCTGGTCCGGTCTAACGACCCTTCAGAGTTATAATCGCCTGGTCCGGTTATAAGTAACCCTTCAGGATTATTATTGCTTGGTCCGGTCATAGGCGACCCTTCAAGATCACTTCAGTTCATTCTGGTCCTGAATTTGCTAGTCCGGACTATAATGGTCCCTGTAGCCAATATAATTAATCAATTAACTCGTAAATTGTCCTTGTTGTAATTGATTCAGGCTCCAAAGACTCTACCGATGATGTATGAGAACTACTAAATTGACTATTGCTACTGGCTGTTAAAGTACAAGAGTCGGCAGTCATTGTTTCACTATTAACAGACACGGTGTCACTGTTCCCTAAAATAGTATCATTTAAAACATAATTTTCATGGGCAGTTTCATGAACAAGCTCATGATTATAATTCGCCGTCACATCATCATCACTGATATTTTCTGCGATTTCTATTAAACCAGATTGTCCATGAGGCACTTCCCGTAAATTTTCGTGAGAATACTTGTAAATTCTGTTAGATCCATTAATATGTTTCAATTCATAACGGTCATTTTCTAAAACAGAAATAATTTTAAATGGGATGGGTAAATTATACTTGCGATCTAATTTGGTTTGGTGTCTTCTTCGCTTTTTATGAAAACAAAATCGCCTATTGAAAAAGGACGTACCCTGGCTTTTCCTTTATTGAACCGTTCAGCATCAGATTGAGACAGTCTTTGAACATTGTCAGATGCGTTTGACCTAGCTGATTCAAGATCAAGTCTATTAGTGTCATGAGAACTCAAAGATATTCTTGATAATTGTAGTGAATTTCCCTGAATTTCAAACATCAGTTCCAATGGGGTGAACCCTGTTACTCTACAACGTGTACTATTAAGCGCAAGTTGAATATCTCCCAATTGGTCTTGCCATACAGTAACTGGGTCACATTCAACAATGGTAAGTAAACTTTTTAAAGTTCGCATGACACGTTCTACTTGACCGTTTGCCCTACTGGAACCAGTCGCAATAAGATGAACTTCAATATGATTATCTGTACAAAATTGTTTGAATTCGCTGTTATCATAAGAACGACCTCGATCAGCTATTATTCGCTTTGGAGCGCCAAATAAATCTACTGCGTTTTTTACCGCTTTAATGGCATTTATCGAACTTAAATTCATAGTATGTTCCAAGAGAACAAATTTGGTGAACGCGTCGATAATGACGGAGCAGTATTCTTTACGTTCGCTTTTCCCACTAAGTTTGCCCGTTAAATCTAGGTGGATGGTGTGCCATGGAATAGCCAATTTTGGGATAGGATGCAAACGCACTTGCTGAGCACCCAATGAGCCTTTGGAAGCCTTACATGTGACACAAGAATCAACGAACTTTTTCACAAATTTTGACATATTTTGAAACCAATATAGGTCATATAATTTATCAAGCGTTTTCTCAAAACCAAGGTGTTTTATTTCATTGTGCACGAGGTTTATTAAAGACCAAATTAATGATTTAGGTAAAATAGGAAGCCATTTTGTGATTTTGCTTCGTTCAATCTTTCGGTACAGAATGCCTTGTCTAATATCGTAAGTGCGTTCCAAATCAGTAGGTAATTCATTTGATCGCATTTTCGAAATAATTTCTGCTATTTCAGAGTCGCGTGATTGTTCAACATGCAACCATCCCTTTTCCAATTCAGATAAATTTACTATTTTTGTATGTCTCTGTTTTAAAGTACCTACTTCATTATGTTTAATAGCCAACGGATTTCGAGAAAGAAAATCTGCATGAGCCATTGTTTTACCCTCTTTATACACTATGTCAAAATCATAGGATTGCAAAATAGCCCACCATCTATGAACTCTTGGAGTTAAATCCTTTTTAGAGTGAGATGCTTTTAATGCATTACAATCGGTGAAAACTTTAAATTTACGCCCGAAGAGATAATGTCTAAAATGCTCTACAGATTTTACTACCGCTAGCGTCTCTAATTCATAGGAGTGATAGCGACTCTCCGCATCAGTTGTTTTGTGGCTGAAATAGGCAACGACATGGGGAAGGTGGTTCCTCCTCTGAATTAGGACAGCTCCATACCCATCACTACTCGCGTCAGTATGGAGTTCTACGTTTAAGTTGGGATCAAAAATTTTCAGAACGGGTTCTGTGACGAGACGATTGACAATATCTGCGTGAATTTTATCGTGTTCTGGGGTCCAACAAATGTTACCCTTACCAGCTGTCAAGGGATATAAGGGTTTCATAATTTTTGAAAAATTGGGGATAAATTGCCGGAAATAGGTGGCTAGACCGATGAATTGTCGAACTTGTTTAACAGTTTTTGGGGTGGGGACATTTTTTAAAGCTTCAACTTTACATGGGTTTGGTCTGACTTCGCCAGCTGATATTTTAAAACCCAAATATTCGATATGTTTCTTCATGAAAGAACATTTTTTAAAGTTAAATGAAAATCCGGCCTTTGACAAGGTATCCAACAATTTGTTAAGGCGGGCCAACCCCTCTTCTATAGATTCCGATGCAGAGAGTACGTCGTCCATATAGACTAAAATTTTACTGTCATTAAGAGGCTTGAGTGCTGTATTTATAGCTCTTTGAAATACTTGAGGAGCATTTCTAAGACCGAATGGCATAGTTAACCATTCAAACTGACCTGTTGGTGTAACGAATGCAGTTTTTTCAACTGATTCCTCATTTACTTTAATTTGGTGAAATCCAGAGGCCATATCTATACTAGAAAAGAAGTGAGCCCCATATAATTTATTTATTTGATCGTTTATTAGTGGAAGAGGGTAGCTATCCGGCTTAGTGTTACTATTGAGCTCTCTGTAATCCACGCACATACGATCAGAACCATCTTTTTTTTTACTAATAAAATCGGACTTGCAAAAGGTGAAGAGCTTTCCCGAATTATATTCGCATCTAGTAATTCCT